>CM063503.1:100216192-100271192 GCA_032207245.1 Pardosa pseudoannulata | reverse complement strand
CATATCCATAGGTGTTCCTTTCCATATTATACCACAAATTCAATAAGTGAAAGAGAAAAAAAACAGAAAAAATTGGGGAAAAGTAGAAAAAGATCTATAAAGATTTCTACAACCTCTATACACGCTTAATTTACAATATCTCCAAATACATGCCATGAGTGTCACACATTTATTTATGCATCTGGTACATGTTTTATGTACCCCTTAGTATACTCAAGAAATAGATTCTTTAATTGAGTGCATGAAAATGTAGCATATTTTTGGAGCAGATTTCATGCTTCCAAATAGAGAGAAACAATATTTTAAACTTATACATTTCCAGGAAATTTTGTACCAATTTTTCCCAGACATCCTAACATTACAATTCAACTTTCCTTTTATAATTTTGCGATGGTCTTCCTTCCTACAATTAATCATTTTTATTTAAATCAGCAAATTTAATTTCTTCAATAAATTTGTATTCATTTGATGTGTCATGATTAGTATTATGTTTCTTATCATTTGATTCTTCCTCCTTGTTAAAAGTTTCTTCACTCGAAGGAACGGTAGACTGTAATTTTCCTTTACGTTGCATTTTCTTATTATAACTATGATAACGCATTGTTATAAAATGATTTTAACATGTTCTCCTGTACTAGCAAATTGTTCCTTCAATGGTAGCTCAATATATTACTAACTCGTTTGAGGCTGTTTCGAAGTCTATATTTCCAGACTTTTACAACCCATGATCTTCCTCTGAGACATAAAAGTCATCTACACGTAGAATCACCAATTTTGATATAATATGGAGCAGAAACGTTGAAGAAAGTGAGGCAGGGGTTATGTCATACCCTTCACGAGCATTCGCGGTTAGCAATGTTTTTGGTTTTTTGGCTATAAAACATCTTTTCATAAGGAATTTCGGCTCTTTTTTTTCAGAGGTTCCATCTTTCGTATTTTTAAAGCATTTCTTTCTTCCTTTATATTTTTCCTTAAGTAATTTTCTTTGTTTCTCCTACAAAATTATGTTTAATAGAAAATAACGTCTTTGCTCCCCTATATAAATATGTACATTCACGGGCACACAAACATATATAATATATATACAGACATATGTATACATACATGTGTGTCTAATCAGAGAACTAAATATTAAATGTTACTTGGGAAAAAATTTCATATGTGTTTGCGACAGCTGATAAATGCGTATTTTTATTAAAAATGAAACATTTAATGAGAATTGCGAAGACAATATTATATTTTCGAAACTTAATAATTATTACATTAAAATAAAGTTTGGAGTTTCTTGCTTAGAAGTAAATTTATAAATATTCAAAATCAATAAACTAGTAAATATTAAAGATAATTTTAACTGTAAGATTTATGAAAATAAGATCTTTATTTTTCGTCGTTAAAAAACAAACATTAAATATTTTAACCAGGATTCATTTTCTTTTCCAAATTCATTTTTGATAGAAATATTTTATTGTATTAAAATGAATTTAATTCTAACTAAAACAATAAATAAAACATTAAACTACTTAAACCGCTTTTAAAAAATAATGTTTTTAATAAATCTTAAAAGTAATCAGAACTGAATTGTTTATAAGCATAAAAAATAACTAAGCATACATCTAATGAAATCATATGAATTTTAAATTTAAGTATTAATCAATTAGTTTATAATTGTTTTTAGTATAAACTATTATTTATATCATTACATTAGTAGTTTTAAGATTAAGAAAAAAAAGTATCATATATTTTACTTGTTTTAAAGTTAAAAGGAGAAAAATATTAAATGCACTATTAAAAAGTGATTTGTAAAAAATAATTTATAAAAAATAATTTATAAAAATGTATAAACAATATTTTGTTGTGATGTTATGTGCTTTCTTTATTATGAAAGAAGCTCTTAGAAAGATTTAAACCGAAGAAAAAAGAAATTATGTTCTGAATTAAATCGTAATTTTAAAAGGATCTATCTAGAACATTAATGGAAAAAATTAAAGGTTTTCATCAAATTCTTACTCTTAAAGGCACAAAGTCAAACCTTAAATCAAAACGTAGCTCGGATTTATTCCACGGCGTGAAATCAGCGAACCGACAGACCATCAAATTGGACTTGATAAGTATAATTGCACTAATTAGGGTAAAAAGATTATCATTGGGAAGCAAAGATCTTGAATGCCACAGCTATTGAAAGGAGTTATGATTTTGGAAGTGAGTTTAAGTATGCTATCAATTAATAAAACGCCTTCGCCATAATTTTTCTCATTTATCACAGCGTGCTAAACTTTGTTTCTTTTTATCTGATAATCTTTAAATATAGAATTGTCAAAATAATCGACGACTATAATAACTTAATTAGATTTGGTCAATCCTATTTTTATTACTTACTTCTCAAATGTTAAATCATTAGTAAAATATTAATAGTAATTTTCTTTTTAAATTTAACATTAGTTTGTCTTTCTTATGTACTTCTATCTTATTTTATTTTCAGAAAATCTGCAGGAAGGTTTCAACATTATTTTAAGTAAGGGCATCTATTCTTCAGCCATTCCGACATCAAAGGCACGTCTCATTATTTACTGCTATATGACTTCCATTTGCTTTTATGAAAATGTAGTTCGATAGATTTTATTTTTCTCTCCTTTTTTATCAGTCAGAGAATAATTTACATATGAGTTCATTTCTATTACTTATATAAATTTCTACATTCATGCTGATTCTTAGTAAAGTAAAGCTTTAACCTTACAATATCGAGTCATTTTAATTTAAATCTTCACTATAAAAATAATTAGTATTTCGTGAAATAATTATTATGCTTAACGTTTCTCTAAATAAAATATAATGGCATTAGTAATATATTTAAAATTTCTTTTGTTAAATTCTAAATAAATTTCAAAGAAAATCTTAATTTATAGCTCATAAGCAGATCAAATATTAAAACAGAAATGCCATTTACTAGACTATTACAGATGTGCTCAGAAAACCATTATGTACAAAACACTACATAAGAAGAAAAATATAAACTAAATTAGATACATTTAGTTTAAATTATTTACAGCTTTTTTCCTTTTTTAGTTAAAATTAAATTCGATTAATGAATTTATTATCTTGCCATTTGAGAAGGACATAACAATTAAAGTAGTTCGCTGATTTCATAAATAGCTTAAGAATTAATTTGGACAAATTTAAAAAAACAGTCTTTCAACAATGAAACAATAATGCAATACACTTTCTACATGAGCACATTTATCATTGAATATGAATATTTTAGTATTTAAATCATACCATTGGGATGTTTACAAAAGACCTCACACTGAGTCCAAAGAAGATACTTTGAGTAGCTTACTCTTCTTTTTTACTTACTTTTTACCTCTTACTTTTTTACTCTTCTTTTTCCAAAGGAGAATATACATCTAATGATATATTTATACAATCTTTAAATGAGGAAAAATTCAAATATTTTGGATATACATATTATATTCAACTAGTCTACCTATGGGAGAAGATTAAAACTTTTCTCAGCCCTATGACTTCAATTGAACTAGTATTGAATTTCTTTGTATCCATTAGAAAGAGGATAGAAATGATTTAAAGTAGATTGCTAGTTTCATATAAATCCATTAATGGTTAGAATAGAACCACTGGAAGTTATACATTTATATTATTCAGTAAAATTCCAGTGTTAGTTATTTCATCTGCAGAATTTTTACATTCTAATTTATCAACTTTATGTACTGAAGATAAACTTAAAACGTGTAATACTTTAACTATTTATGATTAATGAATTCTCGATAAATCTTCATCACTATAAAGTACATAATTTAAGGAATAAAAAAAAATGAATTGCATAGACGATATTATACGTTAGCACCTTCTTTCTGGTATAAAAGTGTGCTCTTCACGTGTAATCTATATTTAATTAAAGCTTTCATAAAAACGGACGCAAAAACATTTTCTGCCTACAAAACTGACGTCATTTTGCTTATTTTTCATTTAGTTCATTTAAAAGAATTTTAATACAAATAAATTTATGCCCTCTATGCAGATAATGACAGTTCGAAATTCTTTTAAGTTAAAAGATGTAAAAATAGGATTACAATGTTGAATGCATTTTATTTGAATCAAGAACTATATTCTTAAATAGGAACATTCTGGTAACAAAAGGTGTGCTGAATTAGGTGTTATCACCTCTTTCCCTGGTTAAAAATATGTTACTCACATGCTATCAAGCTTTTATCAGAGTTTTTATGAAAACGAACAAAAAATTTTCTTTCTTACATATCTGGCATTATTTTGCTTATATTAAACTTAGTTCTTTTAAAAGAAGCTTAATCAGAAATGAATCTATGCATTCTATAATGAAGATTCATCATTCTTTTTAGAAAGAGTCAAGAAAATAGTCAATGTCAAGAACTATAGCTATAGGTTTGCAACGTAGTAATAAATTTATTCTTTCAAATTAAGGACTGTATTCTAAAATTGGTATCTAAGACCATCCTCTGACATACGTAAATTAAAGTAAAAGGAAATGCATTATTTTGTCATCGAGATTTTCTTTGAGATATTTCTTTACAGATTAAAAACTCATATTTGATTAGATATATTGAAAAGAGAGCAAAGTTATGCATAGCATAAAAACAGCAACACTGAATCTGTTACAAAAAGTTACATACAATAAAGTGCAAAAAGGTTTGGCAACTTTCTGTGGTAATTCATTTCTCGTATAATATCGATTTCTCAAACTTTCTGAGAAGTATAGATAAGGTTTTAACTTCCTGCTAGTGACATCGGAATGTATAGGAAATTGTAATAAATATGCGTACTCGAAATATATATATAAGATTTCTGAATTTATCATTCTAACCATTGCCAAACAGACAGTAAAATAACGGCACATTTATATGGATTCAGTTATACCTAAGTAAATATATTTTATTTCAAAATATACTTCGGGCAAAGTTATGTTTTGCAAGACTCCAAATTTTTATTTTATATCAATTTTTTTTGTCTGAAATACAGAAACATTCATTTGTTTTCAAGCTGTGAAAATCGGGAAGATTTAAACAAGATCAAAAAAAGATGAAAAATGAGATCTAATTCAAAACTTCTTTGTAATCATTCTTAATTCCTTAAATTCTTCTAAATTAAAGTGAAATATTCATTTAACTGCATTGCAGTAATATCATTTAAGATTGCAAGAAGTTTTATGTTGTATACAGCATGTACTAATATCTGATGCATAATTAACTATGCAGACTTTACATCAGTTGCCCTAACGTTGTTTCATTGTTCTTATTCCGACAACTTCCTTTTTAACTTTTGATTCTAATAACTCGCAAGTCACATATTTTAACTTTTAATTCATACTCCAAATAATGGAGGATCAGTAATATTTCCGGCAACATACTTAAGAACTTACAATAAACTGTTAATTATTTTTAAATTAGTAAATACAATTATTAGCTAGCTTAGTTTGGTTATATATGGATAATATAGCTAAGGTTTAACACACGGAGTCTAAATTAGACAATGGCCTGCACCAACGTCTTTTCGAAAGACTACTAAAATATATGAAAACAGAAGAAATCGAATCTATGATCTCTGATATCAAAAGCAACCTACAGACTGATTCAGACATTAACCATCAAAACGGGAATAGCTCTGTTTTATAAAACAATATGCATAATACAAGAAAATATCCATACTTCCATTATGTAGATTAGTAAAAAGGCAACTGATGTCATGTATTGAAAAATATACTGCTACAAAAAATGATGAATGTTAATAACATATAATTGCCATGTACCAAATGGATGTTTTAAAAAACACAAATTCGATTTGTGAAAAGTTCCTTATCAGTATTTTGTTTCAAATTACTAAATATCAGCTGAACAAATTTTCGAGAGTTTCGTCATTTTTAAAGATATTTATGTCACATTTTAATATATGTTGCCTTATAAAGTTAAGTATGAAATTCTTGAAGCACAATATCGTATCTTTCGGCCATGCACAAAAATTATTATTTCGTTTAAACGCGTATATCTCATCGAGTTAATTCATTCACCTCAATTTTTAGTGTTATATTACTGCTTTTGTTTTTCATAAATTCTGTAAATTTTATAAAATGGGGTTAAAAATTGTCTGCATGTATTGAAAAAATATCGTGCAAAGGAATGGAAATTTTTATTAAAATAAACCTTTATTTCAGCATGATTAAATATTTATTTTCTTGCGTAAATGCATGCAATAGTTGCGTATACTAATTTTCATATTTGTTGAAATTTTCAGATCATTCCCCACTTTTATTTTGAGAGGGGGGTTATGAAGGAAAACAGTATCTACTTTTTTCTTTAACTTTCGGCTATTCTCCTAAATACACTGGTGAATAATTTTTGTATGAATATGTGAGGAAATTTATTCACAACACGTAGCTGTATTTCCAAGCACTTCATCAGGTAATTCTTTAGAAAATTGAAAAATGTAAAAATTAGGAAATGGTCATATTCATGTTCTATATTTTTTTATATGTATGTATATATAAACCAGCCGTATAGTATAACTGCTGGACACAATAATTATGTAGCCCCTATTGTTTTTACCTGCCCGGGCTACTACGCAAGGAGAAAGCTATGCAGCTAGACAACGATGAATAATGTTGCAGTCGGGCCACATTCAAAAGAAGCACAATTTTGAGAACAACTTAATCTTTATTGAAAAGCTGCTAAAGAGACATCTTTGGCAGTCTGTGGCAGACAAGAGAATGATTACGAAAAACACTTTGTTGGAAGACAGATGTACCCCACAGCTAGACAAATAGAATATTCCCAAGGGACCAGAAACTTAGTCAGCGAATTTAACTGTTAGCCATTTGCCGGAGACAGCTGGGAAATGTGTTGAATGGACAGAGAATTTATATCTATTGCACAGAAAATTTACATTTATTGGGAAATGTGGTAGAGGAATTTTAAGTCAAGGACCCTCCTTTGATTAAGGCATTTTGTGCTTGGGAAAATAGATTTTAAGTAATTAGAATGGGAGAGAGAATTAATTGAAACAATTTTGATACATTATATATATATATATATATATATATATATATATATATATATATATATATATATATATATATATATATATATATATATATATATATATATATATATATATATATGTAATAATATCAATATCTAAGCCCTAAAGTCTATCCAAAATTATCCCTTTTCCCATTCATTATTCTAGATCTTAATTTCTTCTCTTTATATTATCCATATTACCCAGCCATCCAATTTAATCGAGGGTGTTTTCATTCCTTCAGCCGAACCCTGAAATTCTTTCTTTGATTCCCAAAATAGAAAATGATATATCTGGCAGTTTTAATTAGGAAGTTATAACTCTCTCAGGAAAATCTGTAATGATCAGCAATAATGCTCATCTGAAATGCCACACTTAGGCAGATGGCTCTAGTCAAAGGTTGCTCTCTGTAAGCAAATAACAGTTGCATCGGCATTTTTCCCACGATATTAAAAAATACACGGGTTTGGGTCGTCTCTCGCAGAAGGTTGGCATTAGAGAGAGATTATATACATACATAAAAAAGTATATACGTAATGATATTTTAACCCAAACCTAAGTAAATTAATTATAATTGTATTTTAAAAATTATTTTTGGTGTATCTACACCTAAAATTCCAAACTTTGGGAAATATACTTTTGCTTCTCTTTGGGTTGTGGCAACCTTGACATCTTCGTATTCATCAAATTCAATTTCTACTTAGTTCCACTATTCTTATACAACTCCTTTAAGTAACTTAGTTTCGATTATTACATGCCATCATGTGATTATTAACACTTTGACTGGCTGACTCACAAGTACTCTACATAATTATAAAACCGAATGTACACATTTTAGCGAGTAGAATCTCTATAAGACGAGGTGTCAGAATACACTCAACAGTACTATTTTCAAAGTTTCGTGTCTTCTTTACAGGCATAACGACTGCTCCATATCTAGCATGGATACCTTTTTCATTTGTGGTGGTTTCACACACACACACATCCATGCATATATATATATATATATATATATATATATATATATATATATATATATATATATATATATATATATATATATATATATATATATATATATATATATATATATATACGAGTGTGTGTGTTTATGTATATATACGTACTCTTTTTCAAAATAAGTATTTTTAAGACTTTGGTGCAGTTTTATATCCCATAAGGTATTAATTTAGATTAAAAACCAAACATTGAATGTAGATATTTAAATCCAACATCGGAGATATCAGCATTTTAGCGATATCCAACATTTTATCTAATAAAATAACATATTTCAAATTCTTATGCTAATATTTGAGACTAATAACAAGTGATCGAGTATAATGATCGAAATTTCGAATAATTATTGGGGGTTTAGTTGGTTTAGAAACAGATTCTTACTGAAAATTACGTTAGTGATTTTGACAATAATTGGTCCCATAGCTTACATACTAAACTAGGATAGCAAATGATGCATTTTAAAAGATGAAATATTTTCAGCATTTTTATCAAGCATAGCAGCATTTCTATCGAAACATTTTCTACAAAATTATGAAAATTTTGGAATAAATTTTATTTTTTTAAAAGCTTCATTTATTAATAAACGTACTGGTAATTTTTTTCTCGTTTAATAAATTCCCAAGTTACTAAATCATTATATTAGTAGCTTATTAGTTCCATATTAGTTGCAATATGACATAATTTTCTTGACGTATGCTTTACAATTATGCTTCAAACGAACATTAATACGCAACGTCTTTCTAACTGCATAGAGAGCATTTTCATAATTGGAAACACGAATAATTTGGGTACAAGTTTATTTTAAAACATGAATAGCAAAGAGTATTTTAATTTCACTATTTATAAAAAACTGTTATGTTTGTAAGGTTTTAAAGTTAATTTTAAAGATCGGGTTTCGTTTGCATAATCTGCCGTAGACTCTTTCATTTTACGTTACACGCAAAAATGAATAATATAAAATGTAATTTAAATTTAGTGATTAAGCACAGAGAACGCTATTCAGATATCTTCAAAATAGAGGCATGATTTAGGTCACAAATGTTCTATATGGTCTTAAGTAGATATAATATATATTTAAGTTGAAATGTCTTCATTATAATATAACTATTCTTGAATCAGTGTTAAAACAGTTACGTTTTCGTTAAAGGTGAATGGAGCATGCAAAATATGTTCGTGGTCACAATGCAAAGTTCTCAAACTATACTTCTGGGAGTGGCAGGCCAAGTCTGGCGGTCTTCTGCATGGTTCCTGCTTCTAAATTACGAACAACCAGCGGGGGTAATGTTACTCTCGTTCGTAACATATGTATAATAAAATATGTATAATTTTGTAGAATACTATGCATAACAATGTATATAAAAGAAAAGGTTATATTTTGAGCAGATTACGATATTTGCCATAAATTTAATGAGATGCATTTCTCTTATTGTCTGTAAAAAAATAAAAGATATCTCTGATTATAGGGATGTGGTAAATGCTTGTGGAGATCATTCGTGTTTATGTGACCTGTTCCAAGGGAAGTCATTTTGCTTATGAAAAGTGCATTCAGAAGTGTTCGCTGAACAATTGGCAGGCGGGACATAAAAAATACATTTCATTAAAATCGCTTAAATTTAAAAATATCTATTTCTGTTGTTCTCTGAATATATTGATATTGATGTTATTTACTCTGACTATATATGCTGATATTGATTTTTTCAGATCCTTCTTATCTTCTCGTTTGTTTCCCACGGGATTTTCCCTTATGATGTCTGAATGAGCTAGCTGATCAGAGCTTTTCGATAGTGCAGTACATGGATTCGAATCCCACTGCTGGTATATATGTTTGTAGTCGTTCAGAATTAAGCAGTAGATTCCGTCCTCATTAGCCCTCTTGTAGCGAAATAGGATTTCATAGCGCTCCAAAGTAAATCATGACGAGGTACCGTTCTTATATTTGGCTAATGAGAAGAGAGTCCATGCGTACTTACTTAGCAATTGGCAAGCAGGACTTTCAAGAATACATTTCCTTAAATTAGGACATTTAAGTAATTTTTTATGTGTTTTGTTTATCTCCTTCTTATTTTCATAAAACTTATAAGAAATAATATAAATGAAATACCATGATATGGAGGTGTTAATTTCTTGGTAACAAGCATATATTCGCCATAGTACATTCAAATAATATGTGCCTTTATAATTAAAGTATACAGGATTAAAAATATGGATGAATGTGGTAAAATAGAATTTTTTACAGGAAATAAATTAACTTTTATTACGATAAAAATCCCAATGTAACTTTTTAACACTTAACTGTAAAAGTCCAAAAATATAACCTTTAAAAAGGCTTATTTTATAGTTATATATTTCTATTTATTTGCATAATTATATATAATATATAAATTCATAATTCCTCACGAATGAAAATACCTTTAATATAGTTTTAATATTCCCCCAATGTTTGTTTCCTATTTTTTTAATTATAAAATAATAAAATTATATTTTAGGTCGAAACAAGAGGGAAAAAATTTTCTGCGTATGAGTTTAAATCTTCAATTTTCTCTTGTTAGAAAACAAATTAACTTTTATTGCAATAAAAATCACAATGTAACTTCTTAACACTCGACTGTAAAAGTCATAAAATATAATGTTTTAAAAGGCTTATTTTACAGTTATATATATATATCTATTTCTTTACATAATTATATATAACATATAAATGCATACTTCCTTAGAAAGAAAATACCTTTAATATAGTTTTAGAATTCCTCCAATGTTTATTTTCTTTTGTTTAAATTCAAAACAATGAAGTTATATTTTTAGGTTTGAAACCAGCGAAACATAGAAAAATGTCTTTCTTATAGATAAGCATTTCTAGAAGGACAATTGATATCATGTAGGATGAAAAATATTCAGTGTTTACTTCTCCGTTGTTTTTAAACAGTATATAACAAGCAGACATCTTCAGTTATATTTTACGTACTACATATCAACAGCCTTTCATGCATATCCCTGAAATTCCTAGCGTGTCGAAACAAGAGGGAAAAAAATTCTCTGCGTATCAGTTTAAATCTTCGATTTTCTCTTGTTTTCGCTCGCAATACAAAAATAGCGATCTTTTCGTTACCTAGAATATCGAAAAGAAAGGGAAAGACCAATAAACCTAGACATCGGTGATTGTAGAATGATACAAAGAACTGTTTTTAGTCTTGTTCCGAGCAACATCTAGAAAAGAGATAATCTAATATTTTCATCGAAAAGGCTTTCTAAGCCTAACCAATATTCATTCGTTTCGATTTTCTTCCGATTTTTTCATCATTTCCGTTGAAACCGGATTTTCCCCGCCTCCCTTATTCTTTTGATGTCATAAAGGAACTTATTAACTGTAACCGGGTAATGAAAGAAATATCTCGATAAAGTAAACAACTGTCCTGCGTTTTTCTTCCGATGATTTTTACAAAGAAAATATCAAAGAAGGTATTTCTTTTTGTAAAATAGGGACAAACTCGATATTTCGCTGAGCATAGATATATCTGAATTATTTCCCAACTTAAGCAAAGTGCTCGGAATATCATTCTTTGCCGTATGCAAATAAGTCCAAATCATTCCTCTTATGAATTTACCAGAAATGTTATTTATTTCCTTAATTGGACCCAGTAAATTATATGAATGTAGCTAAGAACGCGGAAAAGGAAACTAATAAAAGAATTAGCGAAGAATTTAGCGGATCAAAAAAGGAAAACCTTTTGAAAAATTCTCATTTTGTGGATGAATTAACTTTCCATTCTGTCTAGTTTTTGGCACATTTTTAGCTAGCAATAAATATTTTTAAATTTAAGTTGAATTGGTACGTTGAATTTTATTTATTTTTGTTTTGTGCTTGGACAAAGAAATTTTTCCTGCTTTTTTATTTTAGCATTCCTTATTTTTGTATTTTATAAAATCTAATTTAGATTAAATTTCTAATCAAATATCTTATTTTCTGTAACAAAGTTTATACCATGTATGTTTAATGTGATATGGGGATATGATAGTGTATGATATTAGAACACATAATTAAAATATAAATAAAGAATATGAAGTTATTTGTTATTAATAAGTATTTTTTGTGTATGAATCCACAAAATTTTATCCTCTCCCTTGCACTGTTATATGTAACTCATAAAAACAAATTTTTTCCCTATCTCTGAGTTTAACATGTTGCTCTGTAAGGAAGAAATTGATCATGAGAGGTACTTACTATCTCGTGTAATTATTGATAATTGGACTGGTTTTAGGTATTACCTTTCATAAAATTTCAGGAAAAGAGGGTAATTGTACTAAAGACTTGATATTTGTTAAAAATATTATAGGTTTACACAACTTCTGTAATTTGAGCTTAAAGTGGTTGGTTATTGGTCATATTGGATCAGTTCTTATATTGGTTTCCTCGTTAACCTATGGTTAAAATTCCTAAATTTCTGGACGGTTTACATTTAAAGATTTCTATAAACAAATTTTAACACGTGATAGTGCATAAAATTCTCCAATGTTTATTTATGCTCTACGCTTTTTTTAATTTTACAATGTCATTATTTACGTTCAAAAGAGACTACATAACAATTTTTCTTAAATGATTTAAAATTAATTATATTTTTCTCTCACTTCATTAAAACTAGTGATGTAACTCTATTAAATTTTTCGCTCAATCACGCGGAAAATTTGTTTAAAAAAATCTTTAAATCATCCCAAGAATCTATCTAATGTGCTAGGCCGTCATGTTAAACATATCTTGTTGTAATAAATTATTTTAAATAGAATAAATGTTGGTTAAGTGTGTAATTCGTAAAAAAGAGGGCGTCCCCTGCTTCAGAAATTTTGAACAATTTTTTTATTCGCTCAAATAAATTCCTACCCCTTTCATTATGTTCTACACAACATTTCATATTTTTCGGAACAACAGATTAGACTGTAGAGAACTTGTGACAAATAGTTGTTTTTAATTATTACCAGCATTAATTCTTATAATTATTTAACTATTACGTTATACTTATTATGGGATTTAACCCCATATATAGCACATTGGAGGATTTTACGATACGATATTTTTCTACTTATTGCAATATACTTTTGAATATACCTTTTCAGGTTCTTGAGCATGATGCCCTGATAAATGCTTCTTAAATTTCAGAATAAAATTTGAGAATTTAAACATAAAATAGAAAAGTTGTTAGAAGTAAAGAGATTTATATAAGAGCAATCTCAGAAATTTAATTACTAGTAAAATGATTTTTTAATTATTCCGAAACAAGACAAGTTTCAACAGTACAAAAGAGATAACATAGTGAGGTTACAGTACGAAGTTTGGCTTTTTATTGATCGCAGATCATCATGTAGATATAAATGTAGTAAATAAAAGCAATTCATGCCAACTTAATAATTCAGATTATAACTACATTTATTTTGATTTTTTATGCAAATTTAATATTTTATATAAATAATGAAACATTTTATGAAGATAAATAAGCATTATTTTACAACATTTTGTACACAAATAAACACACACACACATTGCTTATCTGAATTGAGGTCTTAAGTCATATCAACTCACATGCGTGTTACACACCGTGGGAATAACATAAAATACTATGCAAATGAATTAATTGATTTTAACACAAAAGGAACATGGGACCAAGAGGGAAAAATTCTATTTCGAAAAGTAGCAAAAGCATTAGACTCTTTTAGAAATGTAGAATTTTTATACAATGAAGACTTAAGCTATGCAACACTATGTATTTCAACCTGAAAACATAATTTATCTTAAACAGCCATTTAAGTCTTTTAAGAAGATTTATAAATATTACTTAATCATGATCAACAAAATTTTTTCTACATAAACTAGCATACTATTTTAAGTATAAAAAGGTAGAAATTATTTTTTTGTGATTTTCTTATAATAAGAGAGCAAGAGGGTTAAGTATAGTGAACTAAATGTTTTTCGCTTTAACCAGTTTTTCCTGGTAGAAAGAAAAAAATATCAACGAAGCGTTAATATTATTTTTATTTAGTGAGTTTAGTGGGATTTTCTTTTATTTAGTTAATACTAATATTAATTGCATCAGAATGTGTGGTTAAATTTTGTGGTGAATGTGTGGTGAATGTGTGGGAAACTTTTATTGCATTTTGAAATCAATTCTAATTCAGAAAATCCAACTTTAGTCAAAAATAAAACCTTATCTAAGGTACCTGAAACCTCTTGCATATCTGTACCTAGAGGATTAAGTGTTTATCTTTCAGTTTTAATCATTATTTCAATAGTCAATATCATCATGTCACATTCAAATTATAATATTGAAAAGTATATAAGCAGTTTTATAAGCAGAAATGAAATTTATATCTGGGTTTAAATATTAAGACAAAGCAAAATGTTTTTCTTTTTACATAAAATTAGTAATAAGATGTTTATTTCGTTTTTAAATACAAATATTTAGAAGGAACTGGAAAATTTCATTGCAATATTTACAATTATTGCAATATTTATATACAATATAATTTTAGAAATATCTCAAAATTCCCCCAAACACATTGTATGAATTTTGATAATTGTTAAAGCCTTCTACACATACTTCTGCAAAAAGCTTAAGAAATCCCAAAAGTACTTTTGTAACAAAATATCAATATTGAAAAAAATATGAGGATTTGAAAAATTAAAGAATTTAAATTAAATTTAAACTGTAATTAAATGAAATGTTCAAACAGATTTTACTTTCCTGGGTATTATTTAAATTTGTGTCAAAAATACAAATCAATTACAGTCTTTACTGTATTACTTAATATATAAACATTTTCAAGAGTGCTGTCCCATTAATCTGTTTTTCCTTGAAGAAAGAAAAATTGCATTAAGTAATAATATATGGCCGCTAATAAAATTTTTATTTTATGAATTTAGAGTGAATTTATTTTATTTATTTAATACTAATATTGATTGCTTCACAATGGGTGGTGAATTCATAAAATTTTTATTACAGATATAACTAAATGAAATTTTGGATATTTTGATTCAGAAAAATCCAATCATTCTTCAAAATTAAAAAAAAACCTTATCAGTGGTGTCTCAAGCTTCTTGTGATATGTAACCTGGTGTATGTTAGATGTGACACTTATTTTCGGATTGTGTACTCAATATTGCAGTATTCAAAATCATCCTAAACATTTAAATAATTATATTGAAAAAGTCTTTTATAAGCAGAAATCAAATTTATTTTTGATTTTAAATATAAGTTTAAGACAAAACTAAATTTTTCTCTTTTGAAACTGCTGTGCTGGATAAAATGAGAGAAACGCAAACTTATCAAAACACTGAAATTTCTCAAAAGATATGAGAATAGACAGCACTAAGGTGAACTGAATTTTTAGACAGCTTTGTCTACGGCCTAAGACTCAATTCTCTAGATGACAGCTAAAGATTTAAAAGTTTGCGGATAGTTTGCTTTCTCTAAAATCTTTAGGTGTCAGCTAAAGTTTTTTTAAAAGTTACTATCACTACTGAGAAAGATGGTAAACGTAACAATGAAGTGTAAAGGAACTGCCTAGAGGTATAATTGGATAATGCATGGCGGGAGTGGAAACAAAGAAAGTTTTTCTCAAAATAGTAGAGTTTAAACTAGAACTGTAATTAGGAATTTGAGCTTAAAAACTGTACAGTACTTTCTTACTAGTTTCAACACTAAATGTGAATGGAAGACGCTTATTTTACGGCAATGTTTAAGACAGATGAAGCGTAATTTCCAGGCTACTTTAACGATTTTTTTAATATTTTAAATATTCCTATTTATTGCTATTAATGAGCTTTATTAATAGCTTGTTTCATTCTAAAAATGCAACAATTTTTTATAAATTTCACCTAGAAGTGTTAAATAATACATCGTATTTACTTGTGTGATTTTTGAGGACATAAGCATATGTTTTCGACCTAAATTGTATGTATAGAATAACCAGTTGTTAGTATATCTAGAGTTGTAGTTCTAACGTATAGCTGCCTGAACTGTATAGATAATCTCAAAATTTTATTTTAAATGTATTATTCTTAAGCACTTATGAACAAAAATCTTCAATATCATTAACAAATATTTCTAATGTATTCACAATGTGCTGAGGGAAGACATTTCTTAAAATATCTACATTAATTAACTTTCAAAAATAAGTAGTTTTGAAATATATAAATTGTTTTTAAAAGCAAATGTATTAGGAAGAAATTGAAAAATACATTTTTTTTGCTTTAACCATATCTTATATATCTTAAGTATATACATACATGAAACTTTGCACTAGATTTTACATATAATCTTATAATTCAAAAGCTAATTTTAAAATATAGTGTTATTTTCACCCCTTCAAGTTAGAGAAAATGCTACCATTAACAATCTGTAACAGCATAAAAATTCCATATTCTTAAAAACACCGTACACATCTTTCCTAGCAAATAATATAAACTAGAACTGAGAAACATTTGTATGAGTAGGGATATATGTTATTAAATGCGCATGAAGTAGTTTGAAATAATATGAATAGCAAAATTTTAAAACTTGTAAAAAAGCACTCGTGCTTCAGCAGTGTACAGGGATTAAACGTTTCTTTTTAAGAGTAAGAAGCCTAACATAAAAAATAGAAGTTGTAGGTAAAAAATTAGGTTGAATTTTTATTATACCAGAACCAAAGTACTTTGCTTACCTTTTAGTTATTTTAGTCACATCTAAATTGTATTTCTCTTTAACTAATTAGCATCAAATAACCTATTTTACATTTTGCGAAAACATAAATAATAGCTTCTTTCTTGTACATGTGATGTACTTTTAATTCCCCCCCTCCCCGAAAAAAAAGTTATAAAATGTAACCCGTTAAAAAGTCATTGTTCTTAGCAATGGTATATTAAATATTTTTTTAACTGAGATAGATCTAAAATTAAAATTCAGTTAGATTAAATTACTTTCGTATTATTTTCTTTATAGATGGGAATTATACTAACCACCGCCCACTTGGGGTTATTGGAAGGTCAAATAATTTCTGCCTCTTACTCCTTATTATATTAATTGCCATAATGGTTATAAATCAAGTTTAAAAAGGAGACAATGTAAAAATGAATTCATATTGAGTGCATGAAAGTGAATAAAATGAAGAAAGAGTTATGTGCATTAGAAAATATTTGTTGTTGTTAGTCATCCTCTTTGTGCAGGACAGCCTACACTAGCTCTAAAAGAACCCGTAATGTGAGAGAAACTAAAATCATCTGGTCAACTAACAGCTGCCTCCAGGAGTCACCTAAATAGTTACGAAGGTAAACAGGACTAGTAGCAAGGAAACATGTTCAAAATAATCTTTTTCCCACTCTGAAATTTTATGCATTTTAAGTCTCCACTTCTGAATCTCCCCAAATTGGTATCCATTAATGTAGGCGAGAGAACATAAAATAGGTTCGTGGTTGAAAGGTTCTCCAAGTTCCCAAACGATACTTCAGGAGGTGACAGCAGAAGTCTAGGGTCTTCTGTTTGCTCCTTGCTTGAAAATTAAGAATCCACTTGACGTTTATTCTGTCTTCAGCCTTCGTGATTCCTTGATTAAGTGCAGCTGTTTATTACCCTTAGACATAAATCAGTCGCATATTGCGACAGTATCTATTGGAACTGATACAGGATTCCTACACCAGGGAAAGACTAACAACAGAAAATATCTTTTTCATTCAAAGCTAACTTTAACTATTAAAATCATGTTATGACGTCAGAGATAGCAGGCCCAGTCTGAGGTTTTCTGCTTGATCCCTGCTTCTAAATTACGAGGATCCACTTTCTTTATTTCTCTTGTAGACGAGAGTAATGTTATCCAGCCGCCTATGGGGTGCTCCCCGAATAAATGGTCAAAAAATCCGGCGGATTGTAAGGGCGAATGCTTAACAAGCAAGTGTCCACATTTTATTATTAAAAAAGTAATAAAAATTTTAAAATTTCAAAAAATTATTCTGAAATTCACATTTAAGGATAGAGCAAAACAACAGTTTAAAAATTCCTAAAATTTCAAAATTTTAAACAATTTTTTTTAATTTCTTCATAAATCTCTATTTATGTTTTGTTTAAATAATTAAAACACAAAATATATAAATGTAAAACAATTTTCCTAAAGAAATGAAAGTAATAATGATAACATAAATTGTGTACTCTTTTATAATAAAAATAAATATCATAAAAGACAAAAATGTACTGTTAGAGAAGAAAATATTACTGCGGCATTCGATGTTGCATAATGTAAGGAACATTTTTGTCACCCTATGTTGTTACCGTTAAAAATAGAACTGAATTCAGTTAAGGAATTAAACTAGCTATTTCAACATCGAAAATTTAATGTAAATCATAATAAAGGATGCAAAACTTGCGTAAATGATACAAGAATAATAAATTATCCCACCTTGAGGTATTGTTACATAATTCAATTCAATGGAATTACCAATGTAATTCAATTAATATCATCCCTTTAGACTAAAGTCAGAAAAATAGTCAATTAAATTTTAAAAGATCCTTTTATTGTTTCATAAATGTATTTTCACATTAGATGTTTTCATTGTCTGAAGAAGGCAAATGGAAAAATATAAATTACTGAATTAAAAATCTCAAAAAATATGTTTTTTTAGAAAAATTGACACTCTCTTTATTCAAAAACCGTCATTCGTCTTAAATAATTTTATATAATAGTGTGAACATTGAAGAAAATTTAAATTCTTTGTATATGTATGAATACTTGAATATTTAGACATAAAATCAGTTTTTCAGTCCTCTTCGTTATTATTGATTTACTGTATATTCTACAGAAATATTGTAAATATGTATCATGTTTAGACTTTATGTTTTCTCTCATTTAAAAGTAATTTAGAGTAGTAAACAATTATTCTTAGAGTATTTAGACTTATAAATAAGGGCATTATTTTGCAGTACTAAAGGCATGAATTTTGTCATTTTAGAATTAATGAATCAAATATATATTGTAGTGCGTATGAACAGTATTAATGTTCACACATACATCAATAAATCAGTTCTGTAAGTCAGTTAAAATGCCTTAGTTCTGTTTCATTTATATATATGAACTTCAAAACTAAATCTGAAAAAAAGATAAATTCATTTAACAAAATTTTTTTTGTACACATCATTTGACCAGATTATCACAAACCAACAACCAAACTCTCGGTCATCACATTATGTCTCATCAAAATAAAGTAAATTAAATATTTTTGCTTTAGATTACTATACAAACAATACTAGTACATATTTTTCGTAATAGGTATGAAGTGAAGCAAATGAATAGGATATTGAGATAGCGTAAAATCTATTGAAATTTTAAAGGATCAAAACTCATTATAATAGAATTTCTATAACATCTTTTCACTTGTTTTCTCAGAAACTAGCTATTATATTTATTATTTATACTTATACTGCCTTGAAGATGTAATAGAAAAACAAACTGAATATCTAGGCTAACGTAAATAATCAGAATTAATTAACACATTAGTAATAGCTAGATTTGATATGAATCCAAATGACTTGATGGTGAGTACGTACTTTATATAAGGTATTAGAATATTTCCGAACAGTATTCGCAAAAATGAAGAATACTCTATAACCTTTTATAAATAACATATAATAAAATTAGAACAGCTTTTAACTGTTTCAGTTTACGTAATCTGCACTGTTCGAGAACTGAATACTCCAAACTCAAGCAAATAATGAACTCTAAAGTCCAGCGATATACCTCAACATTACAGCGTCTGACGTTTATTATTTAAACATATATTAGAAGTAAAATATATGAGAACTCAATCTTTTCCAGAGGTTTAAAGCCAAACGGAACATTTTTGTAAAGTTTAATTTTAATCCACTTAAAATATTTATCGATGAAATTTACATTTTTAATTTCACACTATACAGATTTACCACATCTTTCCATAAACAGTATTCTCTGAAAAAAATTCAGTTGCAAATTTCTCCTTTCACTGTAGAGGAATTGAAATGCTTTTCTTTTTTTCTCCCAATATTAAAACCATTTTATAAGTTATTTTGTATTTCTGAGAAAATTCAAATCCTTGTACGTACTAAGAGTAGAATTTTTATTTTTATTTAGAATACTACTTTCATAAATTATAAACTTTTTTTATTTTATATTAACTTTCTTGTCTTGTCTCCTGTACCAATTTGCAAATAAGTAGATTTGTCACGCCATTTGTATGATTTGTATTTATATTTTATTGTTGAAAAATTATTTTAAAAACGTATATTAAGGATCTAAAGTTACATTACTATTAAAATGCCTATTTCTTATATTAAAAGCGAGAAATGAAAAATCCTTTTCTGCCTTATGTATCACTTATATTATATGTTTTGTTACCTGAGAATGTTGTATAATCTTTAAATAAACATCTATCATAGCAAGCTATAGATACGAAGTCTACTATTAAAAGGCATGAAAACATTTAAAGCTTCAATGTACTATGAATGATTGTACTATTAATAAGATTCAGTGTAATATGATAATAATTAAGTAATATCCATATGTGAAGGGAGCTTAAATAACATATATTGTGTTGCCTATCATTGAATGTTTACCTTAAATATAATGCAATCCTAAGTAATATGTATGCTTAATACATGTTTATGAATATTATTTACACACACACATTCATATGAAACTGACACATGTATATAATGTTAAATTAGACTGCAATTTAATGATATCATCTAATAGAGGCTCAAGTACTTAAGTGCTAGTTAGCAGTAAAGCCCCTATTCATTTGTAGATCTTGTTAGGGAGTATTATCAAAATTTCATATATCCCTGAATTATTTGTTAAATTTCTCTTTTACCTAGAAAAATAACATCTTAATCGATAAAAGTTATTAAAAATTCAGTTATAACACATTTTAATATTTCTGCAAGTCATGTAAACTTATACTTTATTGAAACAGAAGGGCCTTCATTGAAAAGACAACATTCTGTTGCCCACGGCCGAAGTACAGAACAGCCGAAAGAAATGACGCTCTGTCAACAAACAATGATAAATTATATATTGGAACTATCAGTTGAGGCTTCCTAAGTAGTCACGTTTTTCTGTGGAGAAGGAGTCCGTATTGTCTGTAATGCCCGTAATCTGTAATGTCACAGGACAGTGATAGATGGCACATTTGAACCTTATACGATGTCTTTCTTTTTATGAAGAAACCTCTATAACCATTCTTTTCTAAGAAAAATCAGTTTGAAGTACAACTCTGAGAATCCTGTTTTGAAGAGTAAAATAAACGGAATCCAATCTAGAAATATCATCATGTCTATTTGAATGGTCTGTATTTATAATAGCATTCTACGTCAACATCAGCAGAAAGTGTTGCAATTATTGATGACTTTAAATTCTAATATCATGTTGAATGACTTATGAAGTACTAAAACTGTATTCAGAGATAGCTTTACTTATTCTTGAAGTTTCAGTTCTAGGAAAAGAAGTAAATATACGCCTTTCATATAGAGATTGTAGAAAATATTGAAAATACTTTCCTCTTTATTTTTAGAACTAATTAAAATTCAATATATTTCTTAAGTAACTTTGACATGATTTTATTCTGAATCATCTTATGATCTAGTTTTATCTAGAGAAAAATAGTTACAACATGTATAGTAGTAAATAAAAATGAAACACACTATAGTGCACTGTACTAGTTATAGGATACCTGAATTTGTGATATCAATCCCTTAACAACAAACCTTGTAAATATAGGAAAACGCAGTGAGATATTTCACAAAAGTAAACTAGCTCAATTCTCATATATATGAAAAACTCAAAAAGCATCAAAATTTTATAACAAAGTAAACCATGCGACCTGAGGGCAAACCCGCAGATTTGACACGCATAGAGAAGAGCACAAAATTTCTCTGAGAAAGCTTTTATTTGGCCCTCTTTTGGGGTAGTTCTGTTCAACAGAATTTCACTCACGTCGAAAAAATGTACAACGATAGATTTTCGTGAAGGAAAGAGAGTTAGATATACAAAGGGAATTCAAGGTTTATTTTAATATAATAGGCACAGAAAATATAGTATGGTATAATAGATATGTTAATGTATGTTGTTACTGTTTCGTTTTTTGATAAACATATAAAACTGTTTCGTGTGTTCATTTGCAAAAGCACTATAACCATAATTTACAGCTAAACTTATAAGATTTGCTATACATTCAGAAGTTTAAAATATATGATTGAATATTACATTTAACGGGATTTTTATTAATTCGGGAAAACTCAAATTTTAAAGAATAGTTAAAATATTGTAGTGTTATAAAAGTGAAAGATTAAATTTAAATGCACTACAGGAATCATCTATGTTTTAATAAAATTAAACACACACACACACACACACATATATATATATATATATATATATATTATGCATATATAGATATATATAGAAATTATATAAATATATATATTATACATATATAGATATATATAGAAATTATATATATATATATATATATATATATATATATATATATATATATATATATATATATATATATAATTTCAACAAGTTTCTTTAACATTTTCGTGATAATATTTGGTAACTTTATGAACGTGAGTTAGTGCACAGTGTACGTGATCCATTTTTCAATAAATTTATAAAAATATTTTGTGTTTCTTTTCAAAAGCGCAACTGGCATAAAATTAAAATATTAATTTAAAATGTAATACTTGAATTATATATATATATATATATATATATATATATATATATATATATATATATATATATATATAATATATTATACACATATATATATACACATATATATATATACAAATATATATATATGTATGTATATATATATATATATATATATATATATATGTAATATATCAAAATTATTTAACTTTAATATTTCTTCAAAAGCCTCCTCTCTCCAATTTTAATTCTTCCAAATCTCTTTCCCAGCCTCTAAATGGTTTGGTCAATGAAGTATTTTCCACTTAACATTCCTTTCTGTCATAAAACTGTAAACTTTCTGTCTATGCAGCAGTTTCGCAGGTGTTGGCGGAACATGTGTTCGTGTTTTGCTGATAGTGCATTTAATTCGCTTAGTAAGTTGTTTTGTTGTGGGAAAAATTTCTTGTTGTCAGCGCTCTTGGGTACTTGTGTCTGAACAGAGTGAACTCTGTGGCTTTTGATTGTAATTTTCTGAGAAGGACAGATGTGATTTCTGCCCAGTGCTCTGGAATAAAGTTTTAAAATGAGACTTCTGAGTTCTCTTGAATATGAAGCCCGACTGCATTCTCATTACTTATATCTGTTGAGCTTTCTCCTTGTGAAGGAGTTTTATAAAAAATGGATTACATTTTAAGCCGGCAGGATTTTATCTGCGCTGAAAACCCAATGGATTTCAAGTCCATTACTATGGCAATGAAATTTTTTTCTTGATGGAATTTACTTCGTGAACTTTTGCGAACTTTGTTTTTACATCTGTGGATAATGTTTTAAAATTACGGTGCAACGATGACGGATAACGACACATCGGCGGAGATTTTTGAGGATAAAACGGTGATTGATCAGCCGAAGGAAACTTCAATAAAAAGCTAACTATCGGAAAACGACTCGAATTGTCAACAACAAATTTAATAGACGGACTCACTGATGGTTTACCAGAAAGAAAGAAAGAATTATTTCTCATGAGAGACATTTCTTCTACTACGGAATGGCTGAGATTAGCGCAGCGTGTGGTAAAGCCTTTTCCGCAGCGGGGAGAGATGCCGAGAGAGCCGATTCGACATGCTGGACAAGATATGCCTAACTCATACAGATATGGCCGGGGCAACTTTCGTCAAAACAGAGGTGGAGGAAATCGCCAGCCCTACGTGAATAATCACATCTGAGAAAATTCAACGATTGGCCATTTGTTCTCAACTGAGATGGTTGTCAATGGGAAAAATGTGAGTGTATTATTAGACACAGGTTCAAGCATTAATATCATGCCAAAAAGAATTTCGGACAAACTTTATTACTATGATATTGATTTAAATGAAAATGTAAACAAAATTACGATAAACACGATAGCAGGTAAGATTAAGCCTTCTAAAATTATTAACATAGACTCTAAAATTGGTCAAATTTGTAATAATATCTCATTTTTCGTTATTGATTCTCCTCTTAATTATTGCATTTTAAACAGCGACAGTGTACAATTGTTTAACTTAAATTTAAATTTTGATGATTTTTGTGTGTGTACCAAAATAATGTAAATATTAGTAAAACTTTACCCGCAGAAAAATTTTATAGTAGTTACATATTTTTAACTTATGATGATGATGAAAATGATATTGTGTATTCTCATGATGCTAATATTGTTAATTCTTGTACTAATTCTAATAATAGTTTTAAATGTGATGATCTATTGATTAACCATGAAAATTTTGAATTACATAATTTATTAAATGAGTATAGTAAAATATTTGCAAAAAAATAAATATGATGTCGGATGCATCCGCATGGAAGCCCCTAGAATAATACTAAATTCGGAGTTACCAATAGCGCTTAGACCCTACAGAGCGTCTCCAAAAGATAACTTAGAGATCGAAAAACAAATAAAGGAACTCCTGGAAAAAAATATAATAAAGCCTTCTCATAGTCCTTATGCTTCACCAATTACTCTAGCTTACAAAAGAGATGAAAATTCTAAATCTAGACTTTGTGTAGATTATCGGAAGGTGAATGCCATTAGTAAACATGATTCCGAGCCTATTCCCCTTTTTGCAAATATTATTGATTCTTTGACACAAGCTGAAATATTTTCGACCCTTGATTTAGCAAGTGGCTATTGGCACATCAAATTAGATGAGAGAGACACCGAAAAATTAGCATTCACGTCTAATTTTGGATTATATGAATGGAATAGATTGCCTTTTGGATACCGGAATGCTCCGGCTATTTTTCAAAGGACTTTAAGACAAATTTTAAATAAGTATCAAATTAAATTCGCGCTGAACTATTTCGATGACATAATTATTTTTTCGAACTCTTTTGAGGAACATATAGAACACTTAAAGACTATATTCTCTATCTGTGAAAAAGAAAACATAAAATTAAAATTCTCAAAGTGTCAATTCGCGCAAAGAAAAATTAAGTTTTTAGGATATGAAGTAGAAAAAGGTAAATACTCTCCCAGTGATGCAAACATACAGGTAATCAAAAAACTTCAACCACCTAGAAATGTCAAAGACTTACAGAGATTTTTGGGAAGCGTAAATGTTTATAATAAATTTATTCCAAATTATGCAAAACTACGCGCACCGCTAAATAAATTATTAAAGAAAGAAGTAAAATTTGAATGGAATGAAGAATGCCAAAAAGCTTTTCAATATTTAAAAGATGCTCTTATTTCTAAACCCATTTTAACGATTTATAATCCTAATTACCCATGTCATATATTTGTGGATGCGTCAGGTCAAGCGATTGGTTCAGTTATAAAACAATTACATCCTGATGGATCGCTACATCCCATTGCATATCATTCTAGAAAACTTAGACCTTATGAATTAAATTATGCTATAACAGAACTAGAATGCTTAGCTATAATTGATGCAGTTGATAAATTTTATTGTTACTTACACGGGACTCATTTCACAATTTACACGGATCACGCATCTCTCGTTTGGCTAAAAAATATCAAAAATCCGACAGGTAGATTGTTCCGTTGGAGTTTGAAGTTATCAATGTACTCGTTCGATATAAAATTCAAAAAAGGTTCAACAAATTATGAAGCAGATATGTTAACTAGAAACCCGATCTCCTACCATATGACTGTACGCGAACCACTTTTAACGCCGAAAGAGATAGAGCAACATCAAAATTTAGACAACGTTTACGGTGTAAACTATAGAAAATTAAATAATATTTGGACAGTTAAGAAACAAGGTTTAATCAAAATTGTAGTACCTTTCTCTTTAAGATTAAAACTATTGAAAAAAGCTCATAATGATTATGGACACCTAGGAGTCTCGGCAATGCTAAATTTAATATCTCCACAATATTATTGGATAGGTTTAACCAAAGATGTAAGCAACTTTGTGAAGCATTGTGAAGTATGCCAATTAAATAAGAAACCAAGACAACCCAGATTCGGCCTTTTACAAATGTTACCTCCTACAAGTGATCCTTTTGAAATTCTTGCCATAGACACTGTTGGTGGTTTAAACTATTATAATTCAACAAAAAAATATCTGCACATTGTTATTGACCATGCCACTAGGTTTATTTGGACTTTCGCCTCAAAGAACGTTAACACCGATATATATTAACTGTTTAAGACAAATTTTTCGACATCAAATGCCTAAGAAAATTTTGAGCGATAGGAATGCTGCTTTTACATCATCCAAATTCAAACACTTTTTGAGTAATAATAATATTAAACAGCTTCTAACTACATCCCATAGGCCGCAAACGAATGGTAAAAATGAACGAGTAAATCAGACCTTGATAACTAGACTTAAATGTAAATTAAATTCATATCATGGTAACATTTCGTGGACCAAATTATTACGTGAAGTAACTGAGGACTATAATGACACCCCTCACACTGTAACAAAATTTCCCCCTTCTTATTTAATGCATGGAAAATTACCATATCAAACCTTAATAGACAATCAGGAAATGTATCCTCCAATCGAAGAAGCTAGGAAAATTGCTAGACAGAGGACTATAAGAAATCATGAAATAAATAAAGAAAGATATGACACCCATTTCAAAGAATCTAAATTTAAAGTAGGTGATAAAGTAATACTAGAAAGTTTCTCATATCCAAACACTCCAAAGCTGAATCCAGTGTTTACGGGACCCTTTGTAATTCTAAAGCGACTTTCAAGTGTAAATTTTGAGATTAACAAACCCAATCTTCTTACTAAACAAGAAACTGAAATAGTACATTCAACTAGACTAAGACATTTTAATCCTGCAGAAAATTTTAAATTAAATGTTAGAAAAACTAAAATTCCAATTTGTAATCAAAATTATCCCAAGACAGAGAAAATAAATAATACCAAGAACGATGGAAATGCAGTTATTAAAATTCGATAGCACGCGAGGATGAAAACTTTCAGTCCAACGAATGGAGTGTCTGTGACCTTGGTCAATAGAGACATTGGGAAGCGGAAAAGCACTTGAACATTGAAAATTTTAAGTGGACCTCTAAATTATGACGTGGCAGTTTCGGTTCGACCTGAAGTACAGGAGTTTTTAAAATGCTTTCATGTGATGTTCGGACGCAAAATGTAAGAGTTGTTTTGACTGTACAATTGTGAACGGGATTTATACAGTAGTAAACAGATGTGTCGACACTCGTGAGTTGAATTGTTGTTTTGTTACTTTTGTTGATTGTGTTTTGGGATTACGGGTTTGATTTGAAGGACTGTTCTGATGATTACGAACTTGACGATTCTAGATATCTGTGTTTTTTATATTTTATTATAGTACTCACTTTTTATATTTAGCCAATTTGCAATTCATCGTTTTTGAGTTTTGCTTGTTACTTATTGCAGTGAATCTAAAAAATTATTTGATTTAAAGTGTTCAAGTATGTTATATTTTTACATTTTTATATTCGTAGTTTCTCATAATAACTATAAATGTGTTTTTATTCTTTGAATTCATGGTGCGTTATTTCAAAAATAGTAAGTGAATGTTTACAATACAAGGAATATCTAATTTGATTAATTAGGAGAATTGTCATAGAGTAGGTAATGTTTTCATTTTAAGTATGAAAATTGGATTGAAAGTTAAGAGATAATGCAGTTTTACGTCTAAATTCCTAATGTGAATTAAATACAGGATAGTTAAAACTTACAAATGAACAATGTTTCGAAGAGTAGTTCAGTTTGATTTTCAGTGTGGAATTAATTTTTTTTTCTAATATTTAACTCCGGAGAGACCCTCTGCAAAGTCAAGGGATAGCTTAGGCGAGTCCTTTGTCGTTTTGCTCTTCAGCTTCCTCTAGGTCATGAACGGTCATCCCGTCATCGCCTTCGAGGCAAGCCCCTTCCACTCTCCGAGTTATTTTTGAAGTTCAATCTGATTATTGTGTTTCGGGTTTTTTCACACTGAAGATGAGTAAAGTTTGTAGCTGATCAAGATGTGGGAAATTGTTACCCGCATACCTGTGATCTTTGGTAGAGAAAAAAGAAATAAAAGGTTTCAAAATGTTGTTCACAAATATAATGTCGGAGAGCCCTGTCACAAAAACAATAGGTAGTCGCCTCCCACTGAGGGATGAACCTTTTGTCGTTTTGTGTGAGCACCCTCGGGGTCACTAACAATTTTCACGTTGGTCACCACAGAGGACAGCCATTTTCCTTCTCCAAAGTTTATTTCAGTAAAATTTTAATAAAGCATAATTTGAACAGTTTGAGTTAAGTTTTGCTTAGGAAAAATATTGAATTTCATAATGATAAATTTCTTAAATACTTGTTTACTGTAAACCTTCATTTGCGTGTATTATTATGTTTCTGTTTATATTCATTGCATATTATCTTTTCATTATTTAGTTGTTTATATATTGATTCTGTATAGAGATTTTGTGATGGTGCAGGAGAGTCAGAGGAACGGTATAACTTGATAGATTTAAATTTTGATGTGATGGTGTGGAATTACTTATGATGAGTTACAGACCAAGCTTCTGACTCTGTAACCCTGATGTCTCCAATTCTGACACACTAGAAGAACAGTTCTGACTCTTCTACACTAAATTTATTCATTTAATGTTACAATTTCTTGTAAAAAATTTTGATAATCATATATTTGTACTATTTTAAGTTGTGAAAATGTCACCCATCAGCGAGACGATTTTCTCTTTTTTCGGGGGGGATCTGTAATATATCAAAATTATTTAACTTTAATATTTCTTCAAAAACCTCCTCTCTCCAATTTTTATTCATCCAAATCTCTTTCCCAGCCTCTAAATGGTTTGGTCAATGAAGTATTTTCCACTTAACATTCCTTTCTGTCATAAAACTGTAAACTTTCTGTCTATGCAGCAGTTTCGCAGGTGTTGGCGGAACATGTGTTCGTGTTTTGCTGATAGTGCATTTAATTCGCTTAGTAAGTTGTTTTGTTGTGGGAAAAATTTCTTGTTGTCAGCGCTCTTGGGGTGCACTTGTGTCTGAACAGAGTGAACTCTGTGGCTTTTGATTGTAATTTTCTGAGAAGGAGAGATGTGTCGTGTTGCCGCTCTGAAATAAAGTTTTAAGTTAGACTTCTGAGTTCTCTTGAATATGAAGCCCGACTGCATTCTCATTACTTATATCTGTTGAGCTTTCTCCTTGTGAAGGAGTTTTATAAAAAATGGATTACATTTTAAGCCGGCAGGATTTTATTTGCGCTGAAAACCCAATGGATTTCAAGTCCATTACTATGGCAATGACATTTTTTTTGATGGAATTTACTTCGTGAACTTTTGCGAACTTTGTTTTTTACATCTGTGGATAATGTTTTAGGATTACGGTGCAACGATGACGAACAACGACACATCGGCGGTGATTTTTGAGGATAAAACGATGATTGATCAGCCGAAGGAAACTTCAATGATGAATAGTTTGATGACTAATAGTACAATGTGGACTTTACGGAAATTTGATCCTAATGGACCAGTGAATGTACAAAATTGGCTTAAGTATTTCGAGAAAAAAACAGCAGATTTAACGAATGAAAACCGTGTGAATATTATTTCGGACTATCTTGAGGGATCGGCCCTTGATGTTTTCATAGAAGAGGTCATCGAATTTACTGATTGGGACCAGATAAAATTAAAGTTTAACGAGCTGTTTGCTGAGAAGGAGTCAAGTAATTTATCCGACTTTACTAATCTTAAATTTATTCACTGCAAAGATTTGAAGGACTACTTCAATAAAAAGCTAACTATCGGAAAACGACTCGAATTGTCAACAACAAATTTAATAGACGGACTCACTGATGGTTTACCCGAAAGAAAAAAAGAATTATTTTTAATGAGAGACATTTCTTCTACCACGGAATGGTTGAGACTAGCGCAGCGTGTGGTAAAGCCTTTTCCGCAGCGGGGAGAGATGCCGAGAGAGCCGATTCGACATGCTGGACAAGATATGCCTAACTCATACAGATATGGCCGGGGCAACTTTCGTCAAAACAGAGGTGGAGGAAATCGCCAGCCCTACGTGAACAACCACATCTGAGAAAATTCAACGATTGGCCATTTGTTCTCAACTGAGATGGTTGTCAGTGGGAAAAATGTGAGTGTATTATTAGACACAGGTTCAAGCATTAATATCATGCCAAAAAGAATTTCGGACAAACTGGACTATTATGATACTGACTTAAATGAAAATGTAAACAAAATTACGATAAACACGATAGCAGGTAAGATTAAGCCTTCTAAAATTATTAACATAGACTCTAAAATTGGTCAAATTTGTAATAATATCTCATTTTTCGTTATTGATTCTCCTCTTAATTATTGTATTTTAAACAGCGACAGTGTACAATTGTTTAACTTAAATTTAAATTTTGATGATTTTTGTGTGTACCAAAATAATGTAAATATTAGTAAAACTTTACCCTCAGAAAAATTTTATAGTAGTTACATATTTTTAACTTATGATGATGATGAAAATGATATTGTGTATTCTCATGATGCTAATATTGATAATTCTTGTACTAATTCTAATAATAGTTTTAAATGTGATGATCTATTGATTAACCATGAAAATTTTGAATTACATAATTTATTAAATGAGTATAGTAAAATATTTGCAAAAAATAAATATGATGTCGGATGCATCCGCATGGAAGCCCCTAGAATAATACTAAATTCGGAGTTACCAATAGCGCTTAGACCCTACAGAGCGTCTCCAAAAGATAACTTAGAGATCGAAAAAAAATAAAGGAACTCCTGGAAAAAAATATAATAAAGCCTTCTCATAGTCCTTATGCTTCACCAATTACTCTAGCTTACAAAAGAGATGAAAATTCTAAATCTAGACTTTGTGTAGATTATCGGAAGGTGAATGCCATTAGTAAACATGATTCCGAGCCTATTCCCCTTTTTGCAAATATTATTGATTCTTTGACACAAGCTGAAATATTTTCGACCCTTGATTTAGCAAGTGGCTATTGGCACATCAAATTAGATGAGAGAGACACCGAAAAATTAGCATTCACGTCTAATTTTGGATTATATGAATGGAATAGATTGCCTTTTGGATACCGGAATGCTCCGGCTATTTTTCAAAGGACTTTAAGACAAATTTTAAATAAGTATCAAATTATCCTCCTCTCTCCAATTTTTATTCATCCAAATCTCTTTCCCAGCCTCTAAATGGTTTGGTCAATGAAGTATTTTCCACTTAACATTCCTTTCTGTCATAAAACTGTAAACTTTCTGTCTATGCAGCAGTTTCGCAGGTGTTGGCGGAACATGTGTTCGTGTTTTGCTGATAGTGCATTTAATTCGCTTAGTAAGTTGTTTTGTTGTGGGAAAAATTTTCTTGTTGTCAGCGCTCTTGGGGTGCACTTGTGTCTGAACAGAGTGAACTCTGTGGCTTTTGATTGTAATTTTCTGAGAAGGAGAGATGTGTCGTGTTGCCGCTCTGAAATAAAGTTTTAAGTTAGACTTCTGAGTTCTCTTGAATATGAAGCCCGACTGCATTCTCATTACTTATATCTGTTGAGCTTTCTCCTTGTGAAGGAGTTTTATAAAAAATGGATTACATTTTAAGCCGGCAGGATTTTATCTGCGCTGAAAACCCCAATGGATTTCAAGTCCATTACTATGGCAATGACATTTTTTTTGATGGAATTTACTTCGTGAACTTTTGCGAACTTTGTTTTACATCTGTGGATAATATTTTAGGATTACGATGCAACGATGACGAACAACGACACATCGGCGGAGATTTTTGAGGATAAAACGGTGATTGATCAGCCGAAGGAAACTTCAATGATGAATAGTTTGATGACTAATAGTACAATGTGGACTTTACGGAAATTTGATCCTAATGGACCAGTGAATGTACAAAATTGGCTTAAGTATTTCGAGAAAAAAACAGCAGATTTAACGAATGAAAACCGTGTGAATATTATTTCGGACTATCTTGAGGGATCGGCCCTTGATGTTTTCATAGAAGAGGTCATCGAATTTACTGATTGGGACCAGATAAAATTAAAGTTTATTGAGCTGTTTGCTGAGAAGGAGTCGAGTAATTTATCCGACTTTACTAATCTTAAATTTATTCACTGCAAAGATTTGAAGGACTACTTCAATAAAAAGCTAACTATCGGAAAACGACTCGAATTGTCAACAACAAATTTAATAGACGGACTCACTGATGGTTTACCCGAAAGAAAAAAAGAATTATTTTTAATGAGAGACATATCTTCTACCACGGAATGGTTGAGACTAGCGCAGCGTGTGGTAAAGCCTTTTCCGCAGCGGGGAGAGATGCCGAGAGAGCCGATTCGACATGCCGGACAAGATATGCCTAACTCATACAGATATGGCCGGGGCAACTTTCGTCAAAACAGAGGTGGAGGAAATCGCCAGCCCTACGTGAATAATCACATCTGAGAAAATTCAACGATTGGCCATTTGTTCTCAACTGAGATGGTTGTCAGTGGGAAAAATGTGAGTGTATTATTAGACACAGGTTCAAGCATTAATATCATGCCAAAAAGAATTTCGGACAAACTGGACTATTATGATACTGACTTAAATGAAAATGTAAACAAAATTACGATAAACACGATAGCAGGTAAGATTAAGCCTTCTAAAATTATTAACATAGACTCTAAAATTGGTCAAATTTGTAATAAGTATCTCATTTTTCGTTATTGATTCTCCTCTTAATTATTGTATTTTAAACAGCGACAGTGTACAATTGTTTAACTTAAATTTAAATTTTGATGATTTTTGTGTGTACCAAAATAATGTAAATATTAGTAAAACTTTACCCTCAGAAAAATTTTATAGTAGTTACATATTTTTAACTTATGATGATGATGAAAATGATATTGTGTATTCTCATGATGCTAATATTGATAATTCTTGTACTAATTCTAATAATAGTTTTAAATGTGATGATCTATTGATTAACCATGAAAATTTTGAATTACATAATTTATTAAATGAGTATAGTAAAATATTTGCAAAAAATAAATATGATGTCGGATGCATCCGCATGGAAGCCCCTAGAATAATACTAAATTCGGAGTTACCAATAGCGCTTAGACCCTACAGAGCGTCTCCAAAAGATAACTTAGAGATCGAAAAACAAATAAAGGAACTCCTGGAAAAAAATATAATAAAGCCTTCTCATAGTCCTTATGCGTCACCAATTACTCTAGCTTACAAAAGAGATGAAAATTCTAAATCTAGACTTTGTGTAGATTATCGGAAGGTGAATGCCATTAGTAAACATGATTCCGAGCCTATTCCCCTTTTTGCAAATATTATTGATTCTTTGACACAAGCTGAAATATTTTCGACCCTTGATTTAGCAAGTGGCTATTGGCACATCAAATTAGATGAGAGAGACACCGAAAAATTAGCATTCACGTCTAATTTTGGATTATATGAATGGAATAGATTGCCTTTTGGATACCGGAATGCTCCGGCTATTTTTCAAAGGACTTTAAGACAAATTTTAAATAAGTATCAAATTAAATTCGCACTGAACTATTTTGATGACATAATTATTTTTTCGAACTCTTTTGAGGAACATATAGAACACTTAAAGACTATATTCTCTATCTGTGAAAAAGAAAACATAAAATTAAAGTTTTCAAAGTGTCAATTCGCGCAAAGAAAAATTAAGTTTTTAGGATATGAAGTAGAAAAAGGTAAATACTCTCCCAGTGATGCAAACATACAGGTAATCAAAAAACTTCAACCACCTAGAAATGTCAAAGACTTACAGAGATTTTTGGGAAGCGTAAATGTTTACAATAAATTTATTCCAAATTATGCAAAACTACGCGCACCGCTAAATAAATTATTAAAGAAAGAAGTAAAATTTGAATGGAATGAAGAATGCCAAAAAGCTTTTCAATATTTAAAAGATGCTCTTATTTCTAAACCCATTTTAACGATTTATAATCCTAATTACCCATGTCATATATTTGTGGATGCTTCCGGTCAAGCGATTGGTTCAGTTATAAAACAATTACATCCTGATGGATCGCTACATCCCATTGCATATCATTCTAGAAAACTTAGACCTTATGAATTAAATTATGCTATAACAGAATTAGAATGCTTAGCTATAATTGATGCAGTTGATAAATTTTATTGTTACTTACACGGGACTCATTTCACAATTTACACGGATCACGCATCTCTCGTTTGGCTAAAAAATATCAAAAATCCGACAGGTAGATTGTTCCGTTGGAGTTTGAAGTTATCAATGTACTCGTTCGATATAAAATTCAAAAAAGGTTCAACAAATTATGAAGCAGATATGTTAACTAGAAACCCGATCTCCTACCATATGACTGTACGCGAACCACTTTTAACGCCGAAAGAGATAGAGCAACATCAAAATTTAGATAACGTTTGCGGTGTAAACTATAGAAAATTAAATAATATTTGGACAGTTAAGAAACAAGGTTTAATCAAAATTGTAGTACCTTTCTCTTTAAGATTAAAACTATTGAAAAAAGCTCATAATGATTATGGACACCTAGGAGTCTCTGCAATGCTAAATTTAATATCTCCACAATATTATTGGATAGGTTTAACCAAAGATGTAAGCAACTTTGTGAAGCATTGTGAAGTATGCCAATTAAATAAGAAACCAAGACAACCCAGATTCGGCCTTTTACAAATGTTACCTCCTACAAGTGATCCTTTTGAAATTCTTGCCATAGACACTGTTGGTGGTTTAAACTATTATAATTCAACAAAAAAATATCTGCACATTGTTATTGACCATGCCACTAGGTTTATTTGGACTTTCGCCTCAAAGAACGTTAACACCGATACTTATATTAACTGTTTAAGACAAATTTTTCGACATCAAATGCCTAAGAAAATTTTGAGCGATAGGAATGCTGCTTTTACATCATCCAAATTCAAACACTTTTTGAGTAATAATAATATTAAACAGCTTCTAACTACATCCCATAGGCCGCAAACGAATGGTAAAAATGAACGAGTAAATCAGACCTTGATAACTAGACTTAAATGTAAATTAAATTCATATCATGGTAACATTTCGTGGACCAAATTATTACGTGAAGTAACTGAGGACTATAATGACACCCCTCACACTGTAACAAAATTTCCCCCTTCTTATTTAATGCATGGAAAATTACCATATCAAACCTTAATAGACAATCAGGAAATGTATCCTCCAATCGAAGAAGCTAGGAAAATTGCTAGACAGAGGACTATAAGAAATCATGAAATAAATAAAGAAAGATATGACACCCATTTCAAAGAATCTAAATTTAAAGTAGGTGATAAAGTAATACTAGAAAGTTTCTCATATCCAAACACTCCAAAGCTGAATCCAGTGTTTACGGGACCCTTTGTAATTCTAAAGCGACTTTCAAGTGTAAATTTTGAGATTAACAAACCCAATCTTCTTACTAAACAAGAAACTGAAATAGTACATTCAACTAGACTAAGACATTTTAATCCTGCAGAAAATTTTAAATTAAATGTTAGAAAAACTAAAATTCCAATTTGTAATCAAAATTATCCCAAGACAGAGAAAATAAATAATACCAAGAACGACGGAATTACAGTTATTAAAATTCGATAGCACGAGAGAATGAAAAACTTTCAGTCCAACGAATGGAGTGTCTGTGACCTTGGTCAATAGAGACATTGGGAAGCGGAAAAGCACTTGAACATTGAAAATTTTAAGTGGACCTCTAAATTATGACGTGGCAGTTTCGGTTCGACCTGAAGTACAGGAGTTTTTAAAATGCTTTCATGTGATGTTCGGACGCAAAATGTAAGAGTTGTTTTGACTGTACAATTGTGAACGGGATTTATACAGTAGTAAACAGATGTGTCGACACTCGTGAATTGAGTTGTTGTTTTGATACTTTTGTTGATTGTGTTTTGGGATTACGGGTTTGATTTGAAGGACTGTTCTGATGATTACGAACTTGACGATTCTAGATATTTGTGTTTTTATATTTTATTATAGTACTCACTTTTTATATTTAGCCAATTTTCAATTCATCGGTTTTTGAGTCTTTCTTTTTATTAAGTGCAGTGAATCTAAAAAATTATTTGATTTAAAGTGTTCAAGTATTTTATATTTTTACATTTTTATATTCGTAGTTTCTCATAATAACTATAAATGTGTTTTTTATTCTCTGAATTCATGGTGTGTTATTTCAAAAATAGTAAGTGAATGTTTACAATACAAGGAATATCTAATTTGATTAATTAAGAGAATTTTCATAGAATAGGTAATGTTTTCATTTTAAGTATGAAAATTTGATTGAAATTTAAGAGATAATACAGTTTTTATGTCTAAATTCCTAATGTGAATTAAATACAGGATAGTTAAAACTTACAAATGAACAATGTTTCGAAGAATACTTCAGTTTGATTTTCAGTGTGGAATTAAAAATTTTTCTAATAGTTAACTCCGGAGAGACACTCTGCAAAGTCAAGGGATAGCTTAGGTGAGTCCTTTGTCGTTTTGCTCTTCAGCTTTCTCTATGTCATGAACGGTCATTCCGTCATCGCCTTCGAGGAAAGCCCCTTCCACACTCCGAGATATTTTGAAGTTCAATCTGATTATTGTGTTTCGGGTTTTTCACACTGAAGATGAGTAAAGTTTGTAGCTGATCAAGATGTGGGAAATTGTTACCCGCATACCTCTGATCTTTGGTAGAGAAAAAAGAAATAAAAGGTTTCAAAATGTTGTTCATAAATGTCATAACGTTGGAGAGCCCTGTCATAAAAACAATAGGTAGTCGCCTCCCACAGAGGGATGAACATTTTGTCGTTTTGTGTGAGCACCTCGGGGTCACTAACAATTTTTCACGTTGGTCCCCACAGAGGACAGCCATTTTCCTTCTCCAAAGTTTTATTTAATAAAGTTTTAATAAAGCATAATTTGAACAGTTTGAGTTAAGTTTTGCTTAGGAAAAATATTGAATTTCATAATGATAAACTTTCTTAAATACTTGTTTACTGTAAACCTTCATTTGCGTGTATTATTATGTTTCTGTTTATATTCATTGCATATTATCTTTTCATTATTTAGTTGTTTAAATATTGATTCTGTATAGAGATTTTGTGATGGTGCAGGAGAGTCAGAGGAACGGTATAACTTGATAGATTTAAATTTTGATGTGATGGTGTGGAATTACTTATGATGAGTTACAGACCAAGCTTCTGACTCTGTAACCCTGATGTCTCCAATTCTGACACACTAGAAAGACAGTTCTGACTCTTCTACACTAAATTTATTCGTTTAATGTTACAAGTTCTTTTAATAATTTTGATAATCATATATTTGTACTGTTATAAGTTGTGAAAATGTCACCCATCAGCGAGACGATTTTCTCTTTTTTCGGGGGGGATCTGTAATATATCAAAATTATTTAACTTTAATATTTCTTCTAAAACCTCCTCCAATTTTTATTCATCCAAATCTCTTTCCCAGCCTCTAAATGGTTTGGTCAATGAAGTATTTTCCACTTAACATTCCTTTCTGTCATAAAACTGTAAACTTTCTGTCTATGCAGCAGTTTCGCAGGTGTTGGCGGAACATGTGTTCGTGTTTTGCTGATAGTGCATTTAATTCGCTTAGTAAGTTGTTTTGTTGTGGGAAAAATTTTCTTGTTGTCAGCGCTCTTGGGGTGCACTTGTGTCTGAACAGAGTGAACTCTGTGGCTTTTGATTGTAATTTTCTGAGAAGGAGAGATGTGTCGTGTTGCCGCTCTGAAATAAAGTTTTAAGTTAGACTTCTGAGTTCTCTTGAATATGAAGCCCGACTGCATTCTCATTACTTATATCTGTTGAGCTTTCTCCTTGTGAAGGAGTTTTATAAAAAATGGATTACATATATATATATATATATATATATATATATATATATATATATATATATATATGTATATATATATATATATATATATATATATACATGAGACACACACACACACACACACACACACACATATATATATATATATATATATATATATATATATATATATATATATATATATATATATACACTTATCTATAAATATATATAGAGAGAATATATTTTTAATAATTAGTTCTTCTTTCACACCATTTAGGAATTAAATGAATTTGATAGCACTAGCGCTTAAGAAGATTTTTTAAATCATTAAATTTTCACAGAAGATAAAATTTAAGGCATTAACTAAGATTATTTATGATGAGTGAAATTAATGAAAATTCATTTACTGAAAAGCATTTTCTATGTCTCTTGGTATAAAAATTAAGTAAAAGAGAATTTTATTGAATAAAATCTTACATTTTTACCACAAATTATGAAAAAAAAAAGCGAAATAAATAGAGCTCTTTATAATAACTAACATAAATATCCCCATATTTTGATTTAATATTTCTTCACTACCCAGTAATTAATTAAAACGAAAAGTTTTTAGTTAACATGAATTTTAAAATTATTAATAAATATTTTTAAAAAGTACTAATTATTAATTGTTTTTTTCCAAAGCTTCTTATAAAACTTGCACTAGGGCCTCTTATTAAATACCAATAAATCAAAAGCTGCTTGAAATTTTCTCATTAGCGCACAGCCTTTCAGACATTTTTTTTTTCTTAATCCCATTTAGAAAATTTTCATTGACTAAAAAACTGTTAATCCTTCGCTTTTTCTTCCGAAAAACCAAATTCCGTTAATGATTTTAAGGACTTACATGCACCGATAATGATGAAAAACGCTGATCTTAAGGTTCTTTTAATGAAATTTCGATCATAAATATTTTATAAATATTGTGATTACAAATTTAATACTTTTTGTTTTGTTATCTTAACTGTGTTGATAAAAAATAGTTTATTAGTTTTCTTGAAGCGTATCATGTTGTGAAAAATACATTATTTAATACTTAAGTCACGATATTTTCTAAGAAAGACGTAATAAAATAACAAAAGATAAGCAAAAAATACACCATTGTTTAATACTTTCTTATGGCGGTTAATATTAAAAGAAATAATACCGATAAAAATGCTTATTTATTACATTAATTCCTGTAATTTCAATGAGAAATACGTGATAACTTAAGAGAACTTTTACGTATATTAAAAAATTATATATGTAAACACACACACACATATATAGATTATACGCTTATACATATTTGCATATACACTTATACATGCATGTATATTTATATGTATGTAATACACCAAAATAATTTCACTTTAATATCACTTTAAAAACCTCCTCTCTCTCATTCTAATTCCTTAAAATCTCTTTTCCCAGCCGCAAAATGTTATAATCAAAGAAGTGTACTCGACATAAAATTCCTCCGACACATTTTTCAAAGCTTTCTGTGCAATAGATGTACATTTCCTGTCTATTCCTATCTGTCGCGCTCTCGGGTACACTTCTGTTCGAGTAAAGTGTTTTTTGTATCATTCTCTTGTCTGCCGTTGACTGGCAAAGATCTCATTTTTAGCAGCCAATGAATAAAGTTTTAAGTTTCACTACGAAGTCTGCCTGTTCTTTTTAACAAAAAGGCCCGACTGCAATTTACTCAAATAGTCCAGTTACTTAGGCTTCTAATTGCCCAGTAGCCCGAGCAAGTAAAACGAATAGGGGCTATAATTTCAAATGTGTCCAGCAGTTATATAATTCCTGGATTACATGTATATGTGTCTGCATATGTACATATATATATATATATATATATATATATATATATATATATATATATATATATATATACATATATATACATATATATACATATATATATATATATATATATATATATATATATATATATATATACATACACACATACATACATATATATATATATTATATATACATACATACATTCATATATATGTTATATATATATATATATATATATATATATATATATATATATATATATATATACTTTATCTATCATATATATATATATAGTAGAAATTGATAATCAGAAATGAAAAAATGCAAAATTTAGAACTAAAAAAAAATATTTAATTTTCTTGCGTCTCATCGGAAGTACCGAAATACACCATTAAATAAAAGGATTGTTTCTGACAGATGTGATCTATACAGTTAACACATCTTGGCGATGTATAACCCTTATATAAAAAAGGACAAAAGTAGCAACATCGCATGCTACTACATTAAGTAAAGATAATCTAGATAACACTTAACGTTGCTAACCGCTATTACTTTCAGTGGATCGGAAAATAAACCCAGGCAGATGAAATACGAGGAGGAACATCATAAGTCATATACGAACACAGTATTATATGTCTCTAAACCGTTATTTTAAGACTAAAGACATAAAATAAGTTACGTTAGATCATTACATTATATAAATCAGTAATTATATTTTTATTCATTATAATATAATATTAGTTATATTCTAGATAGTTATTTACTTATTTATTTATTTTTCCTGTTACTTGACTATGAAGTATTATTCATTGAAACTAAAACTAATAATAATACTACCTGTGATATTTTTTTTACGGTTTATTGAAACTTACCGTATAGTTGTTTTTATGTCGCACATTAATTAGACTTTTAACATGCTTATTCTGATAAACTTTTTAGCATCGTCTATTTATTCTGATAAACCGATTTATAATATTATTTTAAAGAGGTATTCATGACAACAAAAGCTGAAGACCTAAAATTTAAGAATCTCAAAACTGTAATCAGACCTTTTAGCAAACAAATGAAAAGTAAATCGCTGCAAACTATTTCTTTTAATAGTTAAGCCTAAGGAGTTTACACATAAATCAGTGCTACTTAATAAGAATTCTAGAGTTCTTGAACAGAAATTTATATTTTATGCCGAATGGAAGTATATAAGAGCAATTTATACATAAAAGAGCCTATCAATACATTATCATGGATCATTTAAAGGCATTAACATGGTGTACTTAAACTCAAAAAAATAAAATAAAATAAAAATGTAAACGTAAGTACGTTTATGATTTTCCTCTTAATTTAATGTTATTTGGAATAAACCTAATTTAAAGATTTGTTAATTAAGCATTTTAAAAATTTGTTCAAAAATTCAATGTATCTCCCCCAGTTTTAATAATATGTAAAGATACGAGTAAATAAAATTTATTTTACAGCAAAATAATATACAATATTTTTTTAATATCCATTTGATATTTAGCCACATCATGCTTCTCCAAGGTATAGGTTTGTATCTGTTTTAACCATGGGGGTTTAAACCAGTGGTTTTAACTGGCGTTAACCGTCCTGATCAATACCAGTTTTGACCAGTTTTGACAAATGAAAATCACTTTTCGATATATTTAATACTAATCGAGCGTAGTTTAATAGCATATGAGAAAGGCAAGTTACATTTGTTAAAAATGTCATAATATAAATAACACCAGCAAAAAAAAAAACAAATATAACATAACTCCAAGATACAAAATAAAATGTTTTACTTATTTTTTTCTATACAACCTGTTTTATATGTAATTTATGTTGAATTCAAAATCGATTACAAGTAACAAGTTTTGTCGTCTCTAAATTTAAACAATTTTGTAATTTATTTTGGATTACTCCAAACTTTGAAAAAAAAAATTGAAGCAATTTTAATTGTAAAATGTCATGTTATTTGTTTTAATTTTATAATTTATGCTTTTAACTACAACTTATGTTTTTAATTTCAACTCATGTCTTAATTTTTTAACTGTAACTGTTATTTTATGTTTTTTACTACAACTAGATTCCAGTTTTACTATTGCACGTGCATGGTTCATTTTTATAATTCAAACATTTTTATTATACTGTATAAGCATGTCAAATCTCATGAACTTGTGAGTGTAATATTTTGTTTAACTGCACTATTATTTTTATTGCTTATTAAAAGTCACTTCTAATTACAAAAGATATTATATATTAAAATTAAGACCATTTAAAACTATTTTTAACAATTCTGATCACTTCCGACCATTTTTGACAATTTTTGGAATGTTAAAACCACTTTTATCCAGTGTCCTGGTCAAAATCAGTTATGACCGGTCAAAATTACAGCCCTGCTAAGGTATCATTCTGTTCAACAGTTTATCATGCTAATGACTCTGTTCTCAATTGTCCTAGACCCGTACTTATAGACCTTGAGTTCAGACAATGTTTTCTTTAAGTAGTCTGTCTTCCCTCTTTAAATTCTCATTTGAGAGCGTACAGGAAGCCGGGTCATAACAATAACCATCTATATCGGATAGCTGTCCGAGCATCGGAAGATATAATTTCCATTTCCAGGCGTGGCTTGACATCTGTTCCATCGATTACCTTTTACTTAAAGGAAGTAGGGAGGTGAAGAGAGACCTGAAGACCTCTTGAACTTGAGAAACATGCAATTCAACAGATGTCTCAAGTTACACAGATTGCGTTTTCTTATCTTAAAAGAGAAAAATGAATTTTAGATTTCAAAAATATTTAACGTAACATATAGATTCTTTATTCCAGATTTTTATATCGCATTTTAAAATAGTATTACTGTTTTAAAACAAATATATCACAATAGAATGCTGTCACTGTTAATGCCAGGTCCCGATCAAGGCAAAGTTGGGCCCAGTTCCTGGTAGTCTTTTGGGCTTCCCCCTACCCTCCTTTTAAGGCAAAAAAAAGTTTATAAAAAAAGGATACAAACAGATATTTTTGCAGGAAAGTTTATATTCATTTTATTTTATGTTTACATAACTTTGTAGTACAGTCGAATACCAAAAATCTGTTACTGGAGTGATGCAAATAAGTAAACTGGAGTGTGTTTTAGATACAATTGTCAACATTTTAACTGTTTTTACTTAATTTATGAAAAAGGTTTCGTGAAATATTGATTGAAGAATTAACAATAAATATTTTCAAATATTGTTAGTTAAATTATTTAAGATTTAATAATTAAGTACCAAATTTTAGGGGGCCTCTAAAATTAGGAGGCCAAGGGCCTTGGCTCAGTCGGACTGTGCTTTATTCAGGCCCTGGTTAATGCTAAAAATATTAAACCTTAGCATGCTAGCTGAAATATCAAAAATACGTTTTGGAAAAACATCATGAATAATGTAGTAAAAAGAATATAGTTTTAGATTAATTTACTGATAATACTGTGATTGTGCAAAGAAAATTTCCTTCCGCTTTAAAGCATTAAATTTGACTAATATTAACGAAAAAATATAAAATAGTAACCGTATACACTAAAGAAAATATTATTACATTTATAAAGCGTATCTATACGTATGTAAAACTTAATCTCTGAAATGTGCTATATTGCAGACATAATATAGAAATGCTGAAAATCTCATGTATTTATGCTAATAATTTTAACAGATATGATAAGGATATGACAACGGACTTTTTAAATTTTCATGAAGATTAGTTTAAACATTTTTCTAGTATTTTTAATAATCAGCAACTTGGCTATTAGAAAGTTTTCAAGCAAGAAAGTGTGAGGTTAAACATGTATTTTAATTTTTTAGCAGTTAATGTTGCTTTCATAAACTTCAAATGCGTTTTTTCTCAGAACGGTATTTTAATAAAATGTTGAAACTTCAAATGTGGTTTCTCAAAATGTTCTTGAAATATTTTGTTGAAAATTATTATGAATGCCTTTGTTAGTATTTATTAGTAAATGACCTAAAAGCTTTAAATTTGGATAATTTTTAATGATGTTACACTCATAGTTAGATATAAAGGTAATGAAAATTCATTAAAAATTCAATGTGTATGATTTTGAAGGACCAAAATTTTTTACCAAATGTAAATTAAGCAAAGATTTTAGGTGATTCACTAGTCTAGTGTATAAGAAATGTGTTGCATCAAAAAATATTGAAATAATTTAATTTATTAAAAAATTAGATCTTTTTAAAACCCCCGATTTTTTTTACTAAATTTTCTTCATTTATTAGAAATTTTATAAAAACTTCTCCAGGAATAAATTTTTTAAGTGCAATTTTCTGTGATAATATGAAAAATAAATCTAAAAATGTAAAAATATGAACTAGTTTCTACGTTTAGAGTAAAAAGTTCTCCCAACGTAGACGGGTACCTTATATAATATATTATAATTAATGAGTTAAAAATATAGAAATGATAAGATCTTATCCCGTCGTGGATAAAACTTATTTATGATGACCTAAAATATATTTATGTACCAATTTAATCTAGAGTAATAATTTAATTTAGCTGATTTCAGCTATGGTGTTAATGCCAGACAGGGCGTTAATGCCATTTATAGAATAAAATTAATCAGTGTGATTTCATTAAGAGTTATACAACAGTAATTTTGCACTCTACTATAACGGCAGATTAATCTACGTGAAGAGAATCTAAGAACGTGTGTGCACTCCCACGGTTCTAAGGGGTCTGTCATATCCACTTCTCCATCCCGAAGCCAGAAACACGTCCGGCACGAAAACACTCCGACTTGTTACATCTGATCGAAGGTGTCAGTTAAAACTTCTCCGCTGCACCATGATTACAGTGATTAAAGCCTCGCCGCCGGCCGACCGCTTTTCCTGGCGGAGGAAAAACATTTCATTACGGGTGCTCGGCTCGCGAAGGGCTTTTGTGTTAATGGCTTCGCACTCGCGAGGTTTGAGGGGTGAGTTCAGTGACTGCTCAGCTACGTTCCTTACTGTTTGCGAAGTCACATTCGTAAACAAAGACCTTACCGCACGTCAACTTGTAGTCGATTAAAAAGAAACGGATTAATTTTAAGACACCCTTTCCTCAGGAAACATGTGCGGATTTAAGGATAACAATGAAAAATTTTCAATGATATATTTTAGTTCAGGCTAGCATGTGGTAATTGCTTTTAATAGGTTGATGCACGGTAATATTACGCTATCACACTAAAAATCGCACAACATTGACGAATGGTAGAACGCTACTCTTTGGTATCGGAATTCGTGGGTTCGAATCCAGCGCTGGCATGTATGGTAGAAAACGTTCAGAGTCTGCTTTAAGCAGTAGGCCTCATTAACCCTCATGAGCAAAACTGTAGACCGTAGCGATACAAACCAAATTCGTTGAAACCAAACGGAAAATACGGTGATAAATCATAACAGTGTTGGTAAGCGCTTTATTCCCAAAATTTTCCAAATCTATCTTTCTAGATGACAATAGAATATGTCTGTTATTTCAGTGAAAAAGTCCAGAATTGTATTAAAAAGAAGCACTTTTTGGTGCTTTGTACTCATAAAAAAGTCTAAAAGAAGGTTAAGATATACGGCTTTAAAGTAGTAATATCGCCGACTAGCATTGCGTTCTGAAAAGAGAAGTGCAGATGGGATGATATATCATTCTTTCAATTGTGTCAAAGCAGTTGAGAATTTAAATTGTATTTTAGTTTACAAAGAAACTATACCTTCTAAGTCTGAATTTGCTTGAAGGTAATAGAATATATTTTGAAAGAGACAGTCCAATATTTTATAGAGGTGAAGCATTTTAGTCTTTCATGTTGCTCTGTATTATGAAAACAGTTGTAAAAAAGAATTGAGCAGTGTAACTTCTTATTTGAAATAATTTAGACTCTTGTTGCCTTGTTAAAAGGGAAGAGTAGATGTGATGATCTGCCATTCTTTCGATTGTCAAAAATCAGTTAGGAATTTACACAGTATTTTAGCTAATTAAGTTAAATTTGTCCAATCATTTCTCTAAAAATGGCCTTCGGATTAGAATTAAATTTTTGGCAATTTGAACTTATTAATACAAAAGAGAAAATAGGGGTAAAATAGAGGAGGTGGCTATTTCCCTTTTCTCTTACCTTCCTTTTTGCTGGTGTAATATCATTATTTAAGTTTAAGTAACTATATAGTATTATTTTCCATGCATGATTTAAAATTAAAAACATATTTGCTACTTAAAAAATAACTATCATGAACTTAAAAATCACATTTTTTTTTTCTCAGGGTTGGATTTGCTTAAAAAAGGCAAATCCAACCGTACAATAGAGAGATTTCAATATAGGAAGGCTTGTATACTTTCACTAAGAAGGTTTCTTCCGTACATAAACCAGAAACTAAGTGAATCCGATATGACTAATACTCATTCCTTAAAAGACATATCAAGTATTAACATTGTATCAGTATACAACATTTTCAAAGTACTTTTTAGTATGTTTTATGCAAAAAGTATCCTTTAATCGTTTAAAAACAACCCCACTGCATTTCTCTCATTTCTGTGAAACTGATGGTTTCTCTTTAAATTTAAATTCATTATCTTAAGAATCCCCATTAAAACATTTCTATTATGTTTATAACAAATAAATATTTATTCTAACAACCAACAATACCTCTGCAACATTGAAATCTCTCAAGATTAGAAATATGCTTAATAAAAGGTAAAAAATCCATAACTGATCTAGATACTGTTTTTAATCAAGGAATTAAAGATGTATAAAATTTTCTTTTAATATATTCATTTTACTTTTTTGAGGTTACAATATAAATGTTACAAATTTTATGCCAATTGTATTTGGTTAAATGTGAAACGCCATGATTATGGTTATTTTTTGCCACACGAGAGCTAATTAAATTAATGCCTACTGCTTCAAGTTGATTCCGAATGGCTGTGGTTGCTTGATTGGGAGCACTATGGTCTACTTTTTTGCAACAGAAGGGCTAACCGAATGGCTATGGAAATATATGCTAACAGAACAATTCAAACTGATGGGCTCTGACATCGGAATCAGTGTGTCATTGAAATCTAACTATTAATCGCCGATCAAACCATAAACGTACAACGTTGAAAACTTGTTTTGTAGTATCAACAATTTAACTTGAATGAATAGTATGTGAGGCAATACGAACCTATTATTTCAAAAACTCAAAATTTTACTGGTGTAATATCTTCTAAAATTAAATTTTAATTTTAAAATAAAAGCAGAATTCCATTTGAGAATCTCAAGGTTTCATAGAACTTTTCGTGACTAAAAATTTTATTTAAAGTCTTTATTCGATTCCTAAAAAATAAAATGTTTCGCTAGTAGATGTATATTATTCTCCCTGTTTTGAGCATTAATTGTTTATGTTTCAAAATATATGTCACTGGTTAATAGTTTGTTAAGTAAGATATTTCTTTTTCGAAAAATCATGAGAACGCGAAATCTGCCTTTTAAGTCTCTATTCTAAATTCACTTTAAGCAGAAAATACCAAACAAAGGATTCTTCTTATAGCAAAAAATACATCATTATGTTTCGAGCCAACTACCCCAAACCTACGTCTTATATTTAATGATTGGTATATTTCTTCTTTTTATTATTTTAAAATCACGTCCAACAAAAATAAAGTTTGTGATTGATACATTCTATATACGCTTTTAAAGCATGGCTGCTTATGAAAAGAAAAATATTTGAAGCTATTTGCCTTTTTTATTGCTATTAATGCCAGGTTTTGGATACAAGCAGCATTTAATTTAGAATTAGTCACTATTATCCACTTTATTCTCTTCATTACAAGACTTTAAGTTTGACTGTTTAAATATCCCAGTTAAACAGCCAATAATAATGTACAATTTAGGATAAAAGAGAAAAAACTAGTGATTTGGTTTTGAGGTAGCAATAATTCGCAATAGAAATCTTAGTCGTGACTGTAAGCTTAGACTCTTGCCGAATGTGCTTCTCTAATTTCCGTTCCGTGTTAGTACATCATAGTTACTCACTTCTCCTTTTGTCCTATTCTTTTCTGTCTATAATATTTTTTGAAAGTGAATTTGTTTCTTTATATCATCTAATTAAATGTCATTACTTTCTGAGTATCTAATTTCGAAATAATATTTGTATTAGATAAAATAAGTATACAAAAGTAACGGGAATTTGATTATTTCCATTTGTTTTCTCTATTTATCCATCTTAATTACCATCTTTTATATCTTATTTATTTATCAGAATTTAAGGTGATGGAGGACTTTAATAACAAAAAATTGTTTTTAACCAATCTTCTTGAAAATGAATGTGTTATTAGCAATATATTTGAAAAAATACATCATAATGTTTCAAACCAACTACCTTATGTTTAATGGTTGGTATATATTTTTTTATTATTATCTTAAATTCACGTCCAACAAAATCTAAGTTTGTGATTGATGCATTCTATATACGCTTTTAAAGCATGGCTACTTATAAAAAGGAAATATTTGAAGCTTCTTGGTGCCTCTGTTATTGCTCTTAATATCTGGTTTTGGATACTGGCAGCATTTAATTTAGAATTAGTCACTATTATACATTTTATTCTCTTTATTACAAGACTTTAAGTTTAGATGTTTAAATATCTCAGTTAAACAGATAATAATAATGTACAATTTAGTTTAAAATTAAAAAAAAAAAACTAGTGATTTGGATTTGAGGTAGTAATAATTCTCAATAGAATTCTTAGTCGTGACTGTAAGCCTAGACTTTTGCCGAGTGTGCTTCTCTAATTTCCGTTTCATGTTACTATATCATAGTTATTCATTTCTTCTTTAGACCTATTCTTTTCTGTCTATATATTTTTTGAAAGTGAGTTTGTTTCTTTATATTATCTAGATAAATGTCATTACTTTTTGAGTACCTAATTTTGAAATAATATGTTAGATAAAATAAGTATACTAAAGTAACATGTTTTTGAATATTTCTATTTGGTTTCTCTATTTATCCATCTCAATTACCGTCCTTTATATTTTATTTATTTATCATAATTTAAGGCAATGGAGGACTTTAATAGCAAAAAATTGTTTTTAACGAATCTTCTTAAAAATGAATGTGTTATTAGTAACATATTTGAGAAAATACATCATAATGTTTGAAGCAAACTACCTTATGTTTAATGGTTGGTATATTTCTTTTTTTTATTATTATTATTTTATGTTCACATCCAACAGAAATAAAGTTTGTGATTCATGAAATCTATATACCTTTTAAAGCATCACTGCTTATGAAAAGGAAATATTTGAAGCTATTTGGTGCTTTTTTTATTACTCTTAATGCCTAGTTTTGGATATAAGCATCATTTAATTTAAAATTAGTCACTACTATTCATTTTATTCTCTTTACCAGACTTTAAGTTTGACTGCTTAAATATTCCAGTTAAATAGTCAATAATGAAGTACAATTTAGGTTAAAAGTGAAAAAAACTCGTGATTTTGGTTTTGAGGTAGTGATAATTTTCAGTAGAAATCTTAGTCGGGATTGTAAGCTTAGACACTTGCCGAGTGTGCTTCTCTAATTTCCGTTCCGTGTTAGTACATCATAATTACTCATGTCTCCCTTAGTTCAATTTTTTTCTGTCTGTATTATTTTTTGAAAGTGAATTTTTTTCTTTATATCATCTAATTAAATGTCATTACTTTCTGAGTATCTAATTTTGAAATAATATATGTATTATATAAAATAAGTATACAAAAGTAACATGTTTTGATTATTTCCAATTGGTTTTTCTATTTATCCATCTCAATTACCATCTTTTATATCTTATTTATTTAACAGAATTTAAGGCAATGGAGGACTTTAATAACAAAAAATTGTTTTTAATCAATCTTCTTAAAAATGAATGTTTTATTTTTAATATATTTGAAAAAATGCATCATAATTTTTGAAGTCAACTACCTTATGTTTAATGGTTGGTACATTTCTTTTTCTTATTGTTATTTTAAATTCACATCCAACAAATAAAAAGTTTGTGATTGATGCATTCTATATACGCTTTTAAAGCATGGCTGCTTATAGAAAGAAAATATTTGAAGCTACTTGGTGCCTCTTTTATTGCTCTTAATGTCTGGTTTTGGATACTGACAGCATTTAATTTTTGAGTTAGTCACTATTATATATTTTATTCTCTTTATTACAAGATTTTAAGTTTGACTGTTTAAACATCCCAGTTAAACAGCCAATGATAATTAACAATTTAGGTTAAAAGTGAAAAAAACTAGTGATTTGGATTTGAGGTAGTAATAATTCTCAATAGAATTCGTAGTCGTGACTGTAAGCTTAGACTTTTGCCGAGTGTGCTACTCTAATTTCCGTTTCATGCTACTATATCATAGTTATTCATTTCTCCTTTAGACCTATTCTTTTCTGTCTATATATATATATATATATATATATATATATATATATATATACATATATATATATATATATATATATACATATATATATATATATATATATATATATATATATATATATATATATATATATATATATATATATATATATATATATATATATATATATATATATATATATATATATATATTATATATATATTATATATATATATATATATATATATATATATATATATATATATATATATATATATATACATTTGTTTTTGAAAGCGAGTTTGTTTCTTTATATCATCTAGATAAATATCATTACTTTTTGAGTACCTAAGTTTGAAATAATATATTAGATAATATAAGTAGAGCGTTTCTTTTCCAGTTAGCATTTCTTCTCTTCCCTCTTAATTTTTATTTTTCTATATTTTCCTCTTTCCTTAATTCTAAGTAAAAAAATTAAACAACCCCCCAAAATTATTAAAATTTTAAAAATCGGATGTTTACATCCACAAATATATCTCACTATCCTTTTTAACTTTTAAACATTCTTCCTTAATTTTAAATTTCTTGTTAATTTCTTTATCATTTACTCTGCTATCAGCTCCCCATTAATTTTAATTAACCTTAATGTAAAACTTTCAACTAATACTGTAATTCTCCTTTCAATGTAAATTTCATTTCCTGACGCACACCCTGAATGAAACTTGCTCTCTCACGACGGGGAATACGGCTCAAAGATAAAACACCCCGATAAATCTACTACTGAAGACAAAAATAACATATTTTTGATTATTTCTTATTGGTTTTTCTGTTTATCCATCTCAATTACCTTTCTTTATATGTAATTTATTTAACAGAATTTAAGGCGATAGAGGGCTTTAATAACAGAAAATTTGTTTTTAATTAATTTTCTTGAAAGTGAAAGTGTTATTAGTAATATATTTGAATAAACGTGGTTAAGGTTTCAAGGCAGAATATTAACTATTTTTAGAGTTATTTGTTGTTATTAATTAAAAAAATTTACTTGAAAGTGATCTACCAGATCCCCTTAAGATATAAGTATGAGCCATATTACATTTATCTACATGATAACTTTTAGAGTTTGGAATAATTATTAGTTGCTACAATTAGCATTTACGGATAGTACTTAGAGAAAGGTATGCTAATACGGAAAAATATTAATTTTTTTTAAACAAAATGTCTATTACAAGATCAGGATTGACAGAGAATACATTTGAAGGCATATTAATTTTAGCTAAATTTTACTTTGTAAGCTATGAGTTAAATAGTTTAAACATTTGAAATGAATGGGAGGGTTTAAAATACTACTGAAATATTTTAATCTATCTGAAAATGTAAAAAATCGTTGTCTTGCAAAAACGTTTAAATTTATTATTAATAATAATATTGCTGAATGTTGCGATAAAAACTATTATCATGATAATGAATAACAAAAATCGCTTTTAATTTTATAGTCTTTGTTATTTTTCATAATTGAATGAAACAAAAATATTGAATTATCCGCTAAATTTCATCCAGTTGAGGTACTACAGTTGTTTTACTTTGTAATTGCATCAGATATAAATTTAAACTTTAAACTACACATTAAATTTCAGCCTTAGAAATGTGTAAATTTAACTCAGGATTTTTGACTTCATTATACACTAAGTGTTTATTTTCTGTATATTAATTTTTCTACATGAGCTTTATTCCATGAATATTACACATACACTATAGATTCTAATACTCGACAACTACCAAGAAGTATTGAAGTTTAAAATTCTTGTAATAAAATTTTACTCTAATAAAATAACTAGAGTTCTTCCCCAACCTTATATTATAACATGATTCCACCAAATGCATTTCTACTAGCAGTAATTTGTAAACGATTCTTTCATAATAAATGGAACTTTCCTTGATCTCAGGCCGTGCAAGTAAATCAATGTCTAGGATGTATCAATGGTCAATCAATATAGGTTGACGATTACGTGAAAGTTCCATATACCTTTCTATCTGATTGTTGCATTTACAGATATCTATTAGTCATAATTCATCATGAATGATTTTGAGTGGTCAGTCTACATAGTGATGAATTTCCGTGCAATTGTAAATTTCCAACAGACTCAAAATCACCTAAAGAAGTGTTGTAAGTGATCAAGCGATTACTCTATTATTGCTATAAAAATGAATATGTTTGCTAAGCATTTATTCAATGAAATGCATAGTTGCAAATTCTACTAAAAGTAGAATTTACAACTATGTAGACTGAATATTGAATTTTAAAATAAATTTTTAGAGAAAATATAAATGTCTTGTAGCGTAACACAGAATATAAAGATACTAAAATGTAAAAGCAGAAAATATAGACATGTTTTGTTTTAATACATTCAACTTACATTTTAAACTTTATTTTAGGATATATTTCCCAGTTTCTGAATTTTATAACGGTGTATATTTTCTGCATCTCATTAATTTTCATTAACAATATGACTTTTTCTAAAGATAAATATTTCCAAAATTTGTTTAAAAAATGATATAATTTTATTTATCTCTGAAAACACATAATAACGTTGAAAATTTGTTAAAAATACAAGCAAACACCTTACAAAAACTTCGCCGAAATTCTGTATTACATTTTTCTTTTTCAAAATGAAATTAACAGATTATTTTTTTTTACTGAATTAAGGCAAAAATAGCCCTTTTTACTCAAGTAATGGGAACACTTAAAATAATTTTATTTGTTGCAAGGTTTGAAATTAAAAAAAAAAAACATCTAAATATATGTTCAAAACAATTTTTTGTGACATTTTTTATACCACGTTTTCAAAAATTCTAATTAAGTAATCAAAAGTAATTATAATTTCCGTGATAGCAATTAAGAACATTATCGTACAATACTTAATTGTGGGAATAAACAAGTGTTCCGGCTTAAAGAGCACAAATATAAATACATACAACGGAAAGGTAGAACAAAAAACCTCATAGGAAACGTTAAATGAAAAAGCGCATTTGAAGCTTATTTGACGGGAAGTACAATGGTTATTTTCCATGCGCTGTAGAAGATAAAAATTTCTTCAGACTTTCCTTAATGCGCTCAGCAAACAAGTTTAAAAATAGGTAAATTTTTATATTTAATTTGTGATGATCAAATAAATTTGTTTAAGAAAAATTTAGAATAGAATTTTCATAACCAGTAACTAGCATTTTTCAACATGAATGCAATCTGTATGCAGAATTATTTTTTACGGAATTCTATTTTTATACCAACTAAATGTGATTCTAAATTTCAGTATAGAAATTTCACTGTGTACAAAATTTGCAAACTAAAGAACACATGATTTATTATAAAAAATTTATAAGCTATAATGCTATTCAGAAACGAATTTTATAACAACAAATATTGTTTCAAACTTGTTATATTGTTAATTGTTGTTAAATTAATTTACCAGTTATATCACTTTTACATCGCACTGTCAATGACTCACAAACAATAAATACAATATTTTAAAGTAAATTGTACATTTATATCAAAATATTTGGTAATGTTTTTATAAACTTATTAACAGCCTTTACATTCAAACTACAACCAATAAGAGTTTATTAAATAGCAAATAGATTTTGATTCACTTTTTTGATCTACTGTTGATAAAATTTAAATGGAAATAATTTATAGTTGGAAAACATATGAGTCAAATTATATTTAAGGTGTAAATCATATTTACTTATATCTTTTGGCTTTTGGGTATCAAAGATATCCCTCTATTATTACAAATTATTATAAATTAGTATTAGTATAAATATGTATATATATACATATGCATGTATATATATGTATGTGTTTATATATATGTATGCATATATATGTATATATATGTATATGTATGTGTATATATACGTATATATTTGTTTATATATGCATATATATGTATATATATATATATATATATATATATATATATATATATATATATATATATATATATATATATATATATACATATATATATATATTATACATACTATATGTATATTTATATATATACATACATATATATATATATATATATATATATATATATATATATATATATATATATATATATATATATATATATATATATATTTACGTGAGTACGTGCGTGTGTGTGCTTGTCTGTACATATACATATACATACGTATAATGTGCATATGTGTGGTATAATTTTAGTATAGCATTCAATTATATGCACATTTTATGCATAAAAGTTTATATTTATGTAAACAAAGTACAAATAGGCACATAATATGCACCGTAAAAACATATATTTCAATACAGTATTAACGAGTACATACATACAAGTATGCACATATATGCTAAAATATATTGACACTTATGCCTTAAAATATATTCCATTATAAAAAATGAATATATATGCATGCATACGCTCTTATGCAAATAGTGTGTGTTATGCATTCGGTATTACATAATCTATAAAACCAGCGATTATTGTAATATATTGGTTACAACTTAGATATTTAAAAATTGTATCTATTGTTAAATTATTAATAATTTATTCGTTAAATCTAAAACTATAAATTATGGTTTTGGTGTGAGTAACCAGATAAATTTTTTTATAAACTACACTTTATAGGTACACTTAGAATTTTAACATATTTT
>CM063503.1:100201192-100211192 GCA_032207245.1 Pardosa pseudoannulata | reverse complement strand
CTCGTCATCTCTAGTAGCAACGGAAATTCAAATTTTTTTTTTCTCTTGCCTGACGAGCACCTGCCAAAATTTTCTTTATAGCATGAAAAAACTTACTAGGTACATAACACTCGAAGAAATAAGTACTCCGATGATTGCTTTTTAACACAATATCCGTAATCAGTACCTGAACGGAAATTGTCCAGGTGATGTGTTAGTCGACTACTGTTATGTGATCAATATTTAGAGAATATGCCTGCAAATAACTACCCACTAATATGGCAAAAATTGTTGTTGACGCGACAGCTATTTCACCTGCCGCGAAGTAGGTGTGGATAGTAAATCAGCAGTCTTCTATGGTTTTTAATGAATCATTAATTTATATCTAAATATGCAATTTTTTTGTATATATATGTATATATGTATATATATATATAAATAAATAAATAAATAAATAAATATATATATATATATATATATATATATATAAATATATATATGCTCATATATGTATATATACTTACACACACACACACATATATATACAGTGAAACTCGCTTAAGAAGTTTTCCAAGGGCTTAACTGATAAAAACTTCTTAAAATGGGAAATTTATGCGTATGTATGTGTGCATATATATATATATATATATATATATATATATATATATATATATATATATATATATATATATATATATATATATATATATATATATATGTACATGTCAGGTCTAAAAAAGGGGTAGTTGGAACTTACGTGAGTAAAAACGATTTTAAATATTCAAATTCTAATGTTTTTATAACCATAAAAGTTTTCAGAAGGAGAAAAACACTAAGCTTTTCTAAGTTTCAAACAGAATTTTTTCTTCAAAATTTTAAATTACTTCAAACTACAATTCGCCTTTGTATAGTTAATGAGTAGACCATAGCGCTCCATGCCAAAGTAAACTTTTAAACTAGAAAACAAAATATAATTTTTAGAAAACATGTTTTGAATTTAATATTATTACATGATTATCTAAAAGCAGTATTGTAGCTTTAAGAAAATTAATTTTCAATGAAAAATGTTAATAGTTAACATTTAAAATCTTCTGATTGTCAAAATATGATAAAAATTTTCACTACAAAAAATCATTTATAATCTACCATTAACGTCATAAATATTTTTTTTATTTAATATATTTTCGTACTAAAATTGATTCAACGATAGGGATTTACTGTTCCTGGCAAAAAGTGCCCGGCAAGGCCGTAACTACGTTCTTTAGCCCCCATGGCAAAAATCTGGTTTGCTCCCCTACCATCAAATGTAGTGAAAAAATATATAAACATGTTTTCCCCCCAATATTATATATTAATAATAAACTCAAAATATTCAATTCTTAAAATGTTCTTAGCATATTAATTTTTAATTTTTTTCTTCTATTTTTACCTTATTAATACTTAAAAATATTTTTGAACACTTTGGGGTTATTGCTGATACACTGAATGGTTTATTTGAGGGGAATATTTTTTATTTAGCCGTTGAATATTCATCAAAATGTGGCAAATTTCTAAGTTTAAATTTAGTTTTAATAACTTTATGAAATTCAAAATTTAAGACGAATACCTGGATTTATATTAAAGTATATTAGGAGTGTTTCGTAAACATTTTGTAAGAATATATAACAAGTCGAATCTCTAGATGCATTTTAAAAAAATATGAAAATTCATAGAAAAAAGTTTTAAAATACCATGGATTTTATAAAAAAAACCTGGCAATAATCCTGGATTTATATTAAAGCATATTAGGGGTGTTTTGTAAACATTTTGTAAGAATGTATAACAAGTCGAGTCTCTAGACGCATTTTAAAAAAATATGAAAATTTATAAAAAAGAAGTTTTAAAATACCTTGGATTTTATAAAAAAAAACCTGGCAATAATCCTGGATTTATATTAAAGCATATTAGGGGTGTTTCGTAAAAATTTTGTAAGAATATATAACAAATCGAGTCTCTAGACGCATTTTAAAAAAATATGAAAATTCATAAAAAAGTTTTAAAATACTTTGGATTTTATATAAAAAAACCTGGCAATAAACTTGGATTTATATTAAAGCATATTAGGGGTTTTTTGTAAACATTTTGTAAGAATATATAACAAGTCGAGTCTCTAGATGCATTTTTAAAAAATATGAAAATTCATAAAAAAAAGTTTTAAAATACCATGGATTTTATAAAAAAACCCTGGCAATAAACCTGGATTTATATTAAAGCATATTAGGGGTGTTTCGTAAACATTTTGTAAGAATATATAACAAGTCGAGTCTCTAGACGCATTTTAAAAAAAATATGAAAATTCATAAAAAAGTTTTAAAATACCTTGGATTTTATAAAAAAACCTGGCAATAATCCTGGATTTATATTAAAGCATATTAGGGGTGTTTCGTAAACATTTTGTAAGAATGTATAACAAGTCGAGTCTCTAGACGCATTTTAAAAAAAATATGAAAATTCATAAAAAAGTTTTAAAATACCTTGGATTTTATAAAAAAACCTGGCAATAATCCTGGATTTATATTAAAGCATATTAGGGGTGTTTCGTAAACATTTTGTAAGAATATATAACAAGTCGAGTCTCTGGACGCATTTTAAAAAAATATGAAAATTCATAAAAAAGTTTTAAAATACCTTGGATTTTATAAAAAAACCTGGCAATAATCCTGGATTTATATTAAAGCATATTAGGGGTGTTTCGTAAACATTTTGTAAGAATATATAACAAGTCGAGTCTCTGGACGCATTTTAAAAAAATATGAAAATTCATAAAAAAGTTTTAAAATTCCTTGGATTTTATAAAAAAACCTGGCAATAATCCTGGATTTATATTAAAGCATATTAGGGGTGTTTCGTAAACATTTTGTAAGAATATATAACAAGTCGAGTCTCTGGACGCATTTTAAAAAAATATGAAAATTCATAAAAAAGTTTTAAAATACCTTGGATTTTATAAAAAAACCTGGCAATAATCCTGGATTTATATTAAAGCATATTAGGGGTGTTTCGTAAACATTTTGTAAGAATATATAACAAGTCGAGTCTCTGGACGCATTTTAAAAAAATATGAAAATTCATAAAAAAAAGTTTTAAAATACTTTGGATTTTATATAAAAAAACCTGGCAATAAACTTGGATTTATATTAAAGCATATTAGGGGTGTTTTGTAAACATTTTGTAAGAATATATAACAAGTCGAGTCTCTAGATGCATTTTTAAAAAATATGAAAATTCATAAAAAAACGTTTTAAAATACCATGGATTTTATAAAAAAAACCCTGGCAATAAACCTGGATTTATATTAAAGCATATTAGGGGTGTTTCGTAAACATTTTGTAAGAATATATAACAAGTCGAGTCTCTAGACGCATTTTAAAAAAATATGAAAATTCATAAAAAAGTTTTAAAATACCTTGGATTTTATAAAAAAACCTGGCAATAATCCTGGATTTATATTAAAGCATATTAGGGGTGTTTCGTAAACATTTTGTAAGAAATATAACAAGTCGAGTCTCTAGACGCATTTTAAAAAAAATATGAAAATTCATAAAAAAGTTTTAAAATACCTTGGATTTTATAAAAAAACCTGGCAATAATCCTGGATTTATATTAAAGCATATTAGGGGTGTTTCGTAAACATTTTGTAAGAATATATAACAAGTCGAGTCTCTGGACGCATTTTAAAAAAATATGAAAATTCATAAAAAAGTTTTAAAATACCTTGGATTTTATAAAAAAACCTGGCAATAAACCTAGATTTATATTAAAACATATTAGGGTGTTTCGTAAACATTTTGTAAGAATATATAACAAGTCGAGTCTCTGGACGCATTTTAAAAAAAATGAAATTCATAAAAAGTTTTAAAATACCTTGGATTTTATAAAAAAACCTGGCAATAAACCTGGATTTATATTAAAACATATTAGGGGTGTTTCGTAAACATTTTGTAAGAATATATAACAAGTCGAGTCTCTGGACGCATTTTAAAAAAATATGAAAATTCATAAAAAAGTTTTAATATACCTTGGATTTTATAAAAAAATTTCAATAATCCTGGATTTATATTAAAGCATATTAGGGGTGTTTCGTAAACATTTTGTAAGTATATAACAAGTCGAGTCTCTACGCATTTTAAAAAAATATGAAAATTCATAAAAAAAAGTTTTAAAATACCTGGGATTTTATATAAAAAAAAACCTGGCAATAAACCTAGATTTATATTAAAACATATTAGGGGTGTTTGTAAACATTTTGTAAGAATATATAACAAGTCGAGTCTCTAGATGCATTTTAAAAAAAAGTGAAAATTCATAAAAAAAGTTTTAAAATACCATGGATTTATAAAAAAAAATGGCAATAAACCTGGATTTATATTAAACATATTAGTGTTTCGTAAACATTTTGTAAGAATATATAACAAGTCGAGTCTCTAGACGCATTTTAAAAAAATATGAAAATTCATAAAAAAGTTTTAAAATACCTTGGATTTTATATAAAAAAAAACCTGGCAATAAACCTAGATTTATATTAAAACATATTAGTGTTTCGTAAACATTTTGTAAGAATATATAACAAGTCGAGTCTCTAGTATTTTTAAAAATATGAAAATTCATAAAAAAGTTTTAAAATACCTTTTTTAATAAAAAAAACACTCAATAAACCTAGATTATATTAAAACATATTAGGGGTGTTTCGTAAACATTTTGTAAGAATATATCAAGTCGAGTTTAGACGCATTTTTAAAAAAATATGATTCATAAAAAAGTTTTAAAATACATTGGATTTTAAAAAAAAAATTAATATTTTTTCATCTTTACCTTATTTCTACTCGGGGGGAATCGTTTTTGACTCCATTTTGATCCCTGTATAGATTGATGCGCCCGTGGCAAGTGAATCTTCGCCACATCTTAGTTACTGCCCTGGTGCCCATAGGTAAGCTGTTTGTGCTAGTTTTCCTTGCGATAAATTACTTTAAGTATGATATCTGAAATAATACTAATTAGGTTCTTTTATGACCAAAAATGTTAAATTTTTTTATGTTTATTTTCATACATACATACCTTTTATAGCATCATTCGCATACAAAATTTCCTAAAATTTAATATAAAAAATAATTCAATTTAATAAATGAGTAATTGTCCTGTATAATACTTTCTGTGCGTTTGATCATTAGACTTTGCAGTCAATTCACACTAACTATAAATATAAAGCTTAGAAGACCTAACTTTTATCTTGAATTAATTTATTTATATCCTTTTGCATTTATATAAATGATTATGAAATTATTAATCAAAATTTGATAGTGTAATACAATCGGAAACATGGTATGCACAGTCCAACATATCAATCTGACAGTAGAACTTTGTTTCTCTCCTTACCTTCTTTCCTCTGCTGTCTCTTTTTGAGTAGCAAATGATCTAGAGAAAAGTAAACAAAAGAATTCGAAACCATGAAAAGCACATGTGAGATAATTCGGGAAAGACATTGCACATAGTTAAATTTCACAGTTCGAGCAACACTCGAGATCAGCCAAGATGTTACATTTCTGCTCGAGTTCAACTCAATACAGAAGGATTTAACTATAGAAGTTAATATTGAGTAAAGAGATAAAAGTTTTGAGATTGTATTTCAGGTTTTAAAAGTTAGATTACATAGAATCCCTTTGAAACAAATATAGAGATATTATATTCGTGACTTTATAATTAGTTAAAAATTAAGTTTTAATTTGAAATTATTATTTCACATTGATACATTTGGAAAGCCTAAAGTAGGTTTAATGAAGCTGAATTAAATATCCATTAGTTTCAGTGAGTCTGAAAAAACACTATTTTCTTTTCTGATAAAATAGGTCTTTTAATTCAGTTATTGATAGGATAGATACATTTGGAAAACATAAAATAGTTTTAATGAAGCTGAATTAAATATCCATTAGTTTCAGTGAGTCTGAATAAATACTAGCTTCTTTTCTGATAAAATAGGTCTTTTGATTCAGTTATTGGTAGGATAAATATATTTGGGAAACATAAAGTACTTTTAATGAAGCTGAATTAAATATCCATTAGTTTCAGTGAGTCTGAAAAAACACTAGTTTCTTTTCTGATAAAATAGGTATTTTGATTCAGTATTTAATTGATACATTTGGAAAACATAAAGTAGTTTTAATGAAGCTGAATTAAATATCATTAGTTTCATTGAGTCTGAGAAAACACTAGTTTCTTTTCTGATAAAAAAGTCTTTTGATTCAGTTATTGGTAGATTGATATGGAAAACATAAAGTAGTTTTAATGAAGCTGAATTAAATATCCATTAGTTTCATTGAGTCTGAGAAAACACTAGTTTCTTTTCTATAAAAAGGTCTTTTGATTCAATTATTGTAGGATTGATACATTTGGAAAACATAAAGTAGTTTAATGAACTGAATTAAATATCTATTAGTTTCATACTGAAAAAACACACTTTTCTAATAAAATAGGTATTTTTTCAGTTATTTCGATTGATATTTAAACAAGTAATTAATGATGAATTAAAAATCATTAGTTTATTGAGTCTGAGAAAACACTAGCTGTATAAAATAGGTATTTTATTCAGTTATTGGTAGGATTGATACAAAACATAAATAGTTTTAATGAATGAATTAAATAATATCATTAGTCAGAAAACACTAGTTTCTTATAAAATAGGTCTTTGATTCAGTATTGTTTAAAGATATAGCGTTCGCAGTTGGCGGCTAAATCTCGATGATGGCTTAATTTTATGAATTTAAGATAAATATTAATGATGATCATATGATTAAGTGGATGGCGTAGCAATATTGGTTTTGGGTTTTAAAATTAATTATTATATGAGTGACGTCAAATTGTATATGAAAAGAATAAAGTATAATTGGAGCTCTGAATTATTCGAGACTTATTACCGAGCTCTAAATTCGCCAACTGGAGTCAACTGTTCAATTGGCTTCATTCGACGTAAGCCAAAAATAGGGCTATGGTTTCATTCGAAAAATTAAACTGAATGACATCCACGACATTCGATAAAAAAAAATTTTTGAACTTCATACTTTTATAAAAAATTTCATAATACTTTCTTTTCTCTAGCTCTGGAAACGTAGCTATATAATAGATCTTTATCAATGATAAACATTTTAAATGTGGTCAATTCATATTTTTTTAAATGCCCATATGAACTAGAGTAATAAAATTTAACTGAGTATTTTAAAATAAACATCTTTAAAACTCAAATTTAACGGTTAAAACATGATTTAATGAATTAAAACTTTTTTAGTGTGATTCTTAAGTGTTTCGTGCAAATAGCAATAACGCTATATATGAATATATAGCTATATATGATAATGATATATTGCATCATCGTGTGATGCAATGTGTCAGTGTTATTGTTGTAACTAATAATCTGAATCTTTGAAAAGGTTAGTTTATTAAATAAATGAAAAAACTCATAAAACTACGTATATTTTATTTTTTAAATAAATATAGAAAAAATTGAAGTTCCATTGTTAATTAATGGGTCTAGTTAAAATTTATTATTCCAATTTTTCTAAGTGAACAAACTTTCAATGCTGTATCTAAAATTATTCAAATGCACGGACGTTAAAAAATCAGTTTTATGAAACGTTTTATAATTTTACAATATTATTTCAGACACATAAATATAAATTATGTAAAATGATACTTTTCTGTATTTTAAAGGTATGCTCAAAACTATATTAAACTGATGAATTGATTGATTAATTTCATGATGAATATAATATATTTCTAAAATTAAGAAGACACGGTATTGCTTTAAAATTTTGTTTTGAGTATCCTAGCAAAAATTACAATCCTTTTGAATTTTAAAATAAAATAAAGGAAATACAGTAACTACAAATCTGTTTATATCTGTTTAAGTATGTTTAGAAAGATTATTTAACTAAACATTTTGAAGTTTAACTTTTAAAATTTTAATCTTTTTAAAATATTAACACTTTTATACTCAAATTTAAAATTTTCTGAAGCCTGGCACATAAGAATGTGTGCAGATTTTTCCATTTTATAAAAATATAATTCTCAAAAATATTTAATGACAAAATGAAAAATAATAAAATTTGATAGTTTCTTGTATGTATTTTTAAAGAAAAAAAAGGAAATAAACTGCTTATAGATTATTTGAAACCTAGTTTAATACATTAAGCAAAACCTTTTTAAAATTTAGCACTTTCATCTTAAATACAAAATAAATAAATAAAATAAAATAAAACATAGCATTTACAATGCAGGGAATACAAAGGAAAACAAAATGGATAAAAAGATATATACGGTTTTAATTTGTTTAAAAAAGCTTCTATAGATGAAATCATACAGTAAATAATTTTTGGCATATTAAAGATAAAAATTGCAAATATAGCATGTATAATTGAAAAAGGTTACAGATAATTTAAGGTAATATCAGAAGAAAATGAATAGAGATAATATAAAGTGATACTGTGACCTGTGTGTTAGGATGCTATGTAACAATAACTGAAATAACCTTTGAAAAATATGTCAAAAATCATTCTAAATAAACGATTTAACAGCATTTAAACATGAAAAATGATTACAAATTATTTTATAGTTCATAAAAAAAGGTAAACATTAAATATTTTGGTATCATTTTGTTTCAAATAAAAATGCTCTACTCAGTGATGTAAAAATCTCAGAATGTCTTTATTAGCATTTTAAATATGTATTACCCCATTTACAAATTTCCAGAAGCCCAAATGAAATAAATGCAAATAATTCTTTTTAAAAAATAGAAACTTATTGACAGTAGATATAGATATAGAATAATCTTAATTTTAAATTACAAATATTATAAAATTTTATCACATATTTAGCATTTTACTAAATTTTAAGATTTTCCGAGGCTTTATTTAGTGATGTAAAAATCTGAGAATGTCTTTATTTAACCATTTTAAATATGTATTACCCCATTTACAAATTTCCAGAAGCCCAAATGAAATAAATGCAAATAATTCTTTTTAAAAAATAGAAACTTATTGACAGTAGATATAGATATAGAATAATCTTAATTTTAAATTACAAATATTATAAAATTTTATCACATATTTAGCATTTTACTAAATTTTAAGATTTTCCGAGGCTTTATTTAGTGATGTAAAAATCTGAGAATGTCTTTATTTAACCATTTTAAATGTGTATTGCCCCATTAACAAATTAACAGATGCCTAAATGAAATAAATGCAAATAATTCTTTTTATTAAAATAGAAACTTATTGACAGTAGATGTAGTATAATCTTAATTTTAAATTATAAATATTTTAATAACTTATCAAATGTTTAGCATTTTACTAAATTTTAAAGATTCTCCGAGGATATACTCAGTGATGTAAAAATCTGAGAATGTCTTTATTTACCCATTTTAAATGTGTATTATCCCATTAACAAATTAACAGACGCCCAAATGAAATAAAGGCAAATACTTCTTTTTATAAAAATAGAAACTTATTGACAGTAGATATAGAATAATCTTAATTTTAAATTACAAATATTTTAAAATTTTATCAAATGTTTAGCATTTTACTAAATTTTAAGATTCTCCGAATAAAAGTTTATTTGTTGAATATGATACATACGCATTATCAAACCTTAAATTCAGTTTAAATCATTAGTAGTTTTGGAATACAATAATTAGGAGTGATAAACGTTAATTTACTCATCCCACTTATTTGAATGGGGCGAAACAATGACATAATTGTTTAGTACGCAAAGACAAGGAGAAAACTCAGAGAAATTCTGATTAAAACCAACATTGGTGTACCTCATTAATTAACTCGAAAGCAGTTTATCGCGTACAGAATAACGAATTTCGTTGAATTAGCTTCTGATTCAGCGCTCAGCGGTTGGTATAATGATGCTAAATATTTACTCTTTACTTCGCCATAAATTGTATGACTGCACAATTTTAATGTTACAGTAACGATATACGATTTCGGTC
>CM063503.1:100153322-100201092 GCA_032207245.1 Pardosa pseudoannulata | reverse complement strand
GCAGAAAAATGTTATAGTAGTTACATATTTTTAACTTATGATGATGATGAAAATGATATTGTGTATTCTCATGATGCTAATATTGTTAATTCTTGTACTAATTCTAATAATAGTTTTAAATGTGATGATCTATTGATTAACCATGAAAATTTTGAATTACATAATTTATTAAATGAGTATAGTAAAATATTTGCAAAAAATAAATATGATGTCGGATGCATCCGCATGGAAGCCCCTAGAATAATACTAAATTCGGAGTTACCAATAGCGCTTAGACCCTACAGAGCGTCTCCAAAAGATAACTTAGAGATCGAAAAACAAATAAAGGAACTCCTGGAAAAAAATATAATAAAGCCTTCTCATAGTCCTTATGCTTCACCAATTACTCTAGCTTACAAAAGAGATGAAAATTCTAAATCTAGACTTTGTGTAGATTATCGGAAGGTGAATGCCATTAGTAAACATGATTCCGAGCCTATTCCCCTTTTTGCAAATATTATTGATTCTTTGACACAAGCTGAAATATTTTCGACCCTTGATTTAGCAAGTGGCTATTGGCACATCAAATTAGATGAGAGAGACACCGAAAAATTAGCATTCACGTCTAATTTTGGATTATATGAATGGAATAGATTGCCTTTTGGATACCGGAATGCTCCGGCTATTTTTCAAAGGACTTTAAGACAAATTTTAAATAAGTATCAAATTAAATTCGCGCTGAACTATTTCGATGACATAATTATTTTTTCGAACTCTTTTGAGGAACATATAGAACACTTAAAGACTATATTCTCTATCTGTGAAAAAGAAAACATAAAATTAAAATTCTCAAAGTGTCAATTCGCGCAAAGAAAAATTAAGTTTTTAGGATATGAAGTAGAAAAAGGTAAATACTCTCCCAGTGATGCAAACATACAGGTAATCAAAAAACTTCAACCACCTAGAAATGTCAAAGACTTACAGAGATTTTTGGGAAGCGTAAATGTTTATAATAAATTTATTCCAAATTATGCAAAACTACGCGCACCGCTAAATAAATTATTAAAGAAAGAAGTAAAATTTGAATGGAATGAAGAATGCCAAAAAGCTTTTCAATATTTAAAAGATGCTCTTATTTCTAAACCCATTTTTAACGATTTATAATCCTAATTACCCATGTCATATATTTGTGGATGCGTCAGGTCAAGCGATTGGTTCAGTTATAAAACAATTACATCCTGATGGATCGCTACATCCCATTGCATATCATTCTAGAAAACTTAGACCTTATGAATTAAATTATGCTATAACAGAACTAGAATGCTTAGCTATAATTGATGCAGTTGATAAATTTTATTGTTACTTACACGGGACTCATTTCACAATTTACACGGATCACGCATCTCTCGTTTGGCTAAAAAATATCAAAAATCCGACAGGTAGATTGTTCCGTTGGAGTTTGAAGTTATCAATGTACTCGTTCGATATAAAATTCAAAAAAGGTTCAACAAATTATGAAGCAGATATGTTAACTAGAAACCCGATCTCCTACCATATGACTGTACGCGAACCACTTTTAACGCCGAAAGAGTTAGAGCAACATCAAAATTTAGACAACGTTTGCGGTGTAAACTATAGAAAATTAAATAATATTTGGACAGTTAAGAAACAAGGTTTAATCAAAATTGTAGTACCTTTCTCTTTAAGATTAAAACTATTGAAAAAAGCTCATAATGATTATGGACACCTAGGAGTCTCGGCAATGCTAAATTTAATATCTCCACATATTATTGGATAGGTTTAACCAAAGATGTAAGCAACTTTGTGAAGCATTGTGAAGTATGCTGTCAATTAAATAAGAAACCAAGACAACCCAGATTCGGCCTTTTACAAATGTTACCTCCTACGAAGTGATCCTTTTGAAATTCTTGCCATAGACACTGTTGGTGGTTTAAACTATTATAATTCAACAAAAAAATATCTGCACATTGTTATTGACCATGCCACTAGGTTTATTTGGACTTTCGCCTCAAAGAACGTTAACACCGATACCTATATTAACTGTTTAAGACAAATTTTTCGACATCAAATGCCTAAGAAAATTTTGAGCGATAGGAATGCTGCTTTTACATCATCCAAATTCAAACACTTTTTGAGTAATAATAATATTAAACAGCTTCTAACTACATCCCATAGGCCGCAAACGAATGGTAAAAATGAACGAGTAAATCAGACCTTGATAACTAGACTTAAATGTAAATTAAATTCATATCCTGGTAACATTTCGTGGACCAAATTATTACGTGAAGTAACTGAGGACTATAATGACACCCCTCACACTGTAACAAAATTTCCCCCTTCTTATTTAATGCATGGAAAATTACCATATCAAACCTTAATAGACAATCAGGAAATGTATCCTCCAATCGAAGAAGCTAGGAAAATTGCTAGACAGAGGACTATAAGAAATCATGAAATAAATAAAGAAAGATATGACACCCATTTCAAAGAATCTAAATTTAAAGTAGGTGATAAAGTAATACTAGAAAGTTTCTCATATCCAAACACTCCAAAGCTGAATCCAGTGTTTACGGACCCTTTGTAATTCTAAAGCGACTTTCAAGTGTAAATTTTGAGATTAACAAACCCAATCTTCTTACTAAACAAGAAACTGAAATAGTACATTCAACTAGACTAAGACATTTTAATCCTGCAGAAAATTTTAAATTAAATGTTAGAAAAACTAAAATTCCAATTTGTAATCAAAATTATCCCAAGACAGAGAAAATAAATAATACCAAGAACGATGGAAATGCAGTTATTAAAATTCGATAGCACGCGAGGATGAAAACTTTCAGTCCAACGAATGGAGTGTCTGTGACCTTGGTCAATAGAGACATTGGGAAGCGGAAAAGCACTTGAACATTGAAAATTTTAAGTGGACCTCTAAATTATGACGTGGCAGTTTCGGTTCGACCTGAAGTACAGGAGTTTTTAAAATGCTTTCATGTGATGTTCGGACGCAAAATGTAAGAGTTGTTTTGACTGTACAATTGTGAACGGGATTTATACAGTAGTAAACAGATGTGTCGACACTCGTGAGTTGAATTGTTGTTTTGTTACTTTTGTTGATTGTGTTTTGGGATTACGGGTTTGATTTGAAGGACTGTTCTGATGATTACGAACTTGACGATTCTAGATATCTGTGTTTTTTATATTTTATTATAGTACTCACTTTTTATATTTAGCCAATTTGCAATTCATCGTTTTTGAGTTTTGCTTGTTACTTATTGCAGTGAATCTAAAAAATTATTTGATTTAAAGTGTTCAAGTATGTTATATTTTTACATTTTTATATTCGTAGTTTCTCATAATAACTATAAATGTGTTTTTATTCTTTGAATTCATGGTGCGTTATTTCAAAAATAGTAAGTGAATGTTTACAATACAAGGAATATCTAATTTGATTAATTAGGAGAATTGTCATAGAGTAGGTAATGTTTTCATTTTAAGTATGAAAATTGGATTGAAAGTTAAGAGATAATGCAGTTTTACGTCTAAATTCCTAATGTGAATTAAATACAGGATAGTTAAAACTTACAAATGAACAATGTTTCGAAGAGTAGTTCAGTTTGATTTTCAGTGTGGAATTAACTTTTTTTTTCTAATATTTAACTCTGGAGAGACCCTCTGCAAAGTCAAGGGATAGCTTAAGCGAGTCCTTTGTCGTTTTGCTCTTCAGCTTCCTCTAGGTCATGAACGGTCATTCCGTCATCGCCTTCGAGGCAAGCCCCTTCCACTCTCCGAGTTATTTTTGAAGTTCAATCTGATTATTGTGTTTCGGGTTTTTTCACACTGAAGATGAGTAAAGTTTGTAGCTGATCAAGATGTGGGAAATTGTTACCCGCATACCTGTGATCTTTGGTAGAGAAAAAAAAAAAAAAAGGTTTCAAAATGTTGTTCACAAATATAATGTCGGAGAGCCCTGTCACAAAAACAATAGGTAGTCGCCTCCCACTGAGGGATGAACCTTTTGTCGTTTTGTGTGAGCACCCTCGGGGTCACTAACAATTTTCACGTTGGTCACCACAGAGGACAGCCATTTTCCTTCTCCAAAGTTTATTTCAGTAAAATTTTAATAAAGCATAATTTGAACAGTTTGAGTTAAGTTTTGCTTAGGAAAAATATTGAATTTCATAATGATAAACTTTCTTAAATACTTGTTTACTGTAAACCTTCATTTGCGTGTATTATTATGTTTCTGTTTATATTCATTGCATATTATCTTTTCATTATTTAGTTGTTTATATATTGATTCTGTATAGAGATTTTGTGATGGTGCAGGAGAGTCAGAGGAACGGTATAACTTGATAGATTTAAATTTTGATGTGATGGTGTGGAATTACTTATGATGAGTTACAGACCAAGCTTCTGACTCTGTAACCCTGATGTCTCCAATTCTGACACACTAGAAGAACAGTTCTGACTCTTCTACACTAAATTTATTCATTTAATGTTACAATTTCTTGTAAAAAATTTTGATAATCATATATTTGTACTATTTTAAGTTGTGAAAATGTCACCCATCAGCGAGACGATTTTCTCTTTTTTCGGGGGGGATCTGTAATATATCAAAATTATTTAACTTTAATATTTCTTCAAAAACCTCCTCTCTCCAATTTTAATTCTTCCAAATCTCTTTCCCAGCCTCTAAATGGTTTGGTCAATGAAGTATTTTCCACTTAACATTCCTTTCTGTCATAAAACTGTAAACTTTCTGTCTATGCAGCAGTTTCGCAGGTGTTGGCGGAACATGTGTTCGTGTTTTGCTGATAGTGCATTTAATTCGCTTAGTAAGTTGTTTTGTTGTGGGAAAAATTTCTTGTTGTCAGTGCTCTTGAGTGTACTTGTGTCTGAACAGAGTGAACTCTGCGGCTTTTGATTCGATATCGTCCAGACGGACAGATGTGTGATGTTGCCGCTCTGAAATAAAGTTTTAAATTAGACTTCTGAGTTCTCTTGAATATGAAGCCCGACTGCATTCTCATTACTTATATCTGTTGAGCTTTCTCCTTGTGAAGGAGTTTTATAAAAAATGGATTACATTTTAAGCCGGCAGGATTTTATTTGCGCTGAAAACCCAATGGATTTCCAGTCCATTACTATGGCAATGAAAATTTTCTTGATGGAATTTACTTCGTGAACTTTTGCGAACTTTGTTTTTACATCTGTGGATAATGTTTTAAAATTACGGTGCAACGATGACGGATAACGACACATCGGCGGAGATTTTTGAGGATAAAACGGTGATTGATCAGCCGAAGGAAACTTCAATAAAAAGCTAACTATCGGAAAATGACTCGAATTGTCAACAACAAATTTAATAGACGGACTCACTGATGGTTTACCAGAAAGAAAGAAAGAATTATTTCTCATGAGAGACATTTCTTCTACTACGGAATGGCTGAGATTAGCGCAGCGTGTGGTAAAGCCTTTTCCGCAGCGGGGAGAGATGCCGAGAGAGCCGATTCGACATGCTGGACAAGATATGCCTAACTCATACAGATATGGCCGGGGCAACTTTCGTCAAAACAGAGGTGGAGGAAATCGCCAGCCCTACGTGAATAATCACATCTGAGAAAATTCAACGATTGGCCATTTGTTCTCAACTGAGATGGTTGTCAATGGGAAAAATGTGAGTGTATTATTAGACACAGGTTCAAGCATTAATATCATGCCAAAAAGAATTTCGGACAAACTTTATTACTATGATATTGATTTAAATGAAAATGTAAACAAAATTACGATAAACACGATAGCAGGTAAGATTAAGCCTTCTAAAATTATTAACATAGACTCTAAAATTGGTCAAATTTGTAATAATATCTCATTTTTCGTTATTGATTCTCCTCTTAATTATTGCATTTTAAACAGCGACAGTGTACAATTGTTTAACTTAAATTTAAATTTTGATGATTTTTGTGTGTACCAAAATAATGTAAATATTAGTAAAACTTTACCCGCAGAAAAATTTTATAGTAGTTACATATTTTTAACTTATGATGATGATGAAAATGATATTGTGTATTCTCATGATGCTAATATTGTTAATTCTTGTACTAATTCTAATAATAGTTTTAAATGTGATGATCTATTGATTAACCATGAAAATTTTGAATTACATAATTTATTAAATGAGTATAGTAAAATATTTGCAAAAAATAAATATGATGTCGGATGCATCCGCATGGAAGCCCCTAGAATAATACTAAATTCGGAGTTACCAATAGCGCTTAGACCCTACAGAGCGTCTCCAAAAGATAACTTAGAGATCGAAAAACAAATAAAGGAACTCCTGGAAAAAAATATAATAAAGCCTTCTCATAGTCCTTATGCGTTCACCAATTACTCTAGCTTACAAAAGAGATGAAAATTCTAAATCTAGACTTTGTGTAGATTATCGGAAGGTGAATGCCATTAGTAAACATGATTCCGAGCCTATTCCCCTTTTTGCAAATATTATTGATTCTTTGACACAAGCTGAAATATTTTCGACCCTTGATTTAGCAAGTGGCTATTGGCACATCAAATTAGATGAGAGAGACACCGAAAAATTAGCATTCACGTCTAATTTTGGATTATATGAATGGAATAGATTGCCTTTTGGATACCGGAATGCTCCGGCTATTTTTCAAAGGACTTTAAGACAAATTTTAAATAAGTATCAAATTAAATTCGCGCTGAACTATTTTGATGACATAATTATTTTTTCGAACTCTTTTGAGGAACATATAGAACACTTAAAGACTATATTCTCTATCTGTGAAAAAGAAAACATAAAATTAAAATTCTCAAAGTGTCAATTCGCGCAAAGAAAAATTAAGTTTTTAGGATATGAAGTAGAAAAAGGTAAATACTCTCCCAGTGATGCAAACATACAGGTAATCAAAAAACTTCAACCACCTAGAAATGTCAAAGACTTACAGAGATTTTTGGGAAGCGTAAATGTTTATAATAAATTTATTCCAAATTATGCAAAACTACGCGCACCGCTAAATAAATTATTAAAGAAAGAAGTAAAATTTGAATGGAATGAAGAATGCCAAAAAGCTTTTCAATATTTAAAAGATGCTCTTATTTCTAAACCCATTTTAACGATTTATAATCCTAATTACCCATGTCATATATTTGTGGATGCGTCAGGTCAAGCGATTGGTTCAGTTATAAAACAATTACATCCTGATGGATCGCTACATCCCATTGCATATCATTCTAGAAAACTTAGACCTTATGAATTAAATTATGCTATAACAGAACTAGAATGCTTAGCTATAATTGATGCAGTCGATAAATTTTATTGTTACTTACACGGGACTCATTTCACAATTTACACGGATCACGCATCTCTCGTTTGGCTAAAAAATATCAAAAATCCGACAGGTAGATTGTTCCGTTGGAGTTTGAAGTTATCAATGTACTCGTTTGATATAAAATTCAAAAAAGGTTCAACAAATTATGAAGCAGATATGTTAACTAGAAACCCGATCTCCTACCATATGACTGTACGCGAACCACTTTTAACGCCGAAAGAGATAGAGCAACATCAAAATTTAGACAACGTTTGCGGTGTAAACTATAGAAAATTAAATAATATTTGGACAGTTAAGAAACAAGGTTTAATCAAAATTGTAGTACCTTTCTCTTTAAGATTAAAACTATTGAAAAAAGCTCATAATGATTATGGACACCTAGGAGTCTCGGCAATGCTAAATTTAATATCTCCACAATATTATTGGATAGGTTTAACCAAAGATGTAAGCAACTTCGTGAAGCATTGTGAAGTATGCCAATTAAATAAGAAACCAAGACAACCCAGATTCGGCCTTTTACAAATGTTACCTCCTACGAGTGATCCTTTTGAAATTCTTGCCATAGACACTGTTGGTGGTTTAAACTATTATAATTCAACAAAAAAATATCTGCACATTGTTATTGACCATGCCACTAGGTTTATTTGGACTTTCGCCTCAAAGAACGTTAACACCGATACCTATATTAACTGTTTAAGACAAATTTTTCGACATCAAATGCCTAAGAAAATTTTGAGCGATAGGAATGCTGCTTTTACATCATCCAAATTCAAACACTTTTTGAGTAATAATAATATTAAACAGCTTCTAACTACATCCCATAGGCCGCAAACGAATGGTAAAAATGAACGAGTAAATCAGACCTTGATAACTAGACTTAAATGTAAATTAAATTCATATCATGGTAACATTTCGTGGACCAAATTATTACGTGAAGTAACTGAGGACTATAATGACACCCCTCACACTGTAACAAAATTTCCCCCTTCTTATTTAATGCATGGAAAATTACCATATCAAACCTTAATAGACAATCAGGAAATGTATCCTCCAATCGAAGAAGCTAGGAAAATTGCTAGACAGAGGACTATAAGAAATCATGAAATAAATAAAGAAAGATATGACACCCATTTCAAAGAATCTAAATTTAAAGTAGGTGATAAAGTAATACTAGAAAGTTTCTCATATCCAAACACTCCAAAGCTGAATCCAGTGTTTACGGGACCCTTTGTAATTCTAAAGCGACTTTCAAGTGTAAATTTTGAGATTAACAAACCCAATCTTCTTACTAAACAAGAAACTGAAATAGTACATTCAACTAGACTAAGACATTTTAATCCTGCAGAAAATTTTAAATTAAATGTTAGAAAAACTAAAATTCCAATTTGTAATCAAAATTATCCCAAGACAGAGAAAATAAATAATACCAAGAACGATGGAAATGCAGTTATTAAAATTCGATAGCACGCGAGGATGAAAACTTTCAGTCCAACGAATGGAGTGTCTGTGACCTTGGTCAATAGAGACATTGGGAAGCGGAAAAGCACTTGAACATTGAAAATTTTAAGTGGACCTCTAAATTATGACGTGGCAGTTTCGGTTCGACCTGAAGTACAGGAGTTTTTAAAATGCTTTCATGTGATGTAGGGACGCAAAATGTAAGAGTTGTTTTGACTGTACAATTGTGAACGGGATTTATACAGTAGTAAACAGATGTGTCGACACTCGTGAGTTGAATTGTTGTTTTGTTACTTTTGTTGATTGTGTTTTGGGATTACGGGTTTGATTTGAAGGACTGTTCTGATGATTACGAACTTGACGATTCTAGATATCTGTGTTTTTTATATTTTATTATAGTACTCACTTTTTATATTTAGCCAATTTGCAATTCATCGTTTTTGAGTTTTGCTTGTTACTTATTGCAGTGAATCTAAAAAATTATTTGATTTAAAGTGTTCAAGTATGTTATATTTTTACATTTTTATATTCGTAGTTTCTCATAATAACTATAAATGTGTTTTTATTCTTTGAATTCATGGTGCGTTATTTCAAAAATAGTAAGTGAATGTTTACAATACAAGGAATATCTAATTTGATTAATTAGGAGAATTGTCATAGAGTAGGTAATGTTTTCATTTTAAGTATGAAAATTTGATTGAAATGTAAGAGATAATGCAGTTTTACGTCTAAATTCCTAATGTGAATTAAATACAGGATAGTTAAAACTTACAAATGAACAATGTTTCGAAGAGTAGTTCAGTTTGATTTTCAGTGTGGAATTAATTTTTTTCTAATATTTAACTCCGGAGAGACCCTCTGCAAAGTCAAGGGATAGCTTAGGCGAGTCCTTTGTCGTTTTGCTCTTCAGCTTCCTCTAGGTCATGAACGGTCATTCCGTCATCGCCTTCGAGGCAAGCCCCTTCCACTCTCCGAGATATTTTTTGAAGTTCAATCTGATTATTGTGTTTCGGGTTTTTCACACTGAAGATGAGTAAAGTTTGTAGCTGATCAAGATGTGGGAAACTGTTACCCGCATACCTGTGATCTTTGGTAGAGAAAAAAGAAATAAAAGGTTTCAAAATGTTGTTCACAAATATAATGTCGGAGAGCCCTGTCACAAAAACAATAGGTAGTCGCCTCCCACAGAGGGATGAACCTTTTGTCGTTTTGTGTGAGCACCCTCGGGGTCACTAACAATTTTCACGTTGGTCACCACAGAGGACAGCCATTTTCCTTCTCCAAAGTTTATTTCAGTAAAATTTTAATAAAGCATAATTTGAACAGTTTGAGTTAAGTTTTGCTTAGGAAAAATATTGAATTTCATAATGATAAACTTTCTTAAATACTTGTTTACTGTAAACCTTCATTTGCGTGTATTATTATGTTTCTGTTTATATTCATTGCATATTATCTTTTCATTATTTAGTTGTTTATATATTGATTCTGTATAGAGATTTTGTGATGGTGCAGGAGAGTCAGAGGAACGGTATAACTTGATAGATTTAAATTTTGATGTGATGGTGTGGAATTACTTATGATGAGTTACAGACCAAGCTTCTGACTCTGTAACCCTGATGTCTCCAATTCTGACACACTAGAAGAACAGTTCTGACTCTTCTACACTAAATTTATTCATTTAATGTTACAATTTCTTGTAAAAAATTTTGATAATCATATATTTGTACTATTTTAAGTTGTGAAAATGTCACCCATCAGCGAGACGATTTTCTCTTTTTTTTTGGGGGGGATCTGTAATATATCAAAATTATTTAACTTTAATATTTCTTCAAAAACCTCCTCTCTCCAATTTTAATTCTTCCAAATCTCTTTACCAGTCTCTAAATGGTTTGGTCAATGAAGTATTTTCCACTTAACATTCCTTTCTGTCATAAAACTGTAAACTTTCTGTCTATGCAGCAGTTTCGCAGGTGTTGGCGGAACATGTGTTCGTGTTTTGCTGATAGTGCATTTAATTCGCTTAGTAAGTTGTTTTTGTTGTGGGAAAATTCTTGTTGTCAGCGCTCTTGGGTACTTGTGTCTGAACAGAGTGAACTCTGTGGCTTTTGATTATGTAGTGTCCAGACGGACAGATGTGATTTCTGCCCAGTGCTCTGGAATAAAGTTTTAAAATGAGACTTCTGAGTTCTCTTGAATATGAAGCCCGACTGCATTCTCATTACTTATAGCTGTTGAACTTTCTCCTTGTGAAGGAGTTTTATAAAAAATGGATTACATATATATAGTATATTATATATATTTATATATATATATAAAATTTTTATATATATATATATATATATATATATATATACATACATATAAATATATGTATATTAACAAAACTTTACTCGAGATGAAACAGAACAGTTTTTAACAGAATCGCAATGATATTAGACGTATTTGTGCACATTGAGAAAGGGTGAGATAATTTTTAAATTTTGTATTGGAATTTAAAATTATATAATCGGTATTTTTCAAATTGGTAATTAATTCATTAGAAAATTGCTTAATCATATTTAATTTGATTCTAAATAAATTCCTAATTTGCTATGGTAATTAATTGAAATATATTAGCACATTCTTTTTTGCCTTATATTTAGCGAACAATAAATGGGAATGTTACGTGAGAGCCTGCAGAAACAGGACGTCCTGCATTTAATAACTGCACACCCAAAATGTGTCCCATGGTCAGAATCTATTTTCGACTGCAAAGGTTCGCTTAAAATAAACGCTTTTACTATCTACAGCTCCCTTTGATTCATAGCTAGGGTAATTTCCGACTCTCTGGACACTACGTGTTGTTCTGGAGAATCATATTTCCTCGAATCCTGCTTCCTAGGATGATAAGGGATGCTTCGAATACGGGAATGAGTTTATTGGAATAGCGTGGTTGGTTAGGCTGCTAACATTCAACGCAGCCAGACCGAATGGCTTTTGAAATGCTGAAGATACGAACTTTAATTTCAGTGTTAGAGAATATCTGCCGCAAGCAAAAGGAATTCGAAAATGAAATTAGTTTGCAGGGTTTCAGGAGAAAAATAGAATAAATAAAACTTACCTCAATGCCTTTTAATTCTCCCTAACGTGATAAACACCATATGTCTAAAGAGGATTATTTGTCTCAAACCTTCTAATTATTAGAAAGGTATAATTTTAAAGCCTTTGGAGATAATCAAATAATACAAAATTTTATGTTTCTATCACGAAGTATTGTTTGATATAAGCAATTTAAAATTTGTAAAATAATCAAGGCAAAGGGGCTTATTCTGGTGGTTTACTGGTAACACGTTTATATATAATATATATCTATATATATATATTTATATAAATATATATATTATATAATATATATATATTTTATATATATATATATATATATATATATGTATGTAATATATATATATATGTATATATATATATATATATATTTATATATATATAATATATGTTATTGTATGTATATATATGTATATATATATATGATATATATGTATATATTTATATATATATATATATATATATATATATATATATATATATATATATATATATATATATTTATATATATATATATATATATATATGTATATATATATATATTATATTATATAATATATATATATATATATATATAAATATTAATATATTTATATATATATATATATATATATTATGTATATATTTATGTATATATATATATATATATGTTGTATGTATATAATGTATGTATATATATGTATCTATATATGTATATATATATATATATATATATATATATATATATATATATATATATATATATATATATATATATAATATATATATATTATATATGTATATATATATAATAAATATATTATAATATATATATATTTATATATATATATAAATATATATAATATTTATATATATATATATATATATATATATATATATAATATATATATATATATTATTATATATATATATATATGTCTTTACATTTAATTTTATATAGAAATGCATACTTTAAAGTAGAAAATGATTTTTACTCTAAGTTAAATAAATTCATTTCTTTAAATATAGAAAACTTGAAATGAACATTTGACAGTTAAAATTAAAAAAAAACATTTTTTGGGTTATTTATGAGCATCAATTTATACTGATGGCTAAAATCTTTTTTAATCTTAAATCTTTTCATATAATACATTTTAAAAATAAATTTAAATAAGAATGCTTTCTTTTGAGAAAAATTAAAAATTTTAAAATTTTTGTTAATCTTATAGATTTATTTGTGTTTAAATTTTTAATAACCAACTGAAAAGAACACTTTATAGTAAAAGTCATTAAAATACTTTTTTCTGTATTTTTAAAATTTGCACGAAACAGTATTGTAACTTAGTCAAGTTTTGTAACTTAGGACCTACAGCGGTTTTTGTCGAATAGTTTATAAGAAGGTTAAGAAAATTGAGAGTTCCTAAGCATCAATATCTATTACAAAATATAACTGCTTAATTTAAAATGGTTTTAATTAATTTTTTAAAGATTGCACTATGATCTAATGCCAAAAAGTGATATTTGGTGTCAGCATGTTCAATGTATTGTTGAATAAATTACATTATATCTTAAGATAATATAGTGGCTCATAGATAGTTAAAACTAGCTTTGGATGAGGTGTGTCCGACACAGAAAAATCTAGAATCCAAAATGATGTGTTAACATAATCAAGGGTACGAGAAAGAAAACAAAATTCTGTATGTATGCAGATCAAGGATCAGACGAACTATATCTCAATATTCCCTAAATTTAATTGAATTTTAAATTATATGTTCTATTTTAGTGAACATTGGCGTGTAAAAGTTGAAATGTAATAAGTTTCCTTTGTACACTGTTCTTTAATAATTTATAATTTAGGTTTAAACACTAGCAGTTAGCCGAAGTGCTTTTTGGATCAGGATATTTCTGTTCAGTGCGTGAAACAATTAACCCTTAATATGGTTAAGTCTGGCCGCTACACCGGACATGTATATTTATAACTACTATATAACATAATTGTCAGTGTTCGCCACAGTGGACATTAATTATCTCAAAAATGGAAAATGATATATTTTTTTGTTTATTTTACCGATATCCTAATGTCTATACAGACATGGAAAAATAACAGAAATTAAAAAATAATTGAAAAAAACATCTTGTCAAATTAAGGGTTAACAGACGAAGGTTTAAATGTCAGGTCAGACAAAAAGATCTTTAACATATTTTATTTCTCTATTTTTTATTATCTACCCTACAGAAGAAGGTACAATTATGTTAAAATCCAGTGTACTGCCCCACATATGCATTAGAAAATGTTAAGCTTTACACACACTTCAGAATTTAAAAATCTGAATGAACTAGCATTGTCATGGATTAGGATTGGAAACTTAAAACTGGAAATTAATGAACTGATGTTTTTAAGCAAGTTGCCCTAGTGGTGTACAAGCAAATCCGTGAAGCTCCTTTTCTAAAATCAAGAATGGACTATAAGGTAGATAAAAATATTAAAGCTACTGTTTATCACTAACTTTAGCAAAATATGAGTAACAGATCCTTGAAAAATATAGGAGATATTTAAAAAAACTGTGTTGCAAATTTTCATCGAGGTAAATTACAGCTTTATGTGTAATGAGAACAATCTTTTCCAAGTTTTGATTATTCAAGATCTTTAAAAGAGGGTGCACTCCAATTACATCATGTTATTAGGAGGTTTAAAAGAAGTTTTAAAACTTTACTGAGATTAAAGTCACGAAAAATTGCGAATAGAATTCTGATTTATCAGAGTATGCTAAAAATTAAAAAAAGATTGAGACTGTAAAAAATAGTGTTTTCTTAAGCTTTTAATAATACAGTAAGAAACTTAAAAATAACAAATTTACAAATATTCCTCAATATTTGTATAAAAATAAAATATTGTGTTGAAGGAAAATTCATCTAGATAGGTGTTGATACAGGGCTACAATTTAAAATGTTTTAATTAAATTTAGCTGATTTAAAACATTGTTTTATGAAGAAATATTTAGAAATGCATGTTTATTTATAAAAAATAGTCAAAAGCATTAATTCACTATGAATATTTTTAAGTTTGGCTTTAAGAAATATAAAAACAATTTAAAATTTATAAAATATACGAGATAAAAAATAAAGGAATTCGTAATATGTTTCCTAGGCATTTTTTACAGACTTTTAAATCATGTTCATTTTTAGTTTATTATTCCACAATTTCCTCTTCTGAAACACAGAATAAAAGCTGAACAGAAAAGAAATATTATTAAACTTTTTATGCAGTCTTAATGATTACATTTAAAATCTTTGATTTCTTTCTATCAAGGTTTCGAAATAATACTTTTCTAATCTGCTTTTCTGAGGTCACATTTTATTCATTCGTATTACTTAAAAGTATTATTAATGTAGTTTAATAGTATTTTTAGAGTTATTAATATTAAGTTTATTGGATTATTAGTAAAACTTATGCCCATTGTCGATCTACTCTTTGATAAAATGTCTTTTTGTGGCTATATTTTTTAACTGCAAAAATTAAATACTACATATAAAAATGCCATTTAAATAGTCATATTTCCTCTCACTTTATCTTTAAGAAGCACATAATCTTTTATTTTTAAAAATCAGTATTTTTAAGATAATTTATATATATATATATATATATATATATATATATATATATATATATATATATATATATATACAGGATTATAATTATCATATTGATATTAAATTATACAATATTAGTATTATTATACTAGCATTAAACTAGATTGCATATAGCTGACTAAGAGCTAAATTCCCATTATCATCAATATTATCAAGGCGTCCATTTAGGATCAATGGACAAAAATTAGTTAAGCGTGAGTGAAACATACCTAATGGCTTGTTATATGACCCCATTCATGAGTATAATGTCATTTTGTTTGTCATATGATCCACAAAATTCTGTATTCATAATTTAGAATCTATATGAACAATGTGTAATGTCAAATGTGCATACAAACCAACATCTCTCTTCGTAGCCAAAAACACTATAAATGATTTTTTAAGTGCCTTATTTCTTCAAATACAGTCACGTTTCTTAAATTTTGTTACCTTGTGGAGATGTGTCCTTTCTATGGAACACCCATCCAACAATCAGTTTTCCATTCCTGTAAGTACTATAATTTGACTCTCAGGTTTATATAGAAATTAAATATAAATAATAACAACACAAAAAGTCAAATCATAGTTTTGCAGTGTATAAATCCTGTTTCTTTTCATTCCCCCTCATAAACAATCTAATTATCACATGTATACTTATAATCTACACACAAAACTTCTCCTAATTAAAAACATGTTGTATAAAAATCAAAATATTATCATTATACACAGTGAATGAATACAACAAATCGAAAGGTCAAACATTTTCTCATTGATTTAATATCAATCACTACAGTGTAGCACAAATTAATGGTAAATATAAACAAAACAAGTCGTGGTCAACTCTTTAGCTACATTAACATTAATGACACCGAGAAAATACATAGAAGGAATATGAGAAATCCTCTTTTTTTACTAATTCCTAAAGTCCAGTCCAAATAATTACAACCTAGGAAAAATTTACTTCTAGAATAAAATGTTAACATTTCTAATTGTTGTTATTACTGTTTTCATATCCCAGTATTTAAGTGGACTCTTCTGCCATTTCGAATTGGTGCAAAGTAGTAAGATACCTTCTAATTAACTCTCAAGTATATATTGTCTCTCTGTAGAACTTAAAGCCAAGCAAATAATATGATAATAAATAATTAGTTAAAGCGGTTTCCCGATCCTTAAACCAAATCAAGATTTGTTTTAATATGCGTTATAACATGAGAATATCTACCTATTTTAGAACAACCCGCATAAACCAATATCGCTGAGTATCAGAACTCTGATTAAAATTATAATCGTCAGTCTTCTGTATACATACATATATATATATATATATATATATATATATATATATCCATATTTAATATATATTCATATAACACTTTAGAGTTTTTCAACTATTAAAAAGATTAGTTGTTTCCTTTTACGAATATCTCCAAATATTTTAAACAATATAATTTACAAATTTTACAAATATTTTCAAATATTTTCAAGTAACTTTGTCTTGTTATATAAGCACAAAAATTGCCTTTACTATTCAAACATACTAAAAAGTTATGTTTAGTCAAAGATAACTATAAATCGATTTTGCTCAGAAAGTTATTTTTTATTGTCGTGTACTTTTTATTATATTATATTATTGATCTCCAAGTAAAATTTCTTCCTTTGAAAGGTTACTTTCATGTCAGAATTTCCAGAAAAAGGAGAAAATACGCAAATATTGTAATAAAAATTTAAAAGTAGTTGAATTATGATTCTATTACTGAGATCAAATTTCAATATTGTTTTCCTGAAACTTCAAAGGTAACATTTAGTTACGAAATATATTTTGTAAACATATGTGCAAGTGGGACTATTTTTATCCATCCAAAATATCATGAATTTGTATTTATATAAAACATTTTTTATTATACCCTTGAGAAATTAAAATTTGGAAATTTAAAGGATTATATTCGAGTTTTCAAAAAAAAAGAAGAAAAAATGTCACTTTAGTTTGAAAACAAAAACGTCAATGGACGTTAAAATAGAGTATATATATTAATAAAGGACGATAAAATAGAACACTGGTATTCTTATTTTTAAGTGACCTGGGACTCCTTAATTTTTTATTAAATTATATATCTTTATAATGAGACTGTATAGCCTATTTCCATTGTAACCACCAAAATTATGTATAATTTTTAGGAGTATATACATGTATTGCATATCTCATACGAAATGACACATTTCATTTAAATTAGAGTTAATTTCCAATGTTATGCAGTAGTTTGAACTAATGTATTTTAGTTCTTCTTTAAAAGTTTTATTTCGATTAATTCTTCAGGATAATCTCTATTTTATTTCTCCTTTTAATTACAACGGAATTTTCTCATTTATAAAGTATGCAATTTTATCAGTAAATAACATTAGTAAACTCAGGAAACCTATCTTAAAAAAGGATATAGTTTGTTGACAACTCTCTGCATAAAACGATAGTGACGAACTTAATAACTACAGTAAACATCCAGGTGGGGATATTGCACTATAAAAATAAAGCGCTATGGTCACTACCTAATTAATGCGGTAAAAGTTTTGCAATTTATTTCACATACTTATTTAGGAAAAGTTTAGAAATTTTATCCGTGAAAATGCCCGAGCATTTAGCTTATTAGACTAATCAAGGGGTAGTAGCGGATATTAAAGTACTTTCAAATGTTACACAGGCCCCATTTTAAGTGTGCGTTTAAAACTTCACCAATTAAAAGAGGTTACATAAATTAACGCCTTGGCAATTAGGTTAAACAGTATTTGCTTAATGCACCTATGAGTAAGTAGAATCTATCTGACAGCGTGAAATTCAACTCGCAGCATGTTCATATTCCGGCGTGCACTTAATGACTGTAATAAATTATTTCGTAGCTTGTCCAACCGGGCGCAATATTAAAGCTTTGTTTCCTTAGTTTTGATTGTGAAAAAGGTTCTTTGATCTTAAATTATAAGTCACTCATACAAAATCACTGTCAGGTGTCGGAGTTATTTTTCAGAATAGCATTTGTATTAAAGAAAAATGACCTCTCAAAACCGCTATGTTAGCATTTTGTTTTTGCACCAGAGGATTATGAAAGCAGTTCACTGAAAGAGAACTGTTATAAATAGCTTTTGGCAAAGATGTAGAGTAACGCGTTTCTTTATAAATTGCTAGAGAAAGCACCGGGTTTCCTTTTGTCTCTGATATTTTTCAGGAAGCCATTATTACAGAAGAAAATTCAGCATTCGTTTACGTGATTTAAAAGATAATTATTGAGATAATTAGTGATAATATCAACTACTTTTTTTTAAAGAAACTAAGTTAAAATTCTGTATAATTTGTTATGTAAAAAAATACTTCGATCAGAAGGATAATTTTTAGGGAATATTATTATAAGTGAATACATATTTAAAATATTGATATTATATTTGTAATAGAAAAATAATTGAAAAAGCAATCTCTTTCCTTATGAATCCAAAGACCATCAGTTCTATGTGTCTTTTTTTTTTTGGTAGCCCTGTGGAAAATTTTAAATTTCTATCAGTTTTATGACTTTCTCATTTAAACTTATGGCATATTTTGAAATAAGAAATTAAATTTCCCCTGATTTGAACGACGAAAATTTGGTTAACCAAAATTAGTATCTTTCAGAATTTTACACGTTTTATCAATTAGAGATGATCCTTTCTTGTCTTTATCTATTATACAGAATAAATTAAATACCGATAATACCAAGAAATATTAGTATACTTGTTAAAAAGGGTGAAATACGATTCCAATATCATTTTTGATGCTGCTTTTATTTCATGATTATTAACCATAAATATACTTAAAAATGTTTGTCTGGAACATTCTCTACATTTTTTGTGATATATTTTTAATTTTTTTATGAGATTTAAATATTTGTTTTAATTTTTGCGCCAGTTTATCTCAGATAAGGCATATAGCCCTGCTACAGTGTTAACAAGATTCAAGAAACTTAAAACTTATTTCACGTCAACCTGTACATGATGAAAAAACAACGGGTTCAGTTAGCGATTAAATTTGTGTGTAATTTTGTGTGTGCGTGTGTTTGGGCTGTGATATGGACTCGTGAATCTGTCACTCTTACATATACGACACTTATACGATACTTAGTCCTATAAGAGATAGCCGTATAACTCTCTCTCTTATACGACTTTCTCATCAGAGTAGTGTAAATGAGAGGTCACTTTATTTGTATTATAAAACATATCTATTTAGTTTCGTAAATGTTACTATATAGTACATCTGAAATTTTATTATAAATAGAAAAACGAATACTTAGCTAATTTTACGAAGTTGTTCACCATTTATATTCGTGCACTTTCATTACAATATTTTATGTATAATTATTATGTATTTCTTTCATTTCATTAGACATCATATTAAATTGTCCTTATTTCGTAATTTATCAAAAATATTTATTCGTGTATAGTACAATGCGTATTGTTCAAAAATGTGTAGTCTACTCACTACTTATAGTGGATGAATGCAGTCAATATTGTATTTCAAACACACAACAAAAATTCTATCCATTTACAAGTGCTATTCTCTTCTTTTATACCCCCTGATAGGTGGCCATTAACGGTTTTATGTCATCGATACTGAATTTTATCAAGCTAAAAACAGAAGACTGAACTTGTTTAATGGCATCATTTTTTAAACGATGATAGAATGCATAAAAGAGGAAGTTAGTCAAAGAATATTTTAGAAAATTCTAGAGATAGAAGAAAAATGCATTATCATCAGAGTATAATAGAAAAAAATAGATATAGAAATGCATAATTTTCCCGCAAATGTTGATGCTATAAATACTAAAAGGACCCATATTTTGTAACTGACGGGTAAAAATAGATAAAAAAAAAATTGCTATTAAAGTAAGAAATAGAGGAAAGCCATTAGTTAAAAATTTAGTAGCGGAGAAAATTGAAAGTAATGATTAATGCTTAGAAAATATTGAGAAAATTTCTATGTCAAAAATGAAACAAAATCTATGATATTATATAATTTAAAGTAATGTCATTATAATAAATTAATTTATTTGTAGTGTGACACGCGTATTATCATTAAATGATATTCATTTGTGACATTATTGTAATACCGAATGATAAAGTTCATATTTCTATAGAGGATGCAATATTTTCTACATTTCGAATTCTTTACGAAGTGGGGTAAAAGGCAGATATCATATTCTAATATAATTGTTAGAAACAAGTTATAGCATTAACAGTCCCAAGAGATATTCTACTCTACATTCTTCGTTGCTTTTAACAAGCTGCAAGAGCTAAGCCCCAAGCGTTATCACGAACGACTCGAGGTCGTTAAGGATAAAGCAGGCATATGTTTCCTAAAATATGTCTTGATAATCTTGTTACTAAAGAATATTAAAAATCAAGTGATATTTATTGCTTATGAATCATGAATAAAATATAGTTTTTAATCAAACTAATAAAGACACTGATAGCATTCATAAATTTACATTTATGTTGAATGGTTTATTTTCTTTCTAGTAATTTGCCATCCTAAAACGATCTTACTTTTGTCTTTCCTATTTCCTCTTTCGTTTTTTTTTTTTTAAGTTGCAAAATTTAGCCTGTAACACACAGCTAAGTGTATAAATTACATTGTGTAATTTGTTTTAATTATAACTAATGATAAATAATATAAATGTGATATTTTTATGCTACTGTTAGTAGGAATCGATTAGTAAATAAATATTTTGCAAAATTTATTAATAAAAAATTTTTCAAACAGTTAAAATGCAATTTCAACTAAAATTATCTATTTAATTAAAGTCTTTAACGTATCTATATTAATAAAAAATATAGCTGGAATAATAAGCTTGTGCATAAAATATTATAATCATATAATAATCAGTAATGTAGCAGGATATCTAGGAAATGACCATTAAACCCCAGTGAGTGATAACTTTTATTTTTATCAGACACCGTATTTAAACAAAAACAGTAGCTTCCTGTTTATTTTATAGATGCAGAACTTACCTCCTCAGGACAGTCTTAATGAACAGGTATGATAGATTTTATGCAGATCTTCCAAAAGCAACTTTAATAGTAGCACCTTTAGTAGCCCAAGCAGTTTTACGTTTCTGTGGTAAGAACCTTCACGTATCATTTTTAAAAAAATTATCTCTATTTTTTACATCCCATTTAATCTTCTAAGTATTTATACGTATTATACATTTTCTTTAATTCAGTATTTAACTGGTATAATTATATAATAGTTGACAAGTATCCACTAAGTAAAATTTAATAATTATTGATTCTGAAGTTTAAAAACAGACGTAAACCATGTGAATAAGAAAAATTTCTAAATAAAATAAATATACTGTAAATAACATGAAAATCTTTGATTGTTGTTGTAAGCTTTATTTAATTTCCCTGATTTAATATACTGACTATTTCCTAAGCTCAGGTTTGGATTCATTTAGATTGGAGAGCTACGGTCTACCGTTTCGCTCAGGAGAGTAAGTGAAATTAGAACCTACTGCTTAAAGCCTATTTCGAACGGGTACTAACATCCATGCTATCAGTAGGATACGAACATGCAAACTCCAGTCCCGAAGAGCCTACCATTCGGTCATCGATCGGCCGTAAAGGCAAGGTACGACATATTCCCTTTATTCTTTTAAAATTAGAAGGCGGTTTAAAAGAGCTGGTGTCATCCTACGGATCAAAATGTTATTCATTAGGTATTCTATAGTCATTAGTATATAATACCTCTAAAGAAGAAACCATGTCTTATAGATATGAATGTAAATCTTATTCGGTCTGGTACATCGATAACTATACCACTAGTGCCGAATCTGTACATGCGAAAAGTCTATAAAGATTTAATTTCCTAAATCATAAACAATAGATTAAGCAATTAAAATGATCTACAGATTCTAAATTCATAATACTCCTGAATATTACACATATTTTAAACGATCTACATGCATTAACAAATTGTCAAAATAATATAATGCTGATAATCAAATTTTTAGTCAATAAGGTATAAAAAGAAATAATTTTGATATTGTTTAGCTTGAGGAGAATAAAAACAATCTGTTTACTTAGAATACAGAAAGTGTACAAACGCCTCAGAAAAACACAATGAATGTTATTTGAAAGATAGAAATTTCGTAATATTTTCTGACAGGTTCGTTTACATAATAAAATTACTAATAAACGCTTTAACAAAAGAATTTATTTAAAATCCTTGTTATTTAAAATGTCGTATTTATTGGATTAAAAAATTGGATTTTTCATAAGTAGATATTAGTGGATGAGAGCTTCAAGGGATTTTATTCTGTCAGAGAAAATAACATGTAGGGTTAATAATTCAGCTAAAATATGTTTCAAGGTTCATTTCCTCTTGTGATTAATTCGTAATATGTGAAATGACAAGATTAAATATGTATGCAATTTTTTATTCATGAAAAACTTCTGTTATTGTAGTCAACTAAAACAAAAGAAATTTTGTATCATTGTTGTGATTTCTAAATTTTCTTTTATTGAAGATCTATTATTTTACTATGAATATTTTATTGTGAAAAAGATAATATTAATCAAAGTAAGTTTCAGTTCTAGTTATCGTTGTTGAAATGTTAGCAGAATAATTGGGAAAGAAGTCAGATACTGATAAAGAATGAATGAATTCATTACTCTTGTTTCATTCTGAAATAATATTGGAGGCCTAAGTAAGTTATTGTTTAAAATTTTAAATTAAGCTTAAAATACTTTGTAACTATGAATATTCTGTGATTGCTAATGTGTAAAATTAAATAATATCATATAAAATGCTTTGAACTATTATTTTACTTATTCAGACATATTTAGTTTAAAAATTTAATACAAAAAACCTTGTTGTTAATCAAAATTAAATAATCATTGTATAAAACATGTGCACCAGGAGATTTTCTTGTCAAAGAAAGGGAAAGTACAACTAAATTTCTGTATGGTTATATTGTAATTTGGTTACACTAATTAAGCAGGAAAATAAAGAGTAGATGCTTCGGAATCCCTGTAAACTAATCAAAAGCAAATAACGATATCAAAATAATTACAATTAAAAATCAGTAATAATTATAAATATAAATAAAGTCATAAATTAAAGGACTTTCTATTCGTGTAAGATTGTGTAAAACACAAAATGCTGTGTTTTACTTGACCCGATAAAGAATAAACTACTTAAGTCTATGTTTAAAACCTCTGATTGTTATTAGGAATAGCCAATAAATAACCAGAGAAAATTTCCCAGATTTATAGTTAACGAACTTCAGCAGTATCGTCCGAAATTATTTAGAAATTTTTCCTCTTCTACCGGTAATCGAGAAATACCATGTTCATAAAAATCATATTATTACTATTTGAACCAAACAGTGCGCGCTAATTTTGACCTGGTAAGGTATTTTAGAACTCAACAAAGGTAAGAAAGTTACATAGGAACAGTAGGGACTGGTGATACTGACTCAGAACTTCTCTAAGTGGGGATAAGCAGAAGGTCCTTTTAGGCTTTCACTAAGAAAGCCTATTATTAATGCAACACCTCATGAAAGTTCACAAAGTTGATTCGATTCGATTATTTCTTATCAGAAAGCATACAATACCCCACTGCTCTTCTAGGTATGCGTCCATTACGTGCCATTTACAACAAAATAAATTAAGGAGAAAGACTTATACTCGATTATCAATCTTATTGCATTTTTTATGACCATATAATTGTCATCTGCGAGTGAAACGTATGCGAACAGAAAATTATACTAGGAGCAAATTTTCAGTCAGGCTTCCATTTTTCTAAACACTATAGCTTTGATTTCATATCCTCTGCTTCTTTAATTATTGAATGTACCCCATATAAAAATCGTGTGAACCAAATGCAAATCCAAATTCAACTTCAAAAAGATACAAGCTTGTAGTTATATTTATGTCAAATTCCTTTAACACCCATTTTGAAACTGAGAGAACTATTTAAATATATAATTCTATAAAGATAAGATATACCCAAATAACAAATGCAATAAACTCTTTAGGTTATTTTATACTTGCTTTCATAATATGCACAAAAAAAAAGATTTTTAATAGTCATAGTAATTCAGTGAGGGTTCAATATGGATATGGCTTAAGTAGTTCTGAAAATAATAATTAAGATTTTATCCTAAAGCATTTACAAAATTTAAAAATAATATAAAAATATTTAAAACTTGAACAATGTATACTTTATATATATAATGAGACAGATACTTTTCAGCATTATTATTTCAGGGAAATACAGCATGAAATTCTGTTAATAGAAACTTCTCTGATTCTCATAAATTGCTTCTCTCAATGCAAACTACATTAACATTTGAATTATAATGCTTACAAACTTCGTGTTTGCAGTCAATAAACGGATATATGCTCACAAAATATATACATTCTACGTAGAAATGCAGGAAATTACGATTATAATTAATTAAATTTCTATCTTTTCATTAATAGCAAGAAATGATTTTGAAGCTCATTTCGATCCCAGTAACGAAGATTATTAAAGGCTTAAGATGCATATTAATCTTTGATTAATTTTGGGCTAGCTATGAATAAAGTTTTTGATCTTTGAAATATTAGTCACCGATATCACGAAGCTTTCAAATATATTTAGTGGTTACGTTGTGTAAATGCGACATTTATTGATTTAAATTTCAATTGATTGTCATTCCAATAAATGACTGAATTAAATGTAATCATATTTTGCTTCTGCTGATAAGATATTTTTTCAGTGAAACATTTACATTCATTTTGTACAATTATCCTTATTATTATTATTTCAATTAAGATTAATAATAATAATAGTGTTATGATAAGGCTGGCGATAGTAAGAGTAAGATATCATACACACTTTCAACATTACGTGATACATTTGTAATTGAGGAAAAAAATTATTTTAATGTTATAATAGGTTTTATCATATTGTTTTTCTAACAAATAGGAGACCAATAGCTTAGTAAAAGACATAAATAGTAAAGGATAAGAAAAACACAAGGTGTTAGTAAAATGATAGTTTTTTAATCTCCTGCAGAATAAAGTGGACAAAATATGTTTTAACTCTAGCATATGATTACGAAGCTACTTGTAATTATCTGTGCTAATATATTTGAAAATTACACATGCATTTATGGATATGTTGAGGGTGTTTTTTAAAAGCATCGAAATTTTTTCATAAGATTGTTTTGAAATATACAAGGTTTTACACAGAATACAAAGTCATTTCATGAAATTTCAGAAACTACAGAAGAGACAAATCCTGTATTCAGTATATATAAATATTAACATATGATGATACATGGTGTGTAGGAAAGGTAGTCCCCTAATTTAAAATTAAATAAGATGAAAACAAAGGTAGATAGAATAAAGCCACAAACGGTATGTGGATCATCAAAGCTGTAATAAGTTTATACAGAAGTTTGAAAATATAGTTTAAAAATTTGTCAACACATGGAACTGTAATCAAAATAGATCAAATAGAGCTCGAAAACCCAGAGCTCCATTAAAAGCTTTGAGGCGAATTATAGGGTGAAGAACGATACTGAAAGTATGCAAAAGACAAATGGGAAAGAAGAAGAACATGTATTCAAAATTGCGGCCTGATTCCGACATAAAAGCTGCTGAACCTTGTGTGCAACTGTCAGTCGCTGTCGTAACTTGCGCCACAAACGATTCATTCGACCATTCAAATATGAAAAGGATTACGAAAATAACGGGTGCAAGGATGTATTTATTTGAACAGCGTGTTTTTCTGGTACTGGAATTCCACAGATTAGAACAGTGTCAAGGCCACAAATAGCAGTTTTCAAATAAGATTTAACATTTCAAAAGAACCCGGTACGAAAGTCATTCGTAGGCTCTTGCCAAATTAGAACGGATAGGTAGCGTGGCAGATGATCTTTTCGAAAATGTTGGTTCCAGGCCAACATTTGTTACTCCGGAAAATGTTGCCACAGTTTCTACAATTGTTCAGCAACAATCCAGGAAATCCGTCCGAAGAATTTCAGCAGAGACTGGTTTGAAGTGATCCAGCAAGCAAAGAATACTATGAAGTAGTCTACACATGTTCCCTAGGCCCTACCCGCATCAGCTGTGTAGCAACGGCATTGATGTTGACGGCATGTTGTTCACCGATGAAACTCATTTCCGCCTTAATGGATTCGTCAGTAAACTAAATTGAAGATTTTGGGATTGCGAAAATCCCTATTTGTGTCAAGTGAGACACTTCATTGTCACAAACTTATTGTTTAAACAGCAGTAAGCTGCAGAAACATTATCACTTTATTTGTTGAAATGATCACTAGTAAACGTATCTTCAATTTTACAACAATTCTGTAGCCACACATAAAGATTTAAAAGATCCACCAGACAGTGAGTGCTTCATGCAAGATGGTGCAGGACCACATCGCACCAAATAGGTGGTTTTCTTTCTGCCTGAATACTTCGGGGAAAAAATCATTGCGTTGGATTATCCCAAATGTATGGATTGTATATGGATTGTCCTCCCTATGCACCAGATCCCACTCCTTGTGACTACTTTTTCTGGGGTGCATTGACAGACATTGTCTACAGAAACAATCCCACCCCTTTAGACGAGCTTGAGCGGTCGATCTGGGAACCACTTATTCCATTTCCGTTCACACAGTCCAGGAGGGGATGGCAAATTTCTTGCCCGTTTACATTATTTTTCTAGTGCGTGCGGTGGTCATTTTGAACACATTTTAATGTAGTTATACAGACTACTTGTCATGGACGATTTTAGAAATCTGAAACAACAATAAAAACCCCGATAAAATTATAAAATGCATATATTATATATAATTTTATAACATAAAATGTTTTGGGTCTGATGGAAAATACAGATTACTAATCCGTATTGAATTCATTTGGTCATATCTTTGACTAATTATACAGCGATCCATAGACTTGACATCCACCACAAAAATGGATTTTTATAGATAATTAATAATTATAATTAATAATTACGACACAAAAATTATTAATATCGAAACAGAATATAGTCTAACTGACAAACAATTGGATATTTTTATCTTATTTCATTAATAACATTCAAAATTTTCTAATATTCACTTAATAATCCTATTCTAGTGAGTTAGGTTATACTTTAAGACCTTATATGAGGCTATGCTTATTTAATCCAATTTTTAACAAAAAATGAAGTAATGTTATCACATTCATAAAGAATGCTTAATATAATGCATTGCAAAACCAACACTATTTTCACATGCAAAGTTTTAAAAAAGTTGAATAAGAATCATCAATTTCCTTCAGAAAGGTTTCGGTACCGTTCATTTTGTTTTATAACAGTGAGAAAGTAATAAGAGAATTTATCTATTTTTCAAATATTCCAAAAGCATATTACTTCTTAACGCATTTTATGAAAGGTATGTAGTCTTTTATAATACTGTCATTAAAAGTATTTTCATAAATTTAAAATATAAAATATCAGACTTTAGAAAATTAATTTATCATATAAGATATTCAATGTTTTAGTTTAAAAGTACCATTTAATCATATACATACATTAGCATCTCTAAAAGTTCTTAATACTAGACAAGATTATTGCAGTAAGCTTAAAAGTAAAGTATCTATTTAATTTTTGGATTTTACAACAATCATATTGACATAGCTAAAACAGAACATTTAAATTGCTGCGAATACCAATAAAAAGTAGATAAACATAATACAACCTTTTTAAATCATTATTGGAATTTATCAAAAACATTCCGGAATCCAACAAAATGCTCATTACTTGTCAAAATAGTTAGAACTTTAAAATGCATTGTTATTAGTAAACTAGAAGATATGATATTAATAAAAAAACTGATAAAATATTTTTGCTATTCCTGTTTGTTGATGATATTCCTTTTTTTTTTCTTGTTAAGATGAAGTACGAATTTTCACATGATATATTCATAAAATGTAGACAAGGTTAATTACAAGGAGGTTCATTACATGCCACGTCCCCTATACATCGGCTAAAAAGTATGCTTAACAGTAAACTTAACATAACTTAAGTTGTTTTAATTGTTTTAGCATAATTATTGCTATTGTTATGCTTAACAGTAGCAACTTAACAGTTGCAACAATTATATTAATATGACAGCTAAAAGAACATTTAAAATGCTGTGATTACATAAACATGTTAATAGATAAATAGTAAAATATTTTATCTATAGTATGCCTAAAAAATAGTATGTTCTATTAAAAAAATAGGTAATCTTAAAAATTTGCGAATCATTTAAAATGCAATAATAAAAGGAATTCATTGTAAAGGTCAGAAAAATTATGCAAGTAAAAGTTCATTTTTCCTCTATTCTATTCAGGAATTATATTACACATTTATTTAAATTTTAATGTAAATTTTAATCCTCGTTTAAGGTTCAATCTTTCTGACATGTGACTAAATGACTCCCTCACTATTAAATCACAATCGGTTTTCAACAATTTTTTTCTTCTTCAAAGGTTTTCTGAACTGCCTCTCCACGTTTATTTTCTTGCTTTATTATAATTTCCAATTCAACTTTTCAAGCGACGAAATTCAAAGCTCTGAAAGTCTTATTTGAAAGCCGTTTTTATCTGCTCTAACTTAAGAATATTAATGAAAATATTTTCTTTTGCTTTAGCGTAAGGTTCATAAAGAAAACTAGGTGGAGTGCATAAGCTTTGCTTTAATCTTCATTTGCATGTCATATGCATATAAAATCGGACATATTCTCGGAGAATCTGTTCATCAACGACATCTGTAGTCCACAGAACGTCTTAATGACGTCAGCATGTCTTGAGTATTTCTAGCGTAATTTGAAAAGATGAAGGCTATATTATTTCCTTCATATTCATCTTCTTTTCATGAAATATATTACGTATATTTTAAGCAGTGTAAAACCAAATGAATGGGAAATTTGAAAAACGCGAATTAAAAATTTTGTCAGAAAGAATATATCCATATAAATGATAATATTAGAATATTTTATATGTAAATTTTTATAGGGGTTACTTTTTCTTTGAAAACATCTATAATCACAGTTTTAAAAGTTGTAAAAAAATTGAAAACTCTATTTTATGAAACGAATATATTTGACTTTACGTAAATTATTCACAAGGAAAATATTAATAGTGTTAAAACTATTAATATTTTGGTATTTTGGATTCACATATAAAATGTATATATAAATTAACATGAATTAAAGTAACATACTAATATCTGTAATTTAACTAACATAAATTAATGTATAACTATTTTGCTTATGTATATGCAATTATAGATAAATTTTATTCACTTTTTTTGTGTAGGAATTTGGCTTATTTTAGTATCTATATATTTATCTATAACAAAATTATGTGTATATGTATCCAAGTTATATTTAAGTATATTAATTACTATTTTATGTATAGTAAGTTATCTAATGATATCATAGTGTGATATTAAACTCTCAAAAATAACAACTATTTTTAGTCAATTTATTTGCAAATACTATTTACTTTTTAAATATGTTTATGTGAAAATTATTACAATTTTAAAGTAAAATATTTTTGGACTGTTTATACATATTATGACGTGTTTAAAAGTTTGTTTTATTAAACATACTCCATGCGTATTTCTTTAATACATACTATGGTTATTTTTGTTTATAATATGCCTTTTCAACCATAGAACAAAGCTTAGTTCTCTTCAAAATACTACAAGGAAAATGTTAAGAAAATAGAAATAAAAATATTCAAAATATTAATTTTTCCGACACCAAATTATTGTAAAGTATACCTTAAAAACATAATTTGCAAATTAAATGCTTTGAAACATATATTTTAACATTTATTATAGACAAAGGGAAAGGATAAAAATACCTATGGAGTATTCATTTCAAGTAATAAAGGATTACATAGATTTCTTTTTCACATAACTTTATAAGCTTTTATTGATAATTATTGATTTGGATATTGTCAAGAATTATATTTAACATAGAATGATGCTAAAACCTATTTTTCATTTCGCATTCAAAATGATAATTTACAATGCAGTGAGATTTTTTCCCAATGCAGCAGGCAATACAGACATTATCCTAACGCCTTAGCAAGGCTTCGAACATGTTACTCATTTAGCACCACCCGGGAGCACGTGTAGCTTAAAGTATGTTACCGACGCGAGTAGCGTTACCCCCTCTGGGTCATCGTAGGACCAAGCAGAAGACCTTAGTCTTGGTCTGCCACCTCCAGATGTATCGTTTGATACTTAGAGGATTTTGTGACCACGAACATTTAGTGCTCTAGTCACCTTCAGCGAACACGGCGTATCTTAGGCAGGCTCTAACCCCGAACCCGCAACCTTTCAGTTAAGAGATCTCTGCCTTTGCAGACTGAGCTACACGGCTCTCTGTTTGATAAATACATTGAATTTTTAATCAATTTTCCCCTCTAAAAGATATTTGCTGTTTTTATGCCTAGTCCAAACAGTTACTGACATGCATATCTTTGGTTTTTGAAGCATGAATTTCTATAACAGGAAGCATTTTATGTGTTATTGTACGGTGTAGATTCGTTAAAGAACTTATGAAATTTCTTACGCCGTTTGTGTGTTTCATATTTTGTAATGATCTCTAAATTCAAAATTTTCTTTTTCGAATAGTTATTAATAATGCTAGTAAATTTTCTTGTGATATAAATATGCTGGTAATAGCATTAAAATGAGGTAATATGATTTAAATCTTTATAGACTTAATACTTCCACCATAATTCACTCTGTGTGTAGCAGTTTCAACGATCGCGTCACGTATATTATGAAATAAATCAAGCTAACTAATGTGACTTATTGGCAATATTATAGAAAAACTGTTAATTTTTCTTTTAATTTTGGATCTTGAGAAAATATACAATCCAATTTTTATAGCTTCTTCTTTGAACGAATGAAAAGTATGAAACTTAAAACTTTTGATACAACTTCGTAATCTGTTAGAAATTCACATTCGGCCTATTATTCTTAAATTTTCTGTTCATTCCTCCTTTTTTCTAATATATTAGGAATACCATTACTTTGGTATTGGTTTAGTTTGGCTGTTGGAGTGCTACGGTCTACTTTTTGCAACACGGGGACTAATGAGACTGGGACCTACTGCTTAAAGCCGATTCCGAACGGCTACGAACATCCATGCCCTAGTGGGATTCGAACCCATGAACTCTGGTTCCGAAGGTCAGCACCCTAACCATTCGGCCATCGTTCGGCATTACTTTGGTAAGTGTAAAGTAATATCGTAAGAAAATACTGGTCACTGGAAAATGTAATTGAAATCGAATAAAAATATTGTACGTGTGACTGTTACGTTTACTGAATTTCTATAAAAAAGTAGAAATTTGTAAAAAAAATAATACTTTTTTAATAAAATAATATTTAAAATGTAAAGCTAAATATCATAGTAATTATTAAAACGGAGTTTTAAAGGCAGACAATTCAAATATCTCCTACTTAATAAAGGACTTAGAAATTATGAAATTTTTAAAAAGTATTTATGCTACATTAATAATCATTATTAGTTATTAAATAAAAGGATTTGAAGGACAATATGTAGGATTTTATTTGCCCATTAAATAATTTACTTTTTATTTTGAGTAATTGAATTATTAAAATAAGAAATTTAGTTCACTAAATAAATAAATATAAAATGTATTATAAGAATTATAAAGGACATTTCTTGCTCAACGTACTATTTCCTCATAGTTTCCTTATTTACAGTTCCAACTTCATTAAATACAATTTTTACATAAGGTTAAATAGTTAAAAACAATTTATCTTCATATGTATATATGTGTATCTCTATATGCAATCAAAATCATAGAAGTATTGTAAATATACAGCAAAATATGGAAATCAGAATCATAGTATTCAAAATATTGTATGATTTTTATGAAGCAAGAGATGGAGAGATCAATATACTTTACATTTTCAAAGAAAATCGATATTTTTTAAAGATATTTAATCCAGATATTCCAATTTCTGCTAGGCAAATATTTCCAATAACATTTGTTTGTTTTTGAAGAAACTAATATTTATTTGAACTCTTATACTATTTTTCACTAGATATTTGCTCCAAATGTGCAAAATTGCAAATAAATAAGTGTATTAGGTATGGTTAATCAATTTTAATGAATTTACATTTTTCATTGTGAAACGTTTCATCCATTTGACATATTAGACTTTGCAGCTGAAGTATATTTGTGAATTAAGCATCGTATTAAATGAAGTATATATGACTTCTCATTTTATTTATATAGTTAAAATGAAAGATATAAATCTGTATGCGAACAAAACTTTAAAAAAAAACTGAACGGAATGTGAAGATTTTTTTATATTCTTCTTAATAATTCTCGAATCAATTTAGGCTCTATTGTTTCTTGAAATTTAAATTATTTTTTTCATAATTGAAATTTAAGTTATTTTTCTCATAATTGAAATTTAAGTTATTTTTAAAAAATTTCACCTTTTTTAGCGACCAAAAAAAGGCGCCAAAAATATATTTGAAAACCATTAAGATAATAAATTATAACAACAAAGAAACAAAATCGAGACTAAGTTGTGGCCTTTAAGTGCATAAGAAATAAATGTGTCTGAAAAAATATAAATTAATCTTCAATTGTTTTCAAATTCATATTTCACAAATTTGTGAAAGGCCGCAAATTTTTGTAGTTAGTTTCAAAGGTAAACTAAAATACGGCTCACTGTATTATATTAAATTTCCATATCATGTATTTAGATTTTTTTAATAAATTGTCTTTCAGTATTGGCTAAAAGTTATATGATAAAATTATAAGTATATTTCAAGAAGGCTTAGTAGTGTAGTATTATCTTTATATACTCATAATATTGTCTTAATTTACATCATTACATTTTTCTTTCAAAACTACATTTTTCTGTAAATCTCACAATTTGTTAGCTTAAAATTCAATCATGAAAACAACTTTAATCATGAATAAAAAACGTGTTAAACAATTTGCAATATTTTTAAGAATCCTTTGTATCGCATTTAATACATGAGAACCAAAAATTTATGCAATTATCGCCAATAGTTTGGTAAATGTTAAGCAAATCTTAAAAATAATTTTCAGCTATTTATTACTCAATTGATTATTTTTTTTATTTCAGTGTGTAGGTGGTTCTTTAGTAGTACAAGCCAGTGAAACTTCACTTAAAAGAAAATGATTAATCACGTTCTTTATTTGGTCAAAGTTAATAAACCAATCGCCGGATATTGCTTTAGAAATTTTGTTGAAAACATATTTCATAAATTCAATATAAACAAAATGTTATGATTCACCTTGATGTTTTTAAATATAGATTTTGTAGAACCATTTGAAAGATGAAATCAGAGTGTATTTCAGAACAATATATGTATATATTAGTAAATTTTGAAATTCAAAAATCAATCCTGTAAACTTTGGATGTAATGTAATTTTATTTTAAGGTAATACGATGTTTACTAAAGACATATAAATAATCGCATTTCTTCTTTTTCACTTTGCACAACTAAACTTATTACACAGTTTTTACCAATATAGCATAATTTAACACCTTCTGTTTATTATATTTTTAAAATCATGAGATCGTCTGAGTTCAAAGAGTGTTTAATCAGAGTTTAAAATCTTCTCATGCAATGACTGAAAACCCCTTGTCTCATACGCAGTTGAAACAGTTTTCAGTTCTTCTAACACTTTAAATATCCAAGAAACATCACTTTCAGCAGAGTGTGACTGACTGAATAAGCGGATATTAAATGTTTACTGTAATTGGATTTGTTTTAAAATTCCATTTAGAAATGATATGCGTAAAATATTTTGGCAGAGGTTTAGTTTACTCCATGTAGAAGAAACTTAGAAATTGAAGTGATTATAAGTTTGAAAATTTGATAATGTATTTAAATTAGTAAAGATTTAAATTAGTAAAGAGAAAACTTTTTATTTCCTTTAGGAAATTTTAGAACCGATGTCCGGAAACATTTAGAACAACTAAATAAGTCAACTAATTATAGGTAAAATTTATCATATTAATTCATATATCATTTAAGACTAATTTACTTTGGTAGAAATTTAAGCTGAGGAACAAGATACTTGAAATGAGAAGCTATAGTCTTCTATCTAAAATTACAAAAGAAAGTGATTCAGTTAATAAAAATAAAGATTACTAAATTAAGATTGCTTTTCCTTGCTCTATAGCCACAGAAGTAATCACTTTTAAAACATAAAATACCGTAACAAGTAAGTAAAAATTCCTAATTTCCCACCTTAAATCATGACTCTATAAAATCCTTTAAAGAGTTACTTTACAAAGATTATTTAAAGCTGTAAATTATTTAATTAAAAGTATATATTTAATCTTAGTTTTCAGTTCCATAAAAAAGTCTATTCATAATTCTCTTCTGGGTCTCAAAATCCTATGCTAACTAAACTAAAACGAAAACATTAAAAACTAACCTTGCTTTAAATAAGAAACAATTTAAGTTTTTTATAAAGCAGTTAAAACTATGGGGAAAGTTTTTAATTCAAGTTTTCATTCTACTGATTTGGAACGGGCAAACTTCTGTAGATGACGTACCTCTTTTGAGAGGTGTCCATGCTTTCCGGATTTAACACCAAGTGATTTTTTTTCTATGTGAAAATACCTTATTGTCTTACACCCTTTCCCACGTGATTTTTGAGAAATTTGTGAAAGGATCACACGTTCTGTAAATACCATGCTGAATAAAGTCTTGAAGGAAGGTGGACTATGTATGTATGCCGTCTGGCCACGAAATAGAACACTTGTAAGATATGTGAATGAAACTTGCAATGTTTATGCAAGTTTTTTTTCTGTATTCTTTAACCTGTGTTCCTCTGACACTTTCCTTTGTATATCCATTTTCTGAGAACCCGAAAGGTATTATAATAGCTCTGTATAAGTAGAATTTGTTATGCCATACTTGTGGCTCATAATACTAAACTTGCACTAGTAGATATTTAAACACGGGTAGAAGATGCTTAATTATCAGACTATTAGAAATTAATAAAATTTAAATGTGAAAATAAATTTGATAAGCAGAAAGAAAGAGCACTAAGTTACGATTTCTTATTCTACTCTATAGCAACCGATTTAACTTCATTGAAACCAAAATATCATAATATATAAAACAAAAACGTAATTCCTCACCTTAAATCATGAGAACCATACAGTTCTTTACAAATTAACGGTACTACGAAGATTTATGTTTTAAAAGCACTGTAAGGGAATACCTTTTAAGCATATTGAGATATATTAAGTTTAAGTTTCGGTGTTACGCATAAATTAAGTTTATGTACTATAAATATAATTTATTATATCATATTTGTGTCAATTAAGGCTAAACTTACAGTAGTAGAAATTCAAGCATGGACAGAAGATGCTTAGTTATCTAAATGAAATGAATGAGTTTATTTTTTAGTTGCGTTTAAGTGGGAAAAGAAATAAATTTCATTACCGGAAATAAATATTACTAAATTACGATTTCTTATTCTGCTTCTTAGACACTAAATCAACCCCACCTAAAGCAGACTGTCATTACACGTAAACCAAAAGCATAATTTTCCACCTTTAGTCCGGAGGTGCATAAAGTTCTTAAAATGTAACGTTACTAAGGGAATTTCGACATTAAAAACACTAAGTGAGTAAGTTGAAAGTACATGAATAAATCAAGCTTAAGTTTCAGTGTGCCTAAGGTCTAGTCTATAATCCCCTTTCCGGAAAGAATAACAAATTCCTTTTTTCATACGGGCGTGTCTGTAAAATTCCGTTTCACTTTTAATCCAAAAGATTTAAGATTACTTTCGGGGAATCATAACTTCTTAAGTTCCTGGGTGTCATTTCGAGAGGCCACGCCTTGGAAATCGGGCTTCGTAAAATGCCAATACTGTATTCCGCTGCACCGATATGGGAGAAGATATTTTCAACTTTTCCTAGAAAATCGTTACGTACTTTTCATATTTCAGATGTAAGAAACTGTTTAGAAGCCAAAAATGACTGAAACGAACACCCGAGAACGCAAAATCTCTAACATTTTAAGGGTATTTCAGACAAAATATTTCCCTTGAGGATGCATTTAGAGTCAGCTCGAGTAGAAAAGATAATTTAAAGGGAACAGCTTTCCTGCAGACTTGTCAACTTTGACTGAAAAAAGCAGATAATAGGACCTGAGAGATACCTTTAACACAAATAAACTAGGAAAAGTCTAAGAATTTTATGTAAATATTCCCCAGAAGAAAATTCTACTATTCTAAAAATTAACTAACCACCAAAGTAATATATATCTTGCAAAACCTTTGATAAATTTATTTGAATGTAATAAATTTATATAATTCAAACAATAAATTCCTGTGAGCATTTTAAGATTTTATAAATATAGAAAATAATCTCATAGGTTCAAAATTATTCAAATCACTAAAGATTATATTATTTATATGCAGAAAGTCATATAATAGATTTTGATACGCGTAACACTTCTATACTGTTTACTAGTAAATAAATATACACTAATTTACAAGTAAACAGTATAACTCTGTACTGTTTTCGTTGCTAATTTGCTAGTAAGTGCGTTGTCACTCTGACCATACCTAAGTCACATGGAACAGTAGTTTACTAGTAAATAGTACAGTGTAATGTAATAATGTGTGAGTATATATGTATATATATACATATATATATATACATATATATATATATATACATATATATATATACATATATATATATATATATATATATATATATATATATATATATATATATATATATATACATATATATATATACATATATATATATATATACATATATATATATATATATATATATGTATATATATATATATATATACATATATACATACATATATATACATATATATATATATGTGTGTGTGTGTACAAGAACAAAATGTATTTTTAATCCAGCCCATGTAATCGTTTATGTTTTAAAAACCATTTTAAATTTAAAAAAATCCTCAGTTTTATTACACCATAGTATATCAGTTTATTATACAATTTTCATCTAAGTCACACACATATTATCCTCCCTCTAAAAGAAATATCATGAAAATTATGTAAGAAATTACTGACTATATACTCCCCAATTTGATACTACATAGTATATAATATTAAGCATTGTTATCATTATATTAGTGATGTAAACTGAATAAATGAAAATAACAGACTCAAAGATTCTGTAAAATTTATTAAAATGTCTTAAAAAATGTTAAAATGCTAAAATTTAAATTGAAACTAGAGTTGCTGGTGAAGAAAAATTCAAAGTAAGAAACAAAATTTATATTCATCTTGATTTTAGATGAATTAAAACATTTTTAAGTATCTAGAGGCATAAAAATATTTTTTTAAGATCTAAAGCAAAGCATGGATAAATTATGATAGTTAAAAGTGGGGCAACTAGCTGTATATCTGAATTTTGTATATCAAAATAAAACTAAGAATTATATATATATATATATATATATATATATATATATATATATATATATATATATATATATATATATATATATATATATATATATATATATATATATATATATATATATATATATATATATATATATATATATATATATATATATATAAATATATATATATATATATATATATATATATATATATATATATATATATATATGTATATATATATATATATATATATATATATATATATACCTGCTTTTCCATTTCAGTCTGGAATTTCAGAATATTTTAAGTGTTAAATTTAAATATGAAACATCAGAATATTACAAGAATGGCATCTAATTTTTTTAACATTTAAAAATTGCAGAAAACTACACTATACAGGATATATTAAGATATAACCATTGAACGTTTACATTAATCAATAGACACTTAAAATCTTTTAACATCTTTTACTATTTTTTTAAACTTGAATAATTTTTCTTCACAGAAACTTCACGGTTAATGCAGAATGTTTTCATAACAAAAGATTTTTTCTTTATATTTTATGCTTGAGATGATTTCAATAAAAATTAATATCAATGTGAATTTTTATCAGACATTAAATTTTGTAAAGAATGAACATCGTTTAAAACTTTTAAAAATTTAAAATATGTTTCATACAATATTAAATTATTTCATATGCAATTCTTACATTTAATTTTATGTTTAAACTGAATTTAAAACATTACTCTAGAGTATTTTCTTTCACCGTTAAATAGTTTGAGATATAAATGTTTCTAAGTACTCTTTTTTAATCTGTTTTTATCTATTTGGAGAGCGATCATAGTTTAATTTACTATTGTTTTATATTACAGAGTAAACATACATAAAATTATGAACTCAATTATCCTTTATTATTTTCAGGTAGCTATACAAATAGTATTAAGTATTTCAATTTATTTTAAGATAATTTCTTTAAAAGCAATTCCTCTTTTTAAAGAATTAGAAATTTCTATTTATTTATGCCTAAATATACCTCATTGTTTGCTCATATTTTGAAATGGATTTACGTAACTAGAAAAAAAACAGATGTAAGCTGTAATTTAATGTTTCAAAATTACATATTTTTATAAAATATAGCACAATTTAGTCAAGCATTTTATAATACAACAAGAGAAAAACATTCTGTATGTTTAAGTTAAATTAGAAATTGGAATTAACATTCTTTATTTTTAAAATGCATTAATACTCCTTATTCTTTTAATATTCTACGAAAGAAAAATGGTATTGTCTTTTATCACTATAAGAAAAGTCAGATGATGAGAGAATTCGTAGGGAATTAACTTTTCATTTAGGAGTCTGTGTATTTGAAAGCATGTAGTCGTTCAGAATACTCACTGATGCCTAACGTACCTTTCTAGGGGCAGCTAAATGATGGTTAATAATTTAAAGACAATCAACTATATTTTCGAGTATCTTTAATTATTTATTATTTTGCCACTGAATTAATATGTTATGAGTTTTCCAGCAATGCACAAAACTTTACATTTTTGTAATTACATCCAATAATTAAGGGGCTAAAATCATGGCCAGTATTTTCATTTATTTTAAAGTTTCATTTTACTATTAAGGTATTAAGTTTTCAAGAGATTCGAAATTAATTTCTTATTACAAAGGTTTTTTAATTATAAATTACATCATTTGATGCATAAAATGTCATCTGATCACTTATGAGGACAGGCTGTAATATTCAAATTTGATTATTCTTTTACACTATGCTGTACATAATAACATATCTTTCAAATTTTCATCAATATTTGAATACTTATACATATAGATTTAGATATAGATATACATATACATATACATATATATATATATATACATATAGATTTAGATATACATATACATATACATATAGATTTAGATATACATATACATATACATATACATATAGATTTAGATATACATATACATATACATATACATATACATATACATATACATATACATATACATATACATATACTTATACATATACATATATTCATCAATATTTTGCCGTTTAAAATATTTTTTCTGTGAAGGCGAATTCTGTGGCAAATGGTGATAGTTTGAGCTTCTGCAGATAAGTTCATGAACTCAAATCGCTTCCCTGTCGACGTAAAGTTTAATTTCTTTCAATTACGTTTCCCTTTCTGTTAGCAGTTACTAGCACATTCTTTAGTTTACACTGACGATGTTTGAAAATACTCCACTACAGTATAAATAATCAAGTAGCTCAACCTGTTACTTAGCTCTCAGTTCTGTCTATATTGAGTGTTACAAAACTTCGCTTTTGCCGTTAATTCCTAAATACCATTGTAATTTTTAGCTTAATTAATTTTTTTTACCTGCTTCTGTTTATGAGACGTACAGAGCATCAAGGTATTCTGGTTGGATCATTTTTTAGCTGAGTTTCTTTAGACTCATTTTTATGGACCTATTCTAGAAAAAGATTCTACAGCACTTGGTTTAAAAAATGAGGCATTATTTTTATGCAATTATTTCTCATCATTGCAAATGCATCATAAAACTTCATTGAGAAATTTAGGTGAGGTTATAGACATATTTATAAAGTATATTATACGTGTCACTTACTTCTAAACAATTCGTGTTGATTTAAAATCTAGTGTACATTTAATTATTAACCCCTCCGGTAAAATGACGAGTCTAGCTCGTCATTGATTTTTCATTCCATACCGCACAATGACGAGCTACACTCGTCATGCGACTAAAGTTACTGATAAATATGATAATTAATTTAGTTTAAAATTTCTAGTGAACTGAATTTAGCAACACTTTTGTTACTTGTGGAAATCCCAGGTCACTATTACATATTGTTTATTTAAAGTTTCTTGGTACAAGTCACTGCCAAATTGATGAGTCAGAATAAAAGAAAATCTACTAATAAATGCCGTGTGTGTTACAAGAATCAAATTAGAAGTGAGACTCCCTGGCGATGTAAACAATTCAGAATTCTTTTGCACTTTGTTTTGAAAAGTACCACTAGCTTGAAGACTATTATCTTAATTTTACTGTTTCTGATACTTAACACTATGTAAAAAGTGGATTTGTAAAAAGTGGATAATTAAGAATATGAAAGAATTGTGAAATAAAACAAGTTTTTTAAATAAAAAATAAATGGTTACTTCACGCACAGTTTTTAAATCGTACCGGAAGGGGTTAAGGGGCTGTAATCGAATAATAGAAAACGAGGCTGAGTAATAGAAACGAGGCCGAGTAATAGAAAAGTATTACTCGTCCAAAATCATTCTGAAACCTTCTAAAATTATCCTGAAGTTAATTATTACTAATTCACTTACAATAATTTGGCTAGATAATAACACGAAATAAAAAAAGGATTATTTTATTGATTTACTTTTTTCTATATGACATTCTAAGTATAGTTTTATTTCCGTATATAAGATAAAAAATTATTTTTGAATGATGTGAAATGAAAGTGGAACATTCTTAACATGTCTTTAAATTACTTAACTTCTTTTGATACTTAACATGTACACAGTTTTCAAAACCTAAAAACGGAAAAGTTTCCTTGTCACCCTCAAGTCACACACAACAGAAATTGGTTAACATTTTTTATTTGCAATGGGGTAAAAATATAAAGAGCTAAAACGTTTTCAACTATACAGATTTAATAAAGATTATAAAATATAAATACTAAAGTTAAGACTACAAAATATATTTAAGTTTTCTTCAATTCTTAAAAGGAATTTGTATAACTTTAGATACACAGTTTAAAAATATAAAATATACATTTTATTAAATTAAAATTTCAAATATGTCTTTATTACTCCCTAGTAAGAAAATTCTATCTGCAGTGGCATCGGAAGCAGAAATATATCCTAAAATAAACTTTCATTTTTTAAGTTTTCTTCTCATTATTTATTATTATTATCCACTGTCCTAATTTCTGTCACCATACCATATTTTTAAGAGTTAAACTAAATAATTTTTTAGAAATGTGTAATTCCATAATTTATCTTATCTATCATTTTGAAAATAATTAGAAACCTGTAGTCAATTAATTAACCCTAGTCACGCTTTTCATTTAAATATATAATACAATGTGTGCATTAACTAGTATTTATATACTAGTCAATACACACATTGCCTAAATATTTTTGTTTAGTCTGGAATGAAGTATTTGTTCATAAGAATTCTCTAAAAGCATTCCATTTTCCTTGTCACGAAATTGTGTCTGTTTGTTAAACAACTATAAAGTAAACTAACATTGATTATTCACAACTATATATCAACATAACAAATGTAACTAGAAATTAATTTGAAAATATAACTCCACTAAAATAATAAATGAAATAAACTCTTGAAGCAATAGTTTTCTTTCTAATTTTTCATTATATTGGTCTCAAAACTTTAAAAACATATTATATTCAAAAGGAGAAATGATCCCTCACGACTGATCTTGTTGTTTCAATCGTACTTTGGTAGAAATCTCTTGTAGGATCATTGAGAATTTTACTAAACACTCTGCTCGAAGTAAAATGCAACGTCTTTATATATCTGATGGTTTAAAACTTGAATATATAAAGTTTTAAATAGGTTTTAATAGGTTTTAACAAATAAAACAAAAGGCAATTAAAATTAAATTTCAAAAGTTGTCTTTAAAACAGAAATAAAATAACCTCTTAAAGCATTTTTTACATCAATCTCCAAAGAGAAGTTAAAAAATAAAATAACATTACTAGAAAGAAGAAAGTGGCACTTACGGCTGAGCTTGTTCTTTTGATCATACTTTAGTGTAAGTACCCATTATAAGATCATTCAAATATTGTTACAGTAAAGAGAAATGCCTCTATAAGTCTGGTGGCAATAGAAAACTACACTTGAAAAACAAAAATTATTTTTATAAGTACGTAGATGCATATCTTAATGTAGTAAAGTTTGGGAAGGTAATAATACACTTTTACTAGAATAAATTGCTGCAACGCATTAAAAAAATAAACCGTACTTATCAAAGATTTTTAAAATTTCAACATTTTACCTATATACATGTTGTTTTATTTTAATTGGTAAAAAGCAGAATATTATACAGGGTGTCTACTTAAGTCCTTCTCTGACCTTTTTCTCCGAATCCGTTGGTTCAATAGAAACAAAGATATTTCAAACCGGATAAGTATTCATTTTGTAATATTTTTAAATTGAAAAATTTAGTTTTTCAAATATTATAAAATTTAAATTTTTAAATAATCATCAATTAAGATCAGTTTGAGATCAATTTTTCAATCCTCACTTTTTCACCTCCTTCAAGAAAATCAAGAAATAATATCAATATTTTTCTGCTGCATTAAGGGATCGGTTAAAGGATTCCTTGCAAATCAGGTTGCAGCGTTCTTTTATCGAGTAATTCATATTTTCTAAATATAAAAGTTGGATTTATTTATAGTAAAGTCAATATACACTATAAATTGAAATCTCTCATACTGAGCCTTATTGAAGATACAGCGAATTTTATAAGTTTAATACAAGAAAAAAGCATCTTAAAAAACATGCCAGAAGGAATGTTGTAGAGCTTCAAGTAATTATGAGGATCCACTTTATTTTTTATTATTATTGCTATAATTATTTTTATTATACAAAATTATTTCTTTTCCTTTTCATAGTTAAATTTCATTGATATTTTTATGTGTGTCTAATTATAATATTAATCCAACTTTAAATTACAAAATACATAAGATGGGATTATAATACTGAAGAAATAATACTTGAATTTTAATTTGAAATAATTTATTATAATTCATACTTAATGCATATTACATTCGGCAATCAGGATCATTAAAGAGTTATTTCAGATGTCTTAACAACTGCATCAAATGAATTTTGCAAATATCTTGCTTAGTCCCAATTTAGCAATGTAGAATAAATAAACAAAACATCCATTTATTGATGGTTCACTAATTTGAATGGAAGAATAATATAAAAGAGAAAATAAAGCTCATAAATATACCAAGGTACTTCATAAATCCACCAACTTGGGTTCAGCATTTTCATAAAACGTACAAATAAACACACTATCACAAACCCCAAAATAATGCATGCTAAACGTACCCTATGACTTATTCCTAATTCATACAGCCGTTGTTGCCATTATTGTAAGTGTAATTATTTTTTGTAACAAATGAAAGGAATAAATCTGAAGATTAATTTTGGAGAACAAATAGCATACACTGTTTGTTTGGCAAAAATTAGTTTGTGATAATTTTGCTAATGGATTATAAGCTCTTTTCAAAAATATTCACTTAAGTACGTGAGCAGAATTAATCATATCACCCATTACTAAATTCTCATTTCTCGGTTTTGTTCATAAATATTAAGTAACTCTGAGATGAAATAAGTTAAATATAATTCTGCGACGCTGTACTCTACAAGAATTTCAAACACCAATTATACTGAAATAAGTGACCATAGAGTAATTAAACACACTTTCGAGCCTTCCAAATGCTAATGTGATTAATGTGTCATTTTAGATTATTTCAAATAAGAACTGATAAATAATTAATTTTAAGATTATGCAGCAGTTTTCTTCATTAAATGCTCTTCATGGGAAAGGCATTAAAAGTGAACTAAATAATAACCGCTGCTAAACAAATCGCAAATAATAGTATAGTGCAGTAATTATTGAGATATAGCCATGACTAAGATATAAATATATATAACTGAAATGCAATAGGAGAAAGCATTATTACGCTAACTTTAATAATACAATTTTTATACTTTATTTAAAACAGTAATATCTTTCTCATACGCAAATCTTTGATAAAGAAATAACTATAAAAGTGCATGAAACCCTAAAAGATTTTTGTAATAGAAGCATTCAATGTGATTTAAATAGTAATTGTTACTAAACAAGTCGTAAATAATAGTATATCCATTAATATTTTTATGTATATCCATGAATAAGAAAAAAGTTCAATTAATTGAAAACCAGTTGTAGAAAATTTTGTTAAGTAAATTTTATTAATATTTTTTTATTTAAAGAATATCATACTTCTCATACAGAAATCCAGAATAAACAAACTAGTATAACAGTAATGGAAGCATGAAGAAAACCTTTAACAAGATTTTAATTGAAAAATACCCTAGATTTTTTTCCGAAATGAATTTTCAACGCTGACAGCAGTAGGCTTAATTTAATTAGCCCGTAAGTAAGAAAATATTGACTATAGCCCTTTAGAGCAAATAAACGATACTGAGCCTAATTGACATAATTATCTTTATTGATATTATTTTTTAATAGAAAAATTAGTATTGTACAGCTTTATATAAACTATAGCACCATTTATTATCATACCTAATACCATTATGAAATAACTAGTTTTTCTTGGGTAAATAAAATCTCGTTATAAATCAAAGCTTGAAGAAACAACACATGGAACACCATCTAATCAAAATTTGAGAAAAGATCTCCAAAGAAAAGATACGAAAGAAAAAGAATAAACTTTAAAAAGAGTTTGATAAAAAAAAAAAAAAAAACATTCTTGGTTATTTTTTTTCTTTTCAAAATGAGTTTTCAAAATTAAAGCCCATAGGTCCTTCTTTAATTAGCAGGCGAGTAACAAAATATTGACTGTATCCCTAAAAAAGAAATTATATTGAAACTAATTAAAATGATCCTATTTATTAACATTATTTTTATAAATAAAAATAATATGTTTAATAGTGAGATGATATTACGTTGGATGTATCCATTATCCATGAGCTGCACAATTATAAATTATGATACTTAATATATTTGTAAGCAACAGTGTTCTGACAAATAAGAAACAATCTCGATGTAAATAAAAGCTTGAAAAAATAACATAACACATAAAATAAAAGAAACTTCACGGCGACAGAAAACCTTTGAGAGGAAGAGATAGACTTGGTCATAAAATTTGATTTGGTTTGGGGTTCTTCCATCAATTTTTTTTTTAAATAAAAAATACTTCCATCAGTGAACTATCACTCACACTTTTACTGAAATCAAAGAAATAAATATCCTTACTAATTCGTATGTTTAATGGTTTTGTAGATTATGTCCAAAAATAATTTTTTTTCTTATAATCGTATAAAAGAAATGGCAGACTTACAAAATGAATTTATTTTATTTTGAATCAATCGCTATGAAATTTTAAAATATTGTTAATAATATATTTATGTAAATGTGGTTAAAGTTTCAACATAAAATATAATTATTGTTGTATCTATCAACTATTGATTACTTAAAAAGAAACTTTACTATAAACAAACAATATGCTTTTATAAGCATTATATGATCGTTTGTAAATACAAGATATCTTTTAGTGTTTACAATAAAACTTAGTTGTTATCGTAATTTTAGGGGGAAATAGTAAAAGAAAACAAAAGTATAAGAGAAATTATATACATTTCTCGCAGAAAATGTTTATAAAGCTTCTTTTGAGTACAGACCTAACAGATTAAGCATTTTAATATTGACTACACAGTAACATACTAAGTTTTAACTTTTGTTTTACATGTTATGAGAAAATTAGTCGATAAACTTCAGCGGGAGAAAATAATTATAATTTTACTTGGAGTGTTTTAAGTATTCATTAAGCTGAAAAATGTTTGTTTTGAAAAAAAAAACGCTTAATGTAATTATTAGTAAAAATTGTGTTGTGTATTCATTTATAGTAATAATTATATGCATTATAGGTTCACTAAAAATACTAAAAACATTTTTTTCCTTCTCATTTTCAGTTATATGTTACAATTCAATGAAATATTGAATATTCACCCTATTTCATTAACTTTTACCCAACTCTAAGTTTACAAACCCTTAAACAAAATTCAAAGAATCGTATAAAGAGCCTGAATGGCTAAAGGATGTAGACTACAGATACATGTGCGCTTGGGAAACTGACAAAAATAACTGCATTTATTTTGCATTATTGAGTAGCAGTTCGTTTATTTTATATTTATTAACATATAATACTGTTAAAATATATAAATTGAGAGAAAAAATAAAAATTGTGTTTTGTTTTTGTGTTAATTTCTTCAAAAAATCTGAAACTTGTTAAACAGGCACTAATAACTATTTTCAAGTACTAAATCAAATTTCAAGCCACATATTAGACTTAGATAAGAGTTTTCACTTAGTCAAATAAACTTAAAAAACTCTTTTAAATTATTTTTATTGCTTAAAGTAGGAGCTTAATAATATTTTCTGGTAAGTGACAGGGTTAAAATTGATATCAAACACCTATGTATATCCACAGCAATAATGAAATTCAAACTTTCAGACTGTGGTGTCGAAAGACAGTATCTTAGATATTCAGCCATCGCTCAGCATTATAATTATAATGCATTTTTTAGAACATACTATTTTCTATATTATAACTGAAATATTTAAAGCTATATAAATAACTGAATTTATATAAATAACTGAAAACATGTGTTATTGGGTAAGTTTTCATTTGATTTGAAGAGTGCTTTTAAAGAATTATATAGCTGTACCAGTCAGATCAAAAACTAGCACTTTATTTAATAAAAGACACTCTCTTTGTAAATTAATACATGAAAAAAAACACATGACACACTAAATAAGGAAAATTTTCAGAAGAAAAGATCACTGAGAGAAGGAGGTATATATCATAAGATAATTATTAAAAGTATGATTATGTTTTAGCAAAGGAACATTTGAAAAAGAATACATTATATTAGGTTAT
>CM063503.1:100145822-100148322 GCA_032207245.1 Pardosa pseudoannulata | reverse complement strand
TGTAGTCACTTACTATACCAAATTTAATCAAAATTGGAGGGGGTCAGGTAGAAACCTTGTGTTGATTTGGTATGGAATTACCCCCATGCCGCTACTGAACCATGACAAGCGGGTAACATAAATAAAATATAAAATACTTCTAATTTTACAACTGATCATTTTGTTACTCATAAGAAGTAAATTAAATTAGAATTTTAAAAATGGTGAAGCTGAAGTGAAAAGAAATCTTAATTGTTTGATACTTATTTTTAAATTCACTAATAACATAATATGTAACGAAACGAACTCCTAACAAAAATAATCTCGTATATATATAAAGTGTAAGTGTGTTACATAATTTCGTAACGCCATTTTACTCCAGGCAATCAATCTCCATATAATCTTACTTTGTAAGCATTGTCATTCATCAGAAAAATATTGGTTGTATAATCTATCTTTGAGGTCACGTAATAAGCGTTATCCAATTTATCTCTACATTTATATACAAATATGTGAATTAGTATGGACACATATATTCACACACATTATATCTATATTTAAATCATCTATCTATATATCTGTATATATATATATATATATATATATATATATATATATATATATATATATATATATATATATATATATATATATATATATATATATATATTAACCCAATCTTGATTATAATTGTATTCTATATCTGGCAATTCTATCCCTAAAAGAGTATTCTATGGCAAAATATCTTTATTTCTCCTCTGATTAGAGTAACCTTGATGACATCGAAATTAATTCTTGCTTAGCTCAATTGTTATTAAATAACTTCTTTGCTTAATTGGTTTCGCTTCTTATCATATTGACTAATTTTTAGCTCTCTCATTGGTTGGCTCACTAGTGCTCCACAATACTATAAAACCCCATGTTACAGGTTTTGGCGACAGAAACGCGAAAAGTTTCCCTTCTAAGACTACGACTACACCGTATCCAGTATGGATAACATTTTAAGTTACTGAGCAATTTCTTCATTTGTTTTGCAATTATTCTTATTGACAGTAACGTGTTTGGAAATTAATTTATTCCAACATTGTAGAAATAAATCAAGCATTAAAAAGGAATTTTGATGGAAACTTCAAACTTCAGTGATAAGGAATGAAAGAATATCCGCATGAATGTGTACTCAATTTTCTTTTTGCTATAATATTAGCTATATAATTTAAGTAAATGAGTTCAATAGTAAACCATATTACAGATTATATCCATAATCACATTCAAAGATCATATCCATAAACCATATATAAATATTTTCCTGCACAACTTTCAAAACGAAAAGTTAAAATAAACATTGCTATTATAGTGAGCAAAATTTTCACACTGACTAATGATAGGTATAGACATATCTACGAGACTAACTATACATATCTACGAGATATTGATTTTAGCAGGGGGAGAATATTTAGATATTATTTTATTTTTTTTTATAATGCAGGAGTACTTAATTACATTTCTTTCGTACAACATATTGGGCTGTTGAACTTTAAAGCCGCATAGACAGCCAATACGACTCCTCATTTCAGTTGTTAGTCTGGGTCGGAGAGCTAACTGTTGCTAAACGACAGTTAATTAAATTGGTAACTACAAGCCAATTCCGATCAGCTACAAACTTCAATGCCAGCAACGGGAGTTGAACCAGATTCTAAGAGACACCGCTCTACCTATGCAGCTATCATCCTGCTTCCTATTAAAGGACAACACAAATGCATCCTAGGCTGTCTCGGGAATCAAACTCAAGTTCACCGAGTAGAAGCACGACATGCTAACTGCTATAGCATATCTGTCACAGGTAATAACGTATAAGATCTAGTAAAAATATCCTTAAAACACTACTCTACTGAAGGGATATAACTAAGATTACTACTGACTCCAAGACTTTAATTGGTGTCATATTTTGCATAATCTAAAAAATAATTAATCAATAGACAATACCAAATAAAGTAAGTTATGCATCACATAGAAGTCTTTGACTCCTGAAAATTTTTTGCGTACCATTTATAGGAATGTGTTCGAAGATTTCTTTCGTCTGTATATCATCTTCCAAGCTTAACATAACAGATTCCGTATATATAATATACGGAATGTGTTGATTTTTAAGTAAAATGCCTAACAAATATCTAATAAAATCCCTACAGCTTTTCTTTAACTTTTAGATTTACATATCTATACGAAAAATGTCAAAATATGTATTTGTATTTAATTTTTAGAAAAACAGTTAAATTTTTTAATAAACTAATTAAGAGTGTATATATTTTGGTTTAATCTTTTGAGATATTAAATATGTTTTGATTATATAAACCACGCAAAATATGTTATTAAATTTTTATAATGTATAAATTAAGGGATGCATGCTTTCAAGGTTTAAATCAGGTTTCTCCCTTTTAAAGTTTTAGTATAGTTACTTTACTACTGAAATATTTTATAAGAGCAGTTTTTGACCTTTCATTTTCAAAACATATTTTAAATCATA
>CM063503.1:100115822-100140822 GCA_032207245.1 Pardosa pseudoannulata | reverse complement strand
AAAAATTTATTTTTCTGATATTGCAAATTTTTAATGTTGCGCTCTATATGTCTCAATCCCTATTTAATATGTTTGCACAAAATTTTCAACATTTCTAAATATTGATATTTTTTGTAATTGAACTAAAGATATTGCTATGAAAATAATATTTTTTGTTTTAGAGAGGTAAGTGTCAAAATAACCACAAAAAAGGGAGTAAAATATTAAATGTTTTAAAAATATAAGATGTGCTTAAACTTGGGTGTTTTTTTAGTCAGATTCAAATTTACAAGTATGTTCTTCATTAAAAATTAAAATTTAACATTTTTATTCAAAGCATTTCTTGTAAATATGCCTGCAAATGAAAGCAGTTTTAATGAATAAAATTAGGTTATAAATATAAATTTTTTAAAAATATTTTTATTATTTTTATAAGTATTTAAGGTTAGTTTATTAAAGAGATATATAACAGATTTTCAAAAAAATTCAGATATTTTAGTATTAAATGAAAAAAAAGTAGCTTGAATATCAACTTTATAAATTGAAAATGATAAAACCGAATTGTATTGTTTGATAACAATATCACTATTTTTCTTTATTCAATACGTACTTTCATTACATACCCCTACAACAATATTATTACATAACATATTATGAAAATTATTATTGCATAAGATCAATATGAATGAATAATAATGAAGGTGTTTTATTTTTAAAAACTACATTTTATCAGACAAAAAGAAAAAAAGCCTTTTTTCATAAATTTTAGGAATTATGCACACTCTTCAGATTTTAGTTTTTGATTCGTTCTAAGGGCAAAAAAAATTACAAAGCTACAGGAAGCATCTTTCTCTTAGGAATTTACTAAATGTGCGATACGCCTCTTCTAAGCAACATGGTTGTAAAAGCATTTATTCCACGCAAAATATTCGTGACGAAGAAAGAATGCATATTCTTAGCAATGCATCTTAATGAGCTTTTAACTACTATTTAAAGATATGTTTTTCCCCCTAGAAATAAGCTAGACAAATAAGTTTTGTTCTTTTGTTTCTCTCCCTAATAAAGGTTTTGGTATTAAAGATCTCAAAACATAATTTCGTTCAATGTTATGAATACTTGTGTCTATTTTAATAATTTCCGTGCATCAACTAGGGAACAAAACTAAGTTATATAATATTTAATTTAACATTTTACATATTGCAAAGAATTGGCATGTGTAAGGTTTACTTTATGACTCAAGAGATGCTTTTAGATTATTGTTATTAATATTTCGTTAGTGAATATATTGAATGTGTTAATTAATGTACTTATGAATAGACATTCAGAAATTAAAATGAACTCCTGGCACAGATTATAAAAATTATATAACACACATCTAAAAATATTAAGCAGAAAAGTTAGTTAAATAGAGTAGAAGCTTCAATATTTCACCATTTAAAAGTCAAATTGCACCTTTTGATAACAATATTATACTATTTCCATGTATTCCAACACTTTTTTCAGATATCAGTTACAACAATAATTTTAGTAAGTAACATATTATAAAAAAGTATTACATAAATATAATATTAATTTATAGCCATGAAGGCGTTTTATTTAAAAAACTACATTTTATGGCTCAAAAATAAAAAGCTTTTTCATTTTCTTTCATAAGAATCAGACGTCGTGTACACACTTCAGATTTCATTTTTTGATCCTTTCCAAGGTCAGGAAAATTAACAAGACTAAGACGCATCTTTCTCTTAGTAAATTATTAAATGTGTACTACATCTCTTCAAATGAAGATGGTTGTAAAACCAATTAAATATGCGTAGCGAAGGAAGCAAAAGCTGTTCAAAGAATGCATATTCTTAGCAATCCATATTTATGAGTTTTTAACTACTATTTAAAGAAATGTTTCTTTTTTCCTAAAAATAAGCTAGATAAATCAGTTCTGTGCGATTGTTTCTCTTCCTAAATAGTGTTTTAATATTGAAGATCAGTAAACATCATTCTGGTCGATGTTATTAATATTTCTGGTTATTTTAATAATCTGTGTGCATCAACTGGAGAATAAAACAAAGTTATATAATGTTTTAATCAACATATCGCAAAGAATTGTCTTGTGTAAACTTTAGTTTATAAATTACTGTTATTAATGTTTTCTTAGTAAAACTATAAATGTATTAATTAATGTATTTCTGAATAGATATTCAGAAGCTAAAGTGAATACTTGGCAGAGGTTCAGTGATATTTTATTTACTTTATGTATTTTTATTGCCTTTATTGCTCTTTAGTATCTTAGATTCACTTTTCTTTGCAAGTCATTAGATCAGTTGCTGAAGAGAATCTAAGGAGGATAATAATTATTCTGCAGTAACTGCTACGATATTGATATAGCCACCTTATATATGGTTGAAAGTTAATTATTTTGTTTTAATAAATTCTATGTTATAAGATATACTCGTATTTGAAGATAATAGCTTATTAGGATTGTCTATTAGGATTAACATATTCATGATTATATACGTAAAACTATTTCTATATATACGTAAAACTATTTAACATATTCGTGAATATATAGGTAGAAATATTTCTTTATTAAGATTTTTTATTCTGAATCCATAATGTGTATTAATCACAGCTAATATCTCATTTGTAAATTATATAATTTAGTTGTTTAATCAACCGTAAAGAATTTATTGTTTATTGAAGTATAGGTTTTTAAAGAATACTGATATTTTTATATATTTTTTATATTTAATTTTTTATATTTTATGATTTTAAGATAATCTTTTAAAATGTAAGTCAATTTTTTAAATCAAATTTTCTTTACAGTTATCATGTATATTAATATACTAAATTTAAATTATATCAAAGATCAAAGACTACTAAATACTTACAAAATTAAACTATGTAACTGTTGAGTCTTTTACTAGTGTCAGATATACTGAACAAAAATTTAAAACAAAACTTCTGCTCTGCATTTTTGTAATTCACTTGAATTGCAAGTATTCTATAAGGGATTTATATCAGTAAATCTTAGTAGATTATTGAGTGATTAAAACAGTGAATTCATGCTATGTGATTCTAAGTTTTTCAAATCAGCTTATGCTTAAAATTAATCTTCCATATACCTAAAATTTACTGTAATTTTTCTACATACAGTTATAAATCTAGTATATTTAAAATTGAAATTTCTTTGTTATAAAATAAGTTTCACTTGGTGTAAATTTAATGTATTCATTCTAATTTCCTAACAAAATCTTTTTGTAATCAGTATTTGAATTTTTTTTCAGTTTACCAATTTTTAAAAACGCAAAAAAGGTACTAACTACAGTTTTCTTAATTATGATTTTTTACTTACTTTAAAAACAAATTGAGCCCTTCTCGAAATTAGTTCTATTGTAAAATTAACTATTATTTATTTCTTGATGCCTTATAGCACTATAAAGAATCCCTTTCTTAAGGGAAATAAATCTAATGTTGAATAAAAGAAAAAATTCGTCTAGATGCTTCTTTTTTTAACTTTCTGTTTGTAGTTTCTGTTATTGTCCGAGGACATGAAAAAGGAAGTTTGAACTATTTATAATCAAGGATTTTCTATCATACGAATTCAGTACTTGAATTGTCAATAACATGTCCTTCATCCAGAACTTAAATAAATCCGATATAGTTGAGCGAAAAGTTATATGTTTTAAATCCTAGCTATTCCAATAGTATTTTTACGGATAAGGACTTTTAGAGCTTCAAACGGAGGCTTTTGTTGCCATGGTTACTTGGATAGTAATACCTTCAGACTCCAAAGATACATATTTTCAGCTCCTTTTTCCCTTTCCTTTAAAAGTGATGAATCATTGTTCTTTCACCTGATCCTACACAGAGGGGGCGACTTAAATGAAAGAAATCTCCATTTATACAATGCGCTTACTAACATATTTTTTAATACTTTTTGAAAGGTATGCAAATATTTTGATGACTTCATCCCAACACAGAAAAAAAGCATCAGGAACAATGATATCAGAATGGTCTACATGCCATCTTAATTAAATATATAAATTTAAAACCTTAAACTTTACTCTATCACATTACTAACATAATAGTCAAAATTGCAGATTCAGTGATGAATCCGGTTTATTCCACCTCCAAAAGTTTATTAAACCAATAGCATCCAATCATTAATACAATAATAAAAATATATGTTTCCATTTATATAAATAATTAACTACTTGGTGAATAATTTATAGCTTGAAAATTTCGACTTTTGTTAAGTTTGGGGGTTAAATGAGGTTTAACCAGGGGTTGTTAGTAAATAGATAAATGCAAGAAATAATTTAAACTTCTTCGCTTTGCCCAAAAATAAAAATTCATTTTATGTTTTCATTAAGATGATTGATTAACTGCTTTGTAAATAAATTAGAGTTTGAAAATTTTGATAATAGTTGGGTTCGACACGGTGAAAGCAGGAATGGTAATGTACTGGTAAATGAAAGAAATATTTTTTTAATTCTTCACTTGGTACAATAATTAACTTTTATTCTATATATTCATTTAATGAAATGATTAACTGCTTTGTCAATAAATTGATGTTGGAAAATTTTGAAATTTATTAATATCGGGTATTAGACGGGATTTAACCAGGGTTGGTAATGAGTCGGGGGAATAAAACATATTTTAAACTTCTTCACTCGGTCCAAACTTTTAAAATTGATTTTATGTTATTTAAATTTTAAAAAATATATCTTTTTATAAAACATATATTATTTTCTTTGTTTTCAATAAAATTAAAGATTTATCTCCCATATATATCTAATTAATTTTACGGAAAATCTTTCAAATGAAAAAGCAATTTTCACCCGCCATACCATCACAGGTGATTTTCTGTTAGTATAGGAATGCAATAAACAATAAAACAGAATACTATACAAATAACTAAATATTTTATGTTGTTTTAATTTTTAAAACTGTTGAAACTATTAATTAGTAGTAAACCTCTTTTCAGTTTGTTAGTTAGAGCATTTTTGCCAATAAGTTTTTCATTAAAAGAAAAATAATAACTTTTTACTTTAAAGACTAGTTATAAACATTTTTTCCTGACACAGAATTAAAAACATGACATAAATATTCATAAATGAGAGGAAAATATATATATGGTATTAGTAAAAATTATGCAAGTTTTAAGCATATTTTGACTATTGTAGACTCTATAGTGCACTGCATGTTCGATGAAAAATAAATGGCTCAAAATAATTCATTACAAGCACAACTTTTGTTTCTTAAGCCTCGTATCAATAACAATAGTGTAAGTAAAAGCTATCTTTAATGTTTGGACATTGATTTATTAATATGTCGGGATTAAAACAGTCATTCTTATCAAGTAATTTTAAAAATCAATGTAAAGTTATTATTTAGTCGAAATTTCCCTATTCACATATCTGTTTTCTAGATAAATTGCCTAATCACATGTGTTTCAAAAACCAGCATATGTACACAAAGTAACTTTTATCAAGTGTATGAATTAAATTCTTATTTCCACCATCGATACTTAATTTTTTATTACTGATGTATAAATAAAGGTGTACATACATTCTCAAATAGATACTTTTTAATATATGTGGAATAGTTTTCATTATTTGTTAAGTTTTATATTAGATATAAACTAAATAAACAATGTGCTTCTTCGCACACAGTGTTCCAAATAAAATTTCTAATCAAAGACTCCAATTAATTCCAAGATAAAACATTTTTGTACAGTGTTATAAAAATACTACATGGCTAACAATATTCAATTTACTTATACAGAAAGTCATTAAGTGAATTGGGAATCGACAATATAGACATCTTATCGATGAAGAGATAAATGTTTAGTGTTAGAAGCCAAAGTGTTTGCGGCAGAATTTTTCCCATCACAATACATAAAAAATATCCTATTTCTACATGAGAATATTTGCTCAGAGTTACCATCAGATAAACAGTAAATGGACCAATAACTAATTTAGCTTTAACTAATGACGAGAAAGTAAGTTAACATTTATTTTTATAGTACTACATCACTCACTTAAAGGAGTTTTGGAAGGATTTTAATCTTTCGTGTGATTGTTAAATTTCTTTCTAAGAATCTATATAATTTCGTAATTCAAAATTTACAATTTACAAATTAATCACTCGAACTCAAGCAGCAGGGTTTTATTTTAAACAAAAGATAACTCAGTCAATGAAAGAAAACACCAGATGTCTTTGTACAAGTAACTGAAGTTGTATTTTGGCTTGTTATTACCATTTTCTTATATATGTCATTTTCTTAAGCAACAATATCCACCACGATAAGCAAAATTATAATAATTCCAATTATTTCATTAGAAAATACATACAAATATTACTTGAAACAGAATATGCTATTTTATATTTGTATATGCACAAGAAATGTTCAAAATTAGATTCTTGTTTATAAAACAGCCATTGTTGTTATACTATGACATTACTTAGGTTGATTTATACAGATTAAGGAAATCATAATGCTACTAAATTATAGAAGGCAAAGTTTAATACATTTCACTGACTTTTTTTTTACTAAAGCGGCATGTATTTGGATTATAGTCATCCAAAAATATATACTTAACATTACATAATAATTAGAGCTCTTGTATATGTTTATCACGAAACAGTAGTACTGTTACAAACTTTACAGTACTGAATAATTTAAAACTTACTCAAAAGGGGAGCATCTCACATGTGTAACAAAGCATACGAAAAGCCTTTTGTGTATGCACCCTAAATATTTATGTGTTTTACCTGGATCTTTAAGGGAATTGCTATTGTCAAACAAAAGAAGTAAGCACATGTGTGAAATCAACTGAGTTACAAATGAGATATAAATAAGCCAAAAAAGGTATATTCTCTATATTTTAAAAGCATAAAGGTAATAGGGAATTACTGAAACGATTCTAAAAATTTTTACTAACACAAAGCTAACCTATATATTAGTAATATAAGTTATATTTTGTTTAGATAAAAAAATTTCAATTATTAATCTCAATTGAGTCTATATATATATATATATATATATATATATATATATATATATATATATATATATATATATATATATATATATATATATATATATATATATATATATATATATATATATATATATATATATATATATATATATATATATATATATATATATATATATATATATATATATATATATGTATATATATATATATATATATATATATATATACATATGTATGTATATATATATATATATATATATGCATATGTATGTATATATATATATATATATGTATATATATGTACATATATATATATATATGTATATATATATATATATATATATATATATATATATATATATATTTATTTATTTATTTATTTATTTATTTATATATATGTGTATGTAATATGGGCGAGACTCTTTCAAAATCACAATACAGATTAATTCTGGTAAGAAACATGAAATCCGTACAACAGGCAAACACCTTTACAACTTCGTGCACACAGAGAATGTGATCCCGCGCATACCATTTCAAGTAGGGATTCCTCAGGTAAAAAGACTATGAATAATCCCTAAGCACAATTGATCACGTGATACAAAATACCCATGTTTAAAGAGAACGCGCTAACTATTGGCTAAAGTAGTACAGACAGAGGCTGAATTAAGTCTATAGCGTGTCTGGAGGGAAAAAATCAGAATTACCGCGCAAACCCCGAACTCACTTTATGAACAAAAGTTATTAAATTAATATTAAAATACGTAAATAAGGGATTTTAATATTACATATATATATATATATATATATATATATATATATATATATATATCCATATCTATATATATATATCTATATATGTATATATAAATACATATATATATATATATATATATATATATATATATATATATATATATATATATATATATATATATATATATATATATATATATATATATATATATATATTTAATATTATTGCTCAATATTAAGAAGAGTTTTAATTTGTAGCAAAACATATGTTAAAGAGAACTTACGAGATGCTTAAAAACAAGTAAATTAATATATTTGTATTTTTATTGGTAAATATCATTAAAAAAAAGCAAATATTCGTAAACACTCTTGCACATATTGAATTTATAAAATTGACTCTATGAATTCCCAGCTTTATTATATTTGTCGAATATAACAATATTTAGTAGTAAATTATTTAAAGATATCTCAAGAAATCTGAAGTTTGAAATACGTAAAATAAATTCACCTTAAATTAAGAAGATAGTTTTACGATCATAATATTGCTTGAAGTCTAAATTTAATACACGAATTTGATATTTTATGAATATTTATAAAAACAAAATTTAAAATTCATTATTAAGAAGAAAATATAATTGGTATAAAGTATCTATTATTTTATTCTTCATTTCAATGTTGAATTTTAAAAATGTGTTACTTAAATGAATTTATTTTAGAATGTAGGGTCCCATATTTTGTCACTTCTAGCAAAAATAATTTAATATAATAAGTGCTACTCTGCATTAAACATATAGCACGATATCATTTAATAAAGTACAGTAAAATAAACTTTCTAAATTAAACTTAGCAATTTTCATTGTTTGCATAAATTTAATATGCATGCTAATTGCAATTACTTTAATGTTTCATCTGCGGCTATAATTTCGGATTCGTTTTTTCTTGAAGTTTTTTAAAACACCAAAAAAAAATAACTTCTTATAAATGAAATAAAAAGTACTCCCGCGATAAACTATGGCGTAACTCTCGATCTCTTTCTCTTTCAGTCTGGAATTTGAGTATTGAAAGTTATTAGAAAATGGAATTTTCGCTGCATTACTCTGAGTAGCACACTCCAAGAATTCATTTTAAAAATATAAGCCACTGGAAGTAAACATCTCTGGCAGAAAACCAGAGTTTTTTCATGGTTGAAAAAAATATTCCACAGATTGAAAGTTATTAACCTAATTAGAGAATGTAAGTAATTAGCGAATAATTATGTTTTCGCTTGCGTAACTATAATAAGCTATTAGCAGCACAAAGTTTTATAGAATATTTTCTTCACTAATAATTTTTTCTGTTTCAGAGTTGCAGCCAACCTTAAATAAGAGTCTTCAGTTTTTGACAAGGTTCCAACTATTAGTGAAAAAAAATCAAGATTAGATGTACTGAAAGTCGTTTGAAAAGTAATGCCTCATTTCCGACATCTAAAACGGATCCTTTTTCGTGTAACGATTTACAGTTTCTTTGAATGTGAAGGAAAATCTTATCGGTAAGTAAATGAGCAGTAATAAAGTGTATATTGTTTTAATCTACAACTAAGTTATAAATATATAAATGAAATTATTGCAATTATTTGAGTTTAATCAATTCTTCTTTTCTGTCCAAACAAAGTCCAAAAAACTTTTATCTTACACCTTTTGCTTTCACATATTCTGGAATCTAATGATTGATTTAGAACAATTATTTATTAGAATTTGCCACTTTTATGATTTTTATTGCTATTGCTTATTTCAATTTCGGACATCTAAAATGAATCCTGGTTCATGTAAGAATTCTAAATTCCTACAACTACTATTTACAAACTTTATTAAAAATTTTAGAGAACTACCTTTGTTCTATCCTTGCCTAACGATGGCTGAATGGTTAGATGCCAGATCTCGTGGGTTTGAATCCCAGTGTAGCATGGCTGTTCGTAGCCGTTCGAAATCGGCTTTAAACAGTAGGTCTTGGTTTCATTAACTCTCGTTGCAAAAAAGTAGACCGTAGCTCTCCAAACCAATCCAAACCTATGTCCAAGTAAATAAATGGTTTGGAGTGCTACGATCTACTTTTTGCAACACGAGGACTAATGAGACCGGGACCTACAGCTTAAAGCCGATTCCGAACGGCTACGAATATCCATGCCACTGTGGGATTAGAATCCACGAACTCCGATGCCGACAGCACCCTAACCAATCGGCCATCGTTCGGCCAAGTAAGAAAATGATTTTTCGTGTAATCTATCTTACAAAAAAAAATATCTGCACTTAGAGACAAATAGGCTTGTATCCACCCACAGATTTGAGATAATGGGAATTTCAAATAAACATTAATTCCAAATTCCAGGTAAAAAAAATCTACACTTTTACGATTATGAAGTTTATTCTTTTATAACAACAAGAAACTTTGAAAATGGAGAACTAGTTATTAACATGACAAACTGTCAACATTAACGTTAAGTAAACTTAAATGGATTTGGGATAAGTTTCCTGTAAATAAAACGTCAGATTCTTTCTTATTCAAGATAAGAAAACTTTTAAGCTACTGAAATGGAAAATAAACTTAACTAAACATTTTCTACAAATACAAAGAATAGTATTTGTTGTATTTAAATATTTTTTCATTTTATTCGAAACAAAGAAAAAATCCTTTTAGCATAAAAATTCTAAAAAACATTCCAAGTAATTGTAATACCATACTAAGCATCATACACCCACGTGGAATATTTAAATAAAAATTGGAAATTAAAATCTTTACATCAGCCTACGTTACACATTTATTTACATTAAATTAAAGGAATATAGTTCCTTTATTTTAATGCAAAGGATCCTTTAATGTAATGGAAAAGGCAAAATTTTACTAAACATGTGAATTCTTTTCTTTATACTGTCAAGCTAAGCATATATTTCCTACTGAAATTAAATTTTAATAGCATTTTTTCAGTTGCTTCTGAGTTAGTATTTTGAAATCAATTTTACTGCCTTCCTGACTACTACAAACCTGAAATTTTACACATAAGTTGATTTCTTGTGACAATAGAATATTCATTCATAAAAAATTAGATTGGAGAAACAATAATGAAAAAAACAATCAGTTCCGTTTGGTTATTGCAAAAAATCTGTGCAGACCTCTTAGAATTCCAATAGCAGAGGCTGATCTTTAGTAATGATGGGTTCGAATGCCACTCTTTCATGGATGTTTGTAGCCGTTCGGAACGGCTTTAAACAGAATGTCCCGGTTTCATTAGCCCTAATGTAGCAATAAAGTAGAGCATACCGCTCCAAACCAAACCCAATAGCATAGATTTTAAAACGGTATCTCCATCTATTTCCCAGCTGCATAACTTAAAAGTTTTTGTTATATTTTTAAGGATATTTTAACATTTTTGGTATAATTATGATTTTTAGTATAGATTTTAACTAAGTAATAATAAATTGGTCTTTTTTTAAAATTACCTCACGATAATCAATAATTTTGTTTAGATCTAAATTACTAATTAATTAAAATATTTCAGAATCTATGTTTTTTGAAATATCAATATTTAATAAAAAAAATAATGTGTAAAATTTCAAATGTTTGATAGTTGATTTTATATAAGCTGAAAAAATTACGGATAAAAATTTGTTACAAAATGATACTAAAAATGTTTCAATATATATATACATAAAATTTTAATAACTTTTATTTAATAAAAAAAGCTATAAAAATGAATTAAAAAGTAAAAAATAATATTAAAACAGTGTGTGAAAGGGATATTGTGCATAACTTGAAACAAAGAAAAATGTCAATACATTGTACAGTTTGGAATAATTGTTTCATATAAATTTTATTTAAAGTAAGAAAAGATTGATATCCAGTTTTAAATCTGTATAAATATTAAACATCTGATGAAAAAAAGGAACTAGCGAAAATACAATTTTAGTAAATGTTTTTCGACCGGGTTAATTTTTATTAAAGCTCTTGTATGAAAATTGTAATGTGTGGTATAGAGAAATTATATATATTTAACTTAAATACATTAAGATTAGATAAAATTGATACCCAAAATGTTAAACTTATAGTAAAAAAAATAAAACTAACTAGGTAGAAATGAATGAATATTTTACTTTACATAAACCTATTTTTTTTTCGTGCATCTTTATTTTAAAACTTAAAAATCATATTTCCAACTTTGATGTTTTTGGCATTGTTTTGGTGACGTCAAAATGTACCGCTTACATTCCATTTTATTTTCAGCTTCTATTAAATTTTTGGTAATTTACATTTTTCAGCTTGTATTAACTTTCTATTAAATGTTTGTGCCTGTTATAAAATTGGGTATGCTATTTTAAAATGTAAAGTACTTTGTCGAGTTTCAAACTTAATGCCGTTAATCAATGAATATAATGATAGAATACTATGTATTTTGGGAAAATAGTTTTATATAAATTTTAGTTAACATAAGTGAGTTGATGCTTCGTTTTAATAATATTAAACATTAATATACATGTGCATATTTGGTTGTTTATATATATATATATATATATATATATATATATATATATATATATATATATATATATATATATATATATATATATATATATATATATATATATATATATATATATATATATATATATATATATATATATATATATGTATATATATATGTATATATACATATATATATACATATATATATATATATATATAATATATATATATATATATATATATATATATATATATATATATATATATATATATATATATATATATATATATATATATATATATATATATATATATATATATATATATATATATATATATATATATATATATATATATATATATATATATATATATATATATATATATATATATATATATATATATATATATATATATATAAATATATATATATAAATATATATATATATATATATATATATATATATATATATATATATATATATATATATAAAATATATATATATATATAATATATCAATATATATATATATATATATATATATATGCAGTACTTTAATATTATTGCTCAATATTGAGAAGAGCTTTAATTTGTAGCAAAACATATGTTAAAGACAACTTACGAGATACTTAAAAACATGTAAATTGATGTATTTGTTATTGTTTGCATAAATATTAAACATATAATTAAAAAAATGAAATTATCTGAGTACAAATGAATGATTATTTTACATTGCAAAACCTCTTATTTGCCATAAATAGTTATTTTAAAGATTAAAAATCATATTTTTCAGTTTGGTGTTTTAAACATCATTTTAGGGACTTTTACATTGTATTCCATTTAGTTCTCAGTCTCTACCTAATTTTTGTATATTATTCAATATATTTGTCATAGAACTGGATATTCTATTTTATAAGACTAAGTGTTTCGTCGAGTTACAGGTCTAAATAACTTGAAACAAGGAAAAATGTCAATACATTGTACAGTTTGGAATAATTGTTTCATATAAATTTTATTTAAAGTAAGAAAAGATTGATATCCAGTTTTAATTCTGTATAAATATTAAACATCTGATGAAGAAAAGGAACTAGCGAAAATACAATCTACTAGGAACAATTTTAATAAATGTTTTTCGACCTGGTTAATTTTTATTAAAGCGTTTTGTATCAAAACCTCTTTTCATTGTACATTTCAGCGTCTTATATGTTTTTATGTAACAGCCTTACTTATGTTCATAATAATTACTAATATAATTATACTAATATAAGTTACTAATATAAGTTAATATAATTTTATTTAATGTAACGAAATGTTGATATCCAGATTCAATTTTAAATAAATGTTAATCATACAATAAAAAGTGAACGAGTGAGTGTACTAGAAATAATTTTAATGAATGTTTTGGACATGGTTAGTTTTTCTAAAAGTACTTTGTATCAAAATGTTATTATTTCATTGTACATTTTGGAGTCATATGATTTATGTAACAGCGTTTTTTATATTAATCATAGAACATACTACAGTTAAAAATTAAGCACATAAACACTGACATACAAATTCCCGTGCCCCTTTAAACAATTTTGGCATGGATGTTCGAAAACGTTCGGAAGTGAGAAAAATTGAAAAATAGTTCCAGGTATCATTAGCCCTCTTGAAACAAAACAGTACTCCAAAGAAAACCACTAAATATTTATATAAATACTATCCAGATATAGAAAATATATCTTTGAGGATATATAATGCATGTGTTTTCTATTAATGTAAAACAATTAATTAATGTAACAAAATTCTAAAATTCAAAATATTTCTTTAACATCAGGCAATCCTCATTAAGGGCAAGCCTCTTTTAGATATGTACGGTTTTCACTCACTCGAAGTACAATAAGGATCATTTTTCTATGCTCTCCCTGGTTGTCCCGAGGTTACCTCGGTGCATGTAATGTTTGCACCTTACCGGATTGGACTAAATTAACTCTATTGTAGATCAGCAACAGCTTGGTAGCCTCTTCGGGTTGCTCTCAGGCTTTCTTCAAGTCACTCAGTTCCGTATATTTCAGGACCTGTGTCGAGTAAAGAACTTGTTTTCATCAGATAATCAGTTATTCTTTACATAATAACATATAATCATGTGCAAATGTAATTTGGCGATATTCGATCCTAATTCATTTAAGCATTTTATTATTATACTTTACTATGTTATATTATATAACTAAAGACTTAACTGAGACAATTAATTCAATTCCTAAATTAAATAATCATTAATACATAATTGCTTTTTCAGAAATTTGTCTTTGTGTAACCGAAATTAAATAATAAGTAATGTTAATCAATAATGATTTTACAGAGAGATATCCTGAATCTTAATGCATTGATACCGTTCATTGATTTTTCTATGACAACATGCAAATACACATTCAAGATTACTTCCTCGAGCTTGGTATAAGATGAAAGGAAATCAGCCTTTTGTGTGTGGTTACAAATGGAATTGAATTGTGTTAATTAATAAACAAGTAACATATTCAGAATTCGGACTAGAGAAGATTGAATAAATTGTGCAATTAGAGGGAAAACTTTCGCATCAGGAATTATCCTTCAGTAACTCATTTTTGAATTCTTAATATAGAAACAAAAATTAATTCTTAATACACATAAAAAGAACTACCAATTTTCTTATACTCATTATAAGAATACAGTTAAAATTTTGATGTGTAGGAACTGAGATTCCAATTTTTGGGTCCCTTTAATATTTTTTTCTTTGTTTTTTGGATATTTCTATCCTTTCGTAATCGGCTTTAAGCAGTAGCTTCCCTGTCTCATTATTTTTCCTGTAGCAAAAATAGGAGACTATTTCTCTTCAAACTAAAAATTTTACAAATTTATATAAAATTTTTCTATATCTACAAAGTATAAGGATATAAGATAATCTAAATTATGAATGGATAAAATTTAAATCAACTACGTAATGTATCAAAATTAAAAAAAATAACAATGTTTCCTTCACACCAGACAATTAATTATTCCTACATTGTAACTTTTAAGTCATGTATAAATTTTTGAGATATACGACTCGTATTCATTAGCACTTTTATTGTATTTTGATTCATTGAATTACCTGACGTTACTTAAATAATGAAATAAAATCCTAAATCATACACTATAATGCCAATGGTGACTGGTCACTTGCGATTATATACATTTTGTTGAATATCTAGAAAAATACAAGAGGAATTATCCTGAAACCTCAGACATGTAAACAGGATAGTATACGTCATATATTTCAGCTAAAAAAATTTCCCGAAACCCCATAGGGGACTGTCAACAAATTAAAACGAATATGTTTTGGATAACTCTGTAAAAAGTAAGGTATGAAAAGCGTTGAAAGTGTAGCACATGATTAGGATGCATCTTGTTATAATCTGTGTTCATTCTTTTGAGGGTATCACGTATATTCGGGGAAAAATTAAGGTTCTTATAAAACAATCCCAAATTTCTCCAAGTGTTTTGCTTATAATTTGCAGAGGGCTCATTATCAAAGAATGCTATTTTCAGGACGCATGTCAAACAACATTGTACACAATATTCTGCAATCGGAATTAAAAAATAATAAATATTAGATGAAAGATCAGCAGGTGTCCTAAATAATGTTTCACTGCGCATGCTCGAAAGTAATCAAAATAAAAAAAACTTAATGAATTAGCAAAATGCATTGAAAACCTTTTGTGAAAATCCCAAAAATACAGTTAGAAAATTCTGAAAATGATCGTCGATAGCAAAAGCAAGAAATCCGTTGTTTCCAAATGGAAGCAAAAAGATGAGGGGCTGTATCCAAATGTATTATTTTGTTTAAATACAAAATATGCATACAGTATATTGCGAACAGCAGTATCAATGTTTCTTCTGCAGCCAGAACAAACATTCGCTTTTATGACAGTCTTAACTTTAAAATACAATTCAGTGAAATAAACATTATATATTTACCCATTTAATCGCCAGAGATTTTTAATAACATATGAATTTTTGGCAATATAATATATAATCATTAATATATGGTTAATTTTTTTTCAAAAATTTGTATTTTGTACAGCGAAATTAAATCATCAATACTGCTAGTAAACAATACTAATTGTACAGAGACATAACAGAAGCGTTTGTCTCTTCTTGACCTAAATACAAAATGTGTGTTTTCTATATATGAAAACTACTAATTAATGTATCAAAATTGTAAAATTTAGCAATATTTCTTTTACATCAGCTATTTTACTTGACAATATTTTACTCATATATGTAATTTAGAGATATACGGCACTAATTCATGTAAGCATTTTTATTTTATTTTGATGCATTGCCTTATCTGACTAAAGACTTAGACTGTTAAATGAAACCTTAAATTAAATAATCATTAATACATAATTATTTTTCAAAAAATTCGTCTTTGTAAAACCGAAATTAAACCATCAGTAATGTTAATCAATAATGACAGAGACATATCCTAAATGTTAATGTCTTGATGGCATTCATTGATTTTTCTATCCCAACATGCAAGTTCACATTCAAGATTACTTCCTCGAGCTTGGTAAGAGATGAAAGGAAATCAGTCTTTGTGTGCGATTACAAATGGAATTGAACTTTGTTAATTAATAAACGAGTCACAGCTTCAGAATTTTGCCTAGAGAATATTGAACTAATTGTACAATTAGAGAGAACATTGCACACCAAGAACTATCTTTCCGTTAGTCATTTTAAATTCTGCCATAGAAAGGTAAAATTATTTAGTAAAGTTAAAATCTATAAAATAAGAAAAACGTTTTACTTAAAAAATAGTCTTAAAATAGGATGAAAGTAATTGTTTATACTTTCTTACAGTTCTAATTACAATTTAAGAAACCTTTTACCTGCCAATTATAGAATCGTTTGGTTTGGTGTACTACGGTCTACTTTTTGCAACACGAGGGCTAATGAGACCGGGACCTACAGCTTAAAGCCAATTCCGAACGGCTGCGAACATCCATGCTACTGTGGGTTTCGAACACACGAACTCCGGTATTGAAAGCCAGCACCCTAACCTATCGGCCACCGTTCGGCCCAATTAAAGAATGATGTAGCGTATGACGTGAGTTTATTTTTGTCAACAGTTAATAGAATTTCTGTTGAAAAATACCAACGATATACATGTTACTGCTTTTCGTTACAATACCAATTTACCCTTTCCAATATCACTACTTATATTTGAATTACTCTAAGAAATAAAAGGCTATCTGCTGAATAACGATTATAAGTTTTCATTCAAATAGTGTATTTATATATATATATATATATATATATATATATATATATATATATATATATATATATATATATATATATATATATATATATATATATATAATATATTTATGCAATCCAAGATAAATATAAAGTGCACCAGAGAAGGTAAACTGCTTTTAAAATGTTGAATGGTGGTATATAAAACATAGAAAAGGTTTGTTAATAATAGACAGTGAGAAACTTCCTAAAGTAAATAATGCACTAAGTTATTTGTGGTTCAAAAAAATTGCTCTAAATTAGATCAGTGCATGATTTAATTAAACAGCATTTTTACGTTACAGCAATGAAAGAAAAAGCCATTTATTTTCCAAATACTTATACATCGTTCATTTCAATAACTTACATATTAAAAAAGATTTGTTATCTTGACTTCTATTACTGCCTTAAAAGGTTACCTGGAAATCCAAGCAAAGAAAATTAATAAATGGTTCCCAAAAATTATGAAATCTTCTAATGAGACAGCATCATTCACATCGTTGCTTTATCTAAAAAAACAAGGAAGTTACCTACATTTTAAGATATTAAAAAAAGAATATCGTAGAGGATGAATTTAAGCATTAGTTAGTCACATAGGTTTGTAAACACTCTACTCCCTTATACTTAAGCAGATTATATGTATTTAATGTAAAAAAAAGGGAAAACAATGTTTTTGAAATCGAACACCTACTATTCTTGGGTTATTACAGGTTTATAGTCTCAATCGTAAAGGTAATGTGAACACCATACCGTTTTCTCAACTGATCAAAGAATTTTTATAAAATTTAATGGTGCATACAGGAGAAAAATGTGGAATGTAATTTCATCACAATGTAACGCTACAGAACAAACTTTTCATAAGTCTTTATCATGTGATACATAAAGATAGATAATTTGATATAAATGTAAAGACGTAAAACTAACACGGCTTATTAGCTACAAATAACTTCGACTTTCAGATGACTTGAGTGATTATTAGAGAATACATGAAGAAAAGTACGATCATAACGTGACTGTAAATGACCTTCCTAAATCTAAAATGAGCCATCCGCTGATCTTACGAGTTTTATACAATGACGAAAGAGCCGTGTTAACCGTTGGCGAAAAACATATTTGCGTTAAATTGGAGTTGATCAACCGAGTTATCTAAAAACAGATTTATCGTCAACGTTGATAATTTTTCTCTGATACGTATAGGAACATCTCTACTGCACTCACTACTTTTAGCTTTGAATACTGTCGTCTTTATCTGATTTTAATTTGTTTGTAAGTATATTCTAATTTGTTATTTCGATCTATAATTGTTTTTGAAGTAAGAAATAATTATTAGTATTCTTATATTTACTTATTGTCATTATTTCAATGGACATTAACCATTCCATACAGTGATGTCCATTACCAGTACTAAATGTACTAAAATAAATTAACTTAATATTAGTACTAAAATGTACAAAGTTAAAACAGCGTAAAAGAAAAAAAAAATAAGTATAAATAATTTTGATTTGTGTTTATACAGAGTATATTATTTTTACTTAATAATATATAAATAAAGATTAGCAAGGTTTAATTTATTTATCATTTACGATCGGTTAGTATATATTGGTCATACGTGCGTACTAGATTTATAGACTATGTAAACAAACACATCTCCCCTAGTGACATATAAACAAATGAATTTTATACATGCATAATTTGCCCTAAACGTCGGAATATTCATACAGAGCAAGATATAAAAACCATATCCTTACTAGGGTTGCCATACATTAAAACAGTTAGTCTAGTCTTTCTCCTTATTTAAAAGACTCCAGATCTTACCCATGTAAAGTAGAATTAGCCAAACATTTAGTTTCGTTGCGAAACAACTTTATCCAGGCACTGTAAGACTATCACACGTTAAAAATAACTCTCTCTTTGACAGCTATTAAACGCTAACAATATATTCACCATCTACGGGAATCAAAAAGAAATGGCGAACTGCCATGTTGGTAACAAGTGTATTTACTGATTTTTAATAGAGTAAATAAATTATGCTTATTTAAACTGGGATCTAATGATTTCAGCGGATATTCATTTTTAGTTCATAACTATGAGTGTTAGGTTAATTCAAAAGCATTTGATGTATCTTAAGAATGTATTGCCATCTACAAAGTGAGGACTGTTTTGTGTTGCCAATTATAGAAACTTACACATACATATAAATATACACACACGCGAATAAATAAATGAATAAATAAATAAATAAATATAAATACTCATGTATATGTGAATTTATAGATACATACAGGCTCATATATATATATATACATATATATATATATATATATATATATATATATATATATATATATATATATATATATATATATATATATATATATATATATATATATATATATATATATATATATATATATATATATATATATATATATATATATATATATATATATATATACATACATATATACATATATATTATGTATATCATATATTATATATATATATATATACATACATATATACATATATATATATATATATATATATATATTATATATCATATATGATATATATATATATTTATATATATATATATATTATATATATATATATATATATATATATATATATATCTATATATATTGTACATTTATACATACATATACAGAGTGTCCATAATTAAAGTCCCACTTTCAAAAGGCTGAAAAAAGAACCACTGGTCAGAATGACTACAAATTTGAACTGAATATACTAGAAAAAGTGGGGAACGATTTGGCAAGTAAAAAAAGTTCCAAAATGTATCAGTAGATACTGTACGCGGCATACTATGCAAATTAATTAAAATACACGCATGCACCCGACATATTGCATATGGTAAGAAAGAGTGGGATATGGAGTCATATCGATCATATCGTATCTGAGTAGCTTGTCATGAGTCTCTCAATGAAGGATCGAGTTCTTCTGGTGAACAACGCCGACTGACCTCCTGCAGCTTTAAAGAAATTCCGGTCATTATAGAGAATGAAACAAGGCTGTGGTCTGATTTCTGTAAAGGGTCTAAAGAATATGATTCATAACGACGTTTAGTGTGAAAATATTCAAAGTCATTGTAGTAAGTAAATTCTTAATTCCTTTAATCATAAATCTTATTGGGGTTCCATTTTCCCTACGCTTATTCAATCCATATACATTTAATTCTATTTGATTGTGTTTATGTATTATGTATCCCCCTCGTTCATATTATTATCTATTGTAGTGTGCTAAAATCTTAAATGTTAGTAGTCATTAATTTTCTGGTGTTAGTAACATATTTGCTTTGTAATGTCAAATCCTAATCTACAATAAACTGTTAGCAAACCCCTTTCCTTTGGTCATTTCTCAATCACAAAGTCTTTATTTTAGATTCTATATTTAATTATACATTCCACTAATTCTTAACATCTCACACACAAATATATATATATATATATATATATATATATATATATATATATATATATATATATATAAATATTCATGTATATGTCAATGTATAGATATATACAGGTGTATATATGCGTATATATGTATATATACACACATATATGTATATATATATGAAATATATGAGTAATGACAAATACATAATGAATGTATGCATATGCAGAAACATATGTAATGAAATTTGTTGGAAAATTTAATTTTTTTATTTAAAGTCTATACATTTCTCTTGATATAAAGCATTCCTTTTTCTTAACTGTCTTTCAATTTTTTCCTTCAACAGTTTTCCATTAAAAATAAAATTTTGTCCAAGCTCGATAATCTTATATTCTTCTCCTTTTCCGAAACAGTTCTTCTCAGAAATAACCTTCCTTTGCTTTAGCCTTGTGCTGTACAGGTATATATTTTATTTTTACTTTACTTATTTATCCAAGTTTTGGTTAGACAGGAATCGTAACAGACTATCTGAAAACACATTAAATGTAACTGTACAAAGATCTAACGGGACGCGGAGGTACTTCTGGTAATTTTTCTACGAATAGTAGTACCTTATATTTTTATATTGTATATATTAAAGAAGTGGAGACTACGTACAATGATTTAACTTAAGAATTAATAGTATGTTTAATACAAAAAAAACTTTTAGTTATTTTAGTTATTCATACTTGATAAGAAATTATGTATAACATCACGATAGAAATTTTGAGTTATGTTATAACAGAAATTATATTTTTAGCATCCCATATTATAAAATACTAGCTATACAACCGTAGTTGTTCAAGAAAACTCATACACAAACATATATCATTACATATATGACATATCATGATCCAGAATTAAGGCGAATGGACATCAGTTTTCTTGATAAAAAATAAGTCTATCAAACCATCGTTTAAGTAAAACTTGCGCCATTTTTACTTTTTCGTCGAGTTCACGCGTAGAGTGTTGTTGACAGTTCCATGTCCACGCGCTGATTGAAACTTATCTGTTTGCAAGCTCATCAAATAGCTCAAAAATTATTCCGCCTGACCGGATGATCCCTAAAGCTTACGCGAGCGTGGTTCGTTTTCATTTATTTTATTATTATAAAAGAGTTCCCTTTTTAAAATCGTTTTTAACTCACGTAATTTCCAACTACCCCTTTTTTAGATCTGACATATATATATATATATATATATATATATATATATATATATATATATATATATATATATATATATATATATATATATATATATATATATATATATATAATATATATATATATTATATATATGTATATATATATATATATATATATATATATATATATATATATATATATTATATATATATATATATATATATATATGTATATATATATATATATTTATTATATATATATATAATGATAAAAAAAATAGCGTAATCAATTATTAAACATTTGCATTAACTTTTCGATCTCTTAATTTGCCCTAAAACTTTAATCAGAGCCAAAAGCACGTAAGGCGGAACACTACCATTCACCTGCCGGCTACCACAAGTGTATTCTGTAAAGGTATATGATGTCATCACCTTTTGGGACTTATAATTATGAGGCTCTATCAAAAAACTCCCCACTTACTTGTAAATGGTTGTAGAGACGCGAATTCCTACGGGTTGTCTTTTCTATCAGTTTCCTTGCATAGCAGGTGAAGAGGCAACAGTAGTTGCTCTATCGTCTAAGTTTTAAAATTGTAAAACCATGACTGTCGAATGTTTCTTCTTTGCTGAGTCTAACTCCAGAAAAACAAGTTTGAGCTAGCCTTTTTAAATTTTTCCAGGTTATTTTAGATAGCCTCGTAAGACTGTTAACATATTACGCTGTCATGGTAAATCACGATTCCCGTGGGGTGGCACACACTCTTACATACCTACACACATACACACACACACACACACACATATATATATATATATATATATATATATATATATATATATATATATATATAGGGTGTCCCAAAAGGTCGTTTACAAACTTAACATGGTGGTCTGTCATATCATGATGAACAAGATTTACATAGGAACTTGTGTCTAAACATGCAAACTGCGACCGCTATAGAGCGATAATTGTAGGAAAACGGGAGAGTGGTAAAAATAATCATTTCAGGCGTGAACGTTGATGGAGAAGGAGGAATGAGTTTAGTAAAGCAGAAATGGCCGATATGCATTACGTATATGGCGCCGCTGATGGAAATATACGAGCAGCGGCACGGATGTACCTTGAGAGCTTTCCCAAAAGGACGTCAGTGAAGCCTTGTTTTGTTTGGACAATTGCACCTTAGATTGTGTGAATCAAGAGCATTCTATGTACGTAGTTACATCGGTCGAGAACGTACTACACGAACACCTGGTGTAGCGGAAACCATGCTACAGGAGTTTGCCATCAACCCGCAAACAAATCTCCGAGCAAGCAAACGTGTCTTGGGTGTAGTTCATTCCACCATAATGCGCATACTGCACTATAATATGCAACATCCTTACCATAAAGTACAGGCATTGTGTTTTGACGATTATTCCAAACGCATTGCATTCTCACGCTGGTATTCGCAACAGCGGGTCGCACAACCAGATTTTCCATCATGGATTTTGTTTTCTGATGAATCCTGCTTTACACAGGATGGTGTCCTGAACCTGCACAACTTGCACGTATGGGCGCATAAAAGCCCAAGGTGTACACGTGCCCATGCACATCAACAACGTTTCAACGTAAACGTTTGGGCTCGTATTATTGGTGACATGTTGATTGGTCCTTACCATCTACCTGCCGGAACACATGAAGTCCATGGTGTACGAGACAACCGTAAGATCGGACATGGATCTTATCTCCAGGATTGAGGAAGCGGCAGCACATGTCCGTGACACTCCTGGCCAATTCGAACGGGTTCGTGAATCCATGCGCCGACGTGACGTTGTGAAACGTGCATTGTGGCGAAGGGAAACAATTTTTAGCATTTGCTGTGATGTAATCATCATTTGTAGTAAAAATCATATTAACACCGCTGTCGATATCATTTTTTACTCCTGCTCCACACTTGTGATCATAGCGCTCTAGCGGTCGCAGTTTGCATTTTCAGACACAGGTTCCTATGTAAATCTTGTTCATCGTGATATAACAGACCAGCATGTTAAGTTTGTAAACGACCTTTTGGGATACCCTGTGTGTGTATATATATATTATATGTGTGTGTAATATACACATACATATGTTCGTGTGTATATGGATTATTGCCCTCTTGAATAATGAAAATTACTTTGTTTTCTTACCATACAGGATCAATGATTTATATACATCTGTGGATAGTATGCATTAAACAGTAATATCTCAAGACAGAGTGTAAGGAAGCAATTCTAATTCCAATAAAATTTTTTGAAGTATTGAAGGAGAGGTATACAAATTGTAGTGAGTCTAAGACAAATAACGAAGATTTTATTTAACGAGCAAATATGCATACAAACATCCCCTGACCGTTATCCATTTATAGATGTTTTACAAGTTCAAACAAGAGTTATATATGAAAATTACAGCAATCTAAAATTAGATTAATTTTTTCTGCACATTCTATAAAAATGTTATATGTTCTCTCCCTGGGTAACTCAACAGACATGCAGACAGAAGTCTAACTCGTTCCCCACTTTTAGGAGCGTCATCCTGTCAGTGGCAATCACTGCGACAATGCTGGGTTTCTTGAACTCTAGTAGGCTGGTACAGAAACTAGGTCCCTAAAGACATGAAGTCACAACACGTTAATTCAAGTCAGATGGTTAAGGGTACAGAGCGAGGTCGTCCTCATCAATACACCCAATGCAATGATGGGAAAGTTTATTGTTCAAACATTTATGAATATACAATATGATGAACATGACACGTAGAACATTGTTCAGTTTGCAAAAAATGTAATAATATTGTGGTTATTTCAGATTGTCACTAATAGTTGCAAGTGTTGCTCCTTTTATTTGTTATGGTCAA
>CM063503.1:100098322-100110822 GCA_032207245.1 Pardosa pseudoannulata | reverse complement strand
CAGCTTTTGGATTGAATTTCGCTGTCTCACTTATACAGTATTTTGCTGCATCAGTGCATTCTGGTTTTGATAAGGAATTGTTAAGTGCGGGAATTTCGAGCATGTTTTGTTTTTTACCTCCCAAATGTAGCATTTTAAAGTAATTCCTACTACCCCTTTGACAGCGGTAATTTGATAAGCAGTTACTAAGACCCGGCACACATGTTCCGATATACCGGTGAGGTTTACCTGTACAGGTCACCTGTATCAGTAACTCGGAGCGCGTGTGCCAGCCTCTGCAGGCCAAACTGCACCAGCGTAGCGACCTGCGCAGGCGACCGGAGAAGAATCGAAATTCAATTCTTTCTATCTGAGCAGCCATGTAGATCTGAGTGTGTGGGGGGTCACTCCGGCACGCCGGTACAATTTAGGCTAGTTGGAGTTAATTGCTTACGTAGAGTTCTCTGTATTTGCATGTACATTAGTGTTAACTTGTGACTACGTGTAATATAATTCTAGTGCCTTTTGCAATCATCATGTCAAGCCGAAAATGGAATCAAGTGATATAATAGTCTATAGAAATATATAGGTGATCGTACCGTCTTCTTGTATGCTCGCCATCTCTAAAAATTTCATGAAAGCTTCACAAAATTTTACATGTTTAAAATATATCCCTTTTGTATTAGGAGTTCATACCAGAATTCTTATCTTATAATAAAAACTAGAATTTGGTTGTTTCTTGTATTTTGCTGTTTTTCAGTTTTCTCACTAGACTTTGAAACATGGAATAGAACTGTTGTAGTATACTAAGTTCTTCAGAAATTTTAAGCTCCCTGCACAATGTCAGTTTATCTAACTTTTCAAATATTATAAGTAATACCATGGTTTCTCATAGTTTTTGTACAGTATATTTTAAGCATCTGTTTTTCAGATGCACTCTTTTGTTTTACCGATTAGTTTTAATATATCATAAGATATATCACAAATGTTTTGTTGAATCAAAAGTTTAATCTTAATAACATTTTTAAGATACCTATATATCCCTTTTATTTGAATTCGTGTCTTCTAAAACTTCCCTGCGATACTAAAATTAGCGCCCGAAATATAAATTAAATGTATTACTTTCAGTACTTCGTTTTAGCAACTACCCTTAGGTTATTGTAATTTCATAGCATTTGAAATTGCTTGATTTTTATGACAGTAGATACAAACGTTATTTAAATGTTACCCAATTTTCAGTTTGGCCATTGACTCTTTGTACCGAAAGTTTTGTCAATATTACGTCTCAAAAGATACTTGAACTGTAATTTAGAATAGGAGAAAAAACATTCTTAGAATAAGTTTTAACTATGTTACTATTAATCGTCAATATTGCACCCTCAATAACACCATCAGTAATTTCTCTAACATCAATATATTCCTCCAATTCTTTTGTTTCCAAAGTTCCCAAACTCTAATTAAGTTATAACTTAGAGTCATTTAAAGTTTTGTTGGTATTAGTTTTAAATAATTGAGCTGAATCATTAAATAAAGACACAGCTTTATTTTTATGTCGCATTAATGCAGTGTTTAAAATTTTCTTTTTCGCAGTAAAGTAATCTATAATAAAACCAAGCAATAAATCATTCTATAATAATTATTAAAGCTCACCTTAATTTTTAAAGCATTACACTAGGACGAGTCATTTGTACCATTTTGAGTACTGATACTTGGATTCGTGAGTAATCAATCCAAATACTACACCTTCCTATTCCATAGGAAAATTTTATTTCATATTCTCGAGCAAATTTAAAGTAGCATAAAATGAAGGAACAATGTGGTACTTCTGATTCCATTATACTTTGCACAAAGCAAGTTCCTTAAAGTATGTAGAAAAGTACATACACATGATGTTTTGTCACAACACAACTTTTCCCTTGTAAATCCGGTTTCTTATCTCCCACCACCAGGTAGGCAGTTTGTGCGGTATGTTGTACCTGCAGTCTAATCTTGACCATCACTTCTTAACATATTTAATTATCCTATAAAACCTTCACGGAATATCAAATCAAAAAGAAACAAAATAACTTGATATCAGTTACCATTGTTGATTCTTTCTCTAAAAATTATATTTTATAAAATCTACTATCAAGAGGCATTTTCTCCCGATAGAAGACCCATACAGACACTAAAATATTGTTTAAATAGTCGTGAGATTAAAACATTCTCTTGACTACTTACATTTTTAAGTTGTTCCTAAAAACGAAAAACAAGGTTCGGCTGATATACCGGGTGATCCAAAAGTCAGGACAAATTTTAAAAATTAATAATTCTAAAACTAATAAAGATAAAAAGATGCGCTTTGCACCAAACGAATGGAAAAGAAGCCGGGTAAAAGAAGCCGACAACGAAAATAGTTTCGTTGGTGAACAACAGATGGCGCTGCCGGATTGCTGATGTAGGACCGGCATCACTAGCAGCACTAAAGATGCCATCCACCAAAATGTGTCTGCCATAACGCAAGAAATGCTACTAAATGCTGTGAACAGTGTGGTGACTCGTCTCACAGCTGTAGTTCTGAATGATGAACAGCACATTGAACATTTACTGTAGTACTAATTAACTGTAATTAAGTTGACTTGTAAGTTGTCAACATTTCTTCATTTGTAAATCATCTTTTGGTGCTATAAAACACTATAGCGCCATCTGTTCGCTGCTAACACAACTACTTTTTTTGTAGCTACACAAAATCCGGTATCTTTTTCATCCGTTTGGTGTAAACCGTTTCTTTGTATCTTCATTCGTTTTCGAATTATACATTCTTAAATTTCGTTCTGACTTTTGGATCACCCGGTACATTACTGATGGTTGAAAATTTTTTTCAGTGACTTAGTGTATGGAATTAAGATAAATTTTAATTTCTATTTACACATATATGATTCTAAACTACTTAATTGTTTATGAAACATGGAGGTATTTAATATCGCAGTACTTTTAGTTCGCTAAAATTTACATCTATTTTACTAGAAAATTAATATTTTCCCTTCTTTTATACTATCATTGATCGTGTAAAATGTCATCTTTTACATTCCATCACTTGCATTCGCTTTCTTCTGATACTGGCTCTCAAGTATTAAGCAAAGATGTGGAATAAAGAAATTTAAATAATTCTGTCATAGATCTTCAAGTAAACAGTGGTGCTTTATAATGCATTGCACATTCTTTAATGACAGCGTGCTTCGAATAGTCTGTAAAGAAATCGAGGAGATGATTTTAATAACGGCCACACACAATCATTTTTCTTTTCCCTTTAAAGTCCCAGTCCAGAAATATTAAATATATCTTCCATTCACATTTATTATTGTCGACATGTAGCTATACTTTATCCTAGCCCAGTTTTGTTGATGATTCATGCCCTTGAATCCAGCAGGGAAATGATTTCTTCTGTCGAATCTAATACATGATTCTTATTTTTATGGTGTTTCATATTTGAAGAATATTTCTGTCTTTGATTTAGACAGCCCTCGCGTGACGTGATGCGTTTTTCGATATTTGTTTTGATTTCTAAAATTTCAACATTATATTTTTCATAGAGCAGCATAGAGTGTTTATTTATCGACTTTATTCCAAGTACGTAGTTTTATTCTTACAGATTTAATGCACAAGACTAAAGAAATTTTTAATCTAAAATTCAGATTTATTCATGCCTCTCAAGGGAAAATTTTAGCTATATAGTTTATATATTTATATTGCTTTACGTGGGTTTTCTAAAATTAATTAACAAAAAATTGTAAAATTGACAAAAAAATCTCAACTTTTTTTTTTCTTAAATCAATTCCCTCTTCGCAAGTTTCATATTTTTAAGAAACATTTTAAAATTATGGTGCTTAATATGCAACCAAAATTAAAGATACCTTCAATATACTTGTTCATAATATTTTAATTTAATCTTAAGATATTGTCTGAGGAGATAGATTAAACTTTTTTTGGGGTTTTAATTAATTTTGAATTCAAAAATGTGTATTCAGGGAAATTATAATGTAATTATGAAAAACATTCAAGGCTTTCGAATGAAATTCCAAAGTGCTCCGTGTGCATATCTCTTCCATATCATTTTAAAATTTTTCTTCCATAGTATATGGTTTTATAAAAGAAAAACTGCTCATTGAATTTTATATATATTACTATCCAAGAATGTGAATAATTTTAGTTTTCGGGATTTCTTTAATTTTATGATATAATACTAAATGTAGCAATTTAAAAATTCATAATATACAAATTTTTGTAAAAAACTATGGCAAATCTTAGAAACAGATGTGAAGAGAAAATTTGTAGACATTGAACGGGAAACACTCTGCATTGAACGTTTTGAAATACTGACAAATTTTCAAAATTGAAAAAAAAAGTATATAACAGGTTCAGTTAAGGTGTATTTAATAGCCACGTGTACATTTTAAAAATTGTCAAAATATAATCTTTAAAAAATCTTTATCTCCTAAGTCGTTTTAGATAAAGTAATATACCTTGTTTGTTTATTAAACACCAAAACAGGAATTTCTATCTATTTCGGACGTATCTTACATTCCTTGTTCTTTCATAATTTACATGAAATTCATAGGTTTTTTTTACACATTTTGCAGTTTAGGATAGTATAGAAATATTTATCAGAAATTTTTTTATGTATTTATACTGAAAAATGTAATATTTTTGTAATATTAATATCTCTTAAAGCTCTAGCATTGATGTTTAAAGTAAAAATAGTGATTATTTCTGTAAATATTGTTCACAATAGATTAACACTTGAATGTCTAGCGTATGATTTTAGATACAGCTAAAAAATAGCTTGTGGGATTTTTAAAAATTTTTTAAAAAGAGATTTTTTTAGACATGGTAGAGGACAAGCTTATAAACAATTTGCAAAATTTTCAAGTAATTTTTATTATTTGTAAATTTTCCATTTGGATCGACCCTTTATGATTTCTTAACCTCTTGAAGATCATGATTACAAGTTCTCTGGTATTTAATACAATTAGGTTATAAATTTTATCTATGAGCCTTATAGATTTGAAATATATGAAGAAAAATATTTTTACAATCTTTATTTTTTTTTGGGGGGGGGAGGAAGCGAGATTTAGAGAGGAGACTTGAACTGTGAAACGCTCATCTTGTACAGCAGGAAAATATTTCTTTCTTAAAAGATTAAATATTGCAGGAGAGCAATGAATAATTACCCTTAAAATAATGTAATTAATAAATAGATAACAATTTATAAGTAATGTTTTAGGTAAGTATTTTCACGTGAGATAAGGAAGAAAATCGAACTCTTGATTCTTCCATGTAAAGTAAATTCAAAAACGTATATTTAAATAGAAATAAATTAATTGTAGTAATACCATCTATTTATAGTTTAAAGTGTCAAAAACAAAGGAAAAATTAATGCGTTTAAAACAGTGAAAAAGTATTAACATGTGGTTTCACTGCGAAACCACTGTCCTTAAAAGGGTTAAACAGTTCATAACTTTATTGGCAGTTACCTAGACTTAAATCATGAGAAATTGCTTTATTTATTATAAAACTCCATTTCACAGTACTTATTTTGTACCTTATACCAAATAATAAAGATTTTCCTTTTTCATAAATGACATCCTATGATGTTTAATCATAGAATGACACATCCTATGAGTAACGTTACTTGCTGTAGTATACAAAGCTGTTTAAACTTTTTGTTCTTTGCAGCCCATAATAACTTAGATTTATGATATGCATTTATATATAAAGGCAGAAATAACTCCGGAATTAAAGGGTTAAAGTCTCATAGCTGTTACAAATAAAAATAACTGAAGACCATGAAACATGCAATACTAAAAAAGGGAAAATATACTGAAGAGAAGACAGAAGTTTATATATTAACTGCTGATATAAAAGGGGACTGAGTTAATGACAGTTTACTTAAAAAATTGTTATATCCTCTTGATGTAACAAAAGACTAAAGGGAATATTTCATGCTAACACTATAGGTCGGCTTCAATTGTCTGGTCAGAAATTCTCCTTGTCGATTCAAAGTAAGATATCACATGAATGGAGCTGGAATTGATTCTTCACAAATAAAGTAGTATTATACATATATCTTTCTGGCTATTCCATACATTAAATACTCTTTATTTCAAGTAATTTTGCTCCTATATAAACATACAATAGTAATAGAATTGTACTCTGACCATCATCTACTTATAAGAGTGGGATCATCTACACATCTATTTCTAGATTCCGTTTTATATAATATCACGACGCAAATGTTGTTACATTTTACAGAGATGTATAACGTTGTTTCATTTTCTTTTTTTTATAGGTTTATCTTTTCTTTTATGTTTAATAAATATTTGAATATAAATTAAAGCGCGCATTGTACTTAACAAATTTTTTACTGCAAGAATATATAAGTAATTCAAGGCAAAAAGCATCAAGTCTCTTCTCTTCAGTATAGCAGATCTAATGTAAGAATATAAAACGCTAACGAGATTGAGGCTTAACATTTAAACGCAAATTAAAAAGCACAAGTTATTTCACAGCAAAAAAATAAACTATTCCATTGAGCAGGTAATAGCTCAATTCTACAAAAACAGAACTAATTTGTGTTCCATTTCGATACAACCGAGGCTGCTTATCTTGAACTGAAGCAGTAGTTCGATGTATTATTTTACTTTATGTATTCTGTTAGATTTTCATTTTTGCCGTAATCATGTTAACTTCATAGTATTTTTCTTTACCAATTTGTTTCATAATTTAATCTGTATTACCGTGGCTGAAAAAGAGGATTTATTTATTCTGCTTTATTTCCTTTTATGTAAGCCCTTTGTGAACCCTAGGAACCACCCCTTTTCAGCTATTGGATAGCAAATGTGTTTTATAAATTGGAAATGATTTTAAACCTAATACAATATTATTCACGAAAATAAATGAAAGGTAATAAATAAAAGTAATTTAACCTATAGACATGAACAATCCTAGATAGCAACAAAATGAATAGTGTTGAAAAGAGAACACTATCTCTATCCATTTAACGAGGATTTTTGTATCAACGTAACCAACACACATTTTATTGCCAAGGTAGCGTAAAATAAATGTACTAAACAAGCATATATAGTTTTACAATGCCAGATTTACTTCTTTCCCTTTACGTAAATCGAGGTTTCACTTGCTTGTATATATTACTTTCGTGTGTTTTTTATGTTATGCGTGTTAAAAATATCCCTTCGACATTCTACTTTTATTTGTAAAATATTATTTCTAGCTCAGTTAATTTTTCTTGGTAACTTAAAAAAACTTTAAGACAGAATCACATTTTATTTAAACTTTAAAGAAAATTCATCATAAAACAACTCAATGCTTGTACTGAGTTTGATTTCTTGTTAAACACATATGATTGATTTGAACGAAAAAAATTTTTCATCGAAAATGAGCTTATTTTGGGGCATTATATGGGGTATTAACAACCGGTCAAATGGTTAAGCGATCTAAAGCGAAAATAAAAATAAATATGTTATTGTAAAAGATTTATTTAAAAAGCAGTAAACGTATGCTAACTACAGCATATGTTTACTAATAAAATTTAAAAATTTAAATAAAAATAATTTAAAATTTAAAAAGGAAACAAATAGTAAAAATAGATAAAATATTTTTTAATTATTAATTTTTTATTAACAACGGTCAAATCCAAAATGGGTATCAGCCACAGAACTTAAAATTATTAGTATGTTGGCATAGGTCATGAGTGATTTAACAAAATAACAATAAGGTATAACTATGGAGGAGAAAAGACTTATCTGTATAACAGTGATTTTTATATTACCTTAACATAATAATTTTATTACTTTAAACATAATTTCCTTCTAATTAACCATTTACTTTCTTATCTCATGGCCTTTTCATAGATGAGGATTCTTTTATTCCCAAGTCCCTTTTTTTAAAAAACTTGTGAATAAGAGCGAAAATTATTTAATTGTTATTTATTTTACCATTTATAATGAAAAACAGAAAGATAATGCTACTATAAAGATATAATGAAAGAATTATTAATACTAAAATGAATGTTGTAGAAACCATTTTTGATAATAGATAGAAAACTTTTTTTTTCATTTCTTATGCTGTAATACAATTTTAGTAACACCTACACACGCATTACAGAAATAAAAGTGAAATAATTGATAACGAAGAAAAACAATCAAGACTAGAAATTATTTTTCAATAACCTCCTTTATTTCCTGTCGGAATAAAATATTTGACGCTGGAAGTTATTCGATTGGTATGTGTTTTTGAACGTTAAGCTTTTCCCCGGTCTAATCGAGATTTATATATGATAATCTATTAATTATAAATACATCTATGTTCAAAATGCAGTGATAAATCCTGCAGAATCTTGTCATTGAAAATATTTAACTTTTTAAAGAGCTAAAAGAGTAAAGAAAAATGAAATATAAGCCGAGCAAAGAACAGGAAATTAATAAAATAAAACAAATGATTAAAATAAGTAATAACCTTTTCAAAAAGTAAAGATGGATAAAAATGTATATGATCTTTCTATATTATAACAGAATAAAAACAGTAAATTACTGCTTAAGAATCCAGTTTATGTGATTAGACTGTTTTCTTTCACAGGACTATTCGTAACCATAAAACTAAATATATGCATAATTCTCAAAACCAGTGAGTTTAGGGCATACATAGTGTTCAGGATGCAGTTCCATAGTTAAAGAAATCACTGGAAAACATTTTTACTTTACTACATGGGAAAACTGAGATGCAGACTGAAATAAATAAAAAATAACTTAAAAATGAGATCTAAAAGAATAATCTAAAAAGTAAACTTATTTCAACTCTTTTAACTTTACACATAAATACAAATATTTAACCATCAGTTTTATTTCCCATTTTAAATCTTAAATTTTCTGTTCCAATCTGGATATATACAATATATTTCGCTTTAATTCAAAAGAAATGGTAGAACGGAAAAGCTTTTGATATATCCGAAAACTTTTTTAAATCTTTCTCCGTAGTATATTTAATTACAAAGTTGACAGAAATACACGCGCAATATCTTCGCAATGGCGATAAGGAAAAGAAATACCTACTAGAGGAGGGAAAAAAAGACACAAAATGTCCATTTACTTAGCATTAAATCTGACCCAGCAGCAATCCCAGATATCCATGTTCCCTGAGGGACTAGAGTTCTTTTCTTGCAGGTGGTATTCGTAGGTATTTCTTTTCTAGCAATGGTAGCTTCAGTTATCGTCCCCTTAGTGTAGACAATCATAATCACTATGTAAGACAAGGAGCTAGTGAAGAGCACACGGATGTCGTTAAAAGCTCTCTACTTATCCATAAAGTGTTCTTACATCACGTAAAAAAATTAGGAGGGTATTGTTCCTAAGAAACGACTATTACGAAAAGATTTTATTTAGCTACTAGCAGATGGATAATTAAAGATAATTGATAAAATATATTAACGAATTAGATTCTTTTCACGCACAACGACAAAAGCATTGTATCATAAACCAATATAATCTGTATGAAAGAATACAAAAGAAAAAATATAATTTTATGTATGCTTAAGAATTTTAATTTCTTTTTCAAGATGTTTTTGCTTTCATCAATTAATCAGTCTTTTGACAAATATTTTCTAATCAAGGCATATTTTAAAAATACTAGAAATTGTTTTCTAACACTCAACTATATATTTTAAATGTAAAGCAAAAGCTAATTTTGCCTAATCAAACACAGTTTCATAGGTTAGAAATGTTGAAAACATTTAGAAAGTAAAGTTCTTTATGATGGAAAAAATTAAGGCTTCTAAGATACATAGCGTAGAGACATAGAGACCATATTAGAAAAGTACTAGTGAAATAGCCTTAGTCAAAATAGTAGAAAATCTTTTAAAGTAACAACATAAAAATTAAATGGTGTCTAAAAACATAATAAAATGATTAATGTGGTTAAAAAGCAGATAAAATGTTTGTTAAGAGAAGATATGGTCTGACAGTGCAATTTGATAAGACAGTTGAACTATTATGTATGATCATTACGGGACATTACATGTAGCTCATTTCGCTTAATGGTTTTAATAATCTGTATAAGTCTGTAATGTCTAATAATGAAAAGCGAGTTTATCATACATTAAATAACTTGTTCTCGTTGCTGAAAGAGAAAGTGGTTACAGGTACACTGTCAAATATATTGTTCAATATGTGTAAAGAGATGAAACGCTACACTGTGTTTAACTGAACGTATTGAAATATGGTGATATCACTTGTATCGTGGATCAGATGTGAAGAAGTACTAAAATGTCAGTTTGGCGCAGTGTATTTGGAGAAGTTATCTAAAAATTTTTTTTGAAAAAAGTCATGGAATCATTGTCACTCTCTACCTGAAGATTTTCCACATATTTACTAGACGTTATTATTGCACGGAGCTGAACAAATGGTAGGATATTCTCTTAAAGGAACAGCATGGAATGATTATTTAAGGCAAACGTTTTATTGCTGACAAGGCACTTACTCACTTATCTCCAGGTGCAGTTGAGGAATCAAAGTGATCACATCAACTCTATTCACCTAATTTTGCACTAAATGACTTTCTCTTATTAACAAAAATAAAAAAAAACGATAAAAGTGTTCTATTTAGAAACGCAAAATACGTCATTCACAAAGAAGAACAATAGTTTTCGAATCAAACTGCTGAATATTATAATGACAGCCTTCGAAATGTCCATAACGCTGGGAGAAATGTGTAACTCTGGATGTCAACTTTGGAGAAAAATCTTAAAAATAACAATTATTGACTATAAGTGGTTATGTATAATAATAATTAACACTTCACGATACCATTCACGATATTTACAACGAATCTACATGATAAGCTACATAATAGATAATTAGTAAGCATGTAAGTTTAATGATAAGAAAAAAAGTCGACATGAAATTTATCAAAAATGTGAATACAAAATTATAAACCATATAGAGACTAGTGCTTAATTACACTTTTAACAATAAGATACAATTACTCAATTTTTGATTAAATTTAAGTAATTTTTTAGAGATTAGTTTTGTTTAGTTTAGATCTTTCTGGTTCTAAATTTATAATTGCTGTAATGATAATTGGTTGTAGCAAGAAGTGTTAATCTTACATAAATGCATTAATCTAAGCATAGATAATTCTCTTTACGTTTATGAATGCATTTCCTATTATACGCCTACAAGACATTAAAACAACACAAGAAAAGGCATGGCTTTAATTTAGGTCTTTAAGTATCTAATTCTAAATTTTAATGTCCTACAATTGGTATTTACCATGCAGCATTTTAAAATGTTATTTTCACAAATTAATTGATCCTTTCATTTCTATACAGACTAACGAACCAGTATGTTGTCTTATGTATTTTTGTCCATCCATTATTTTTAATGTTATTTAACACTGATTTTTGTCATATATTTCGAGCAGACTTCTATAGTCCACTTTACTAGCTGAGAACTGACCACGGTTATTAATTCTTTTAAATTTATCGATATTACACTTGTGAAATTTTCAAACGTATTTCCTACGTTTTTTTAGTTTTTTTATAACAGTATTTTATGCTAGTACAAAGATTGTTGTCAGTAATATCATTTGACATTTAGTATACAGAGTTTGATAATTAACCAACAAAAGTAATCAGATGCTAAAAGAAATTACAATGTGCGACTACATTCCTATCTCATACTAGATAATAATTTTGAATTAAACACGTTGTTTTTCACACGATTCTGTAGCAAGAAAGTTCAAAGAGTTTTAATAATCTATGGCGTGATTTTTAAAACTAAATATATTAACAATAAAATGAAAATAATTCCATAATTATTTTATAGGAATAAATACAGCATAAATTTCCCTATTGGAAATGCGGTTGTGCAAATACATACATACATACATATATATATATATATATATATATATATATATATATATATATATATATATATATATATATATATATATATATATATATATATATATATATATATATTAAGTTTAATCATAATATAGGCTTATGAATCTTCTGCATTTGTTAAATAATTTTTGCAGAATTCGAAATTTGTTTTAATCCTTTTGAAGTTCATGGAAATATATCATAATTAAATTATCATAAATAAATCATAATTAAATTTTTGGAATTATTTTCTGCGGATTGCGGATATTTTAATTTTTTAATATTGTTCCGGTATTACATATAAAAAGACAAAGTGAAATGCATAAAAATAGGCTTTTTTGAAGCAAAATACTCCGACAAAAATTAGAACTAAGCATGCTTTGTGAAAGTACACAAAACGCTAAAATGTGTGATTTTATATTAGAATGCTGTACAGTATATATGAGACGTAAAAAGGGATTATTTAAATTTAAACATAATTCTGATTTACTGAATGTATTCTAGTTTATACTATAAAAAGCTTAACTTAAAACTTAAAAAATAAAAATGAAATTTTGCTTGAAAGCACTGTTGAAAATTTTGC
>CM063503.1:100068322-100093322 GCA_032207245.1 Pardosa pseudoannulata | reverse complement strand
TATATATATATATATATATGTATATATATATATATACATATATATATATATATATATATGTATGTATGTATGTATATAGATACATATACATACATATATATATATATATATATATATATATATATATATACATAAACTATTAGCATGTTAAATTAAAAGAGATGCTTATTAATTCATAAAACTTACCTTAAACAAACACTAAAAAAATATATCGGTAAAAATCCACCCATTGAAAAAAGGACATATTCTACTGAAGTTGCATTCTCTTCCTTTCGTTTTCCATCCTAATATCTGAAATAAAAGTGACATTAATACGTCGAGTCAGAAAAAGACGAAAATCTAAGGACATTTGACAAGAAATGATGGAATCACATTCCACAGCGTCATCTTAACCGCCATTTTTCCTGCTTTCTACAATAATTGAATGAGATTCAATGATGTACTATCGCTTAGGTTTGGCTTGTTTGTCAGATCTCATAAGGTTAATATGTATTAAAATTCAAGCATTACTTTGTAAGCAACATTGATAAAAAGTCATAAATATGGTTACAGAATAAATTTTGAGAGCTTCATATTTTATTTATTCATTTTTTTTTCAAAATGAAAATTTGCATGAAATATTTTCTGTAAGTTTCATTGAAGCTAAACTGCAAACATTGGGATGAAATTTTCAGTGCCAATCAGATAACATGTAATACGATCAGGTTTTTACAAAATGTTTAATTTTTTAATAAATATTCTTAAATTCACAGATAATTAAATTTTATCATTAATTTGTTGATAAATTTAAACATTACACTTATGAAATTATAGTGGAAAATTTACATAAATGTTAATGTCAGGGAGGTGTCTTTACAAGCTTTTATCTGACACGTATTGTATGACAGTTTATTTCTAAGTTTTCATTGTTTAGTTAAAACACTTAATTAATCAAAATAATTGCCAGATTAAAATTTGTGTTTGGGGGGATCTCATAACGAGAGTGAAACCAATACATTTTTCTTTTGCAAATCTGACTTGATTAATAGGTTTAATAACTTGCTATTTCATATATATATATATATATATATATATATATATATATATATATATATATATATATATATATATATATATATATATATATATATATATATATATATATATATATATATATATATATATATATATATATATATATATATATATATATATATTATATATATATATATATATATATATATATATATATATATATATATATATATATATATATATATATATATATATATATATATATATATATATATATATATATATATATATATATATATATATATATATATATATATATATATATATATATATATATATATATATATATATATATATATATATATATATATATATATATATATATATATATATATATATATATATATATATATTATATATATATATATATATATATATATAATATATATATATATATATATATATATATATATATATATATATATATATATATATATATATATATATATATATATATATATATATATATATATATATATATATATATATATATATATATATATATATATATATATATATATATATATATATTTATATATATATATATATATATATATATATATATATATATATATATATATATATATATGCATATATATATATATATATATATATATATATATATATATATATATATATATATATATATATATATGCATATGCAAATGATAAAAAAAATTCTAAAATTACTTTTAAACTTTTAAGAATTATTTATGATATAAAAAACATTAGGACTCATTTTCATTAAAGAATTTCATTTGCATTTGGAAAACTGTAGTTTGAACCCATCATATCTTGTATGAATCCAATAAATTTACTGGCATTATTTATTTGGCATTTAGGACTGTATTTCATTCTATTATCAACACTCCTAAAATAGGATTCCAGTAACTAGTCTAAATCTTTTTATACTCTGTATTTTATCCTGTATATTGTGTTTAAAAATCACACTTTTTCATCGTTATTGCGTACTAATTACTATTGAGTTATGTGAAACAACTATAATAAAAACCGATAAACATAAACGTAAAAATATTTAATGGACAGACCAATTCCCAAGGATTATCTGATAGGGCATTTAGCAATTTATTTCCTTCTATTATATGAACTATATATAAAAAACACAAAATTCGTTGAGCAACTAATCAAGTTTTATGTATTGTATATTATGTTTCTTACTCGTTCATTCAAAAGGATATTTTCATCACCATTGTAACGTGCTACATTTATATAAAAAGTTTTCCCATCTCTGTCATATCTAATATAATATAAAGATATAAAAAAGTTTATTACTTGAAGTGAATGTATACCGATCCTCAGATACAAAGTGATATAAAACAACTGTAGTAAATGCTGATAAACTTAAATGTAAAAGCTTCAATTGATACACAAATATCCGAGAATTATCTGGCTGAGTATTTAGAAACTTATTTTAATGTAATTTCAATACTCATATATAAAATATATTACTTGAAAAACTAATTAAATTTTATAAATTGTAAATTTTGATTCTTCCAGTTTAATTCAAAATAATATTTTTATCACCATTATTACATGCTACGTTAATATTGGAAAAAAATGACCATCTATGTCATTTCTAGTATGATGTGAAGATTTAAAAACGTTTATTACTTGATTCTTCCAGTTTAATTCAAAATAATATTTTTTCACCATTACTGCATGCTAAGTTAATATTGGAAAATATTTCCATCTATGTCATTTCTAGTATGATGTGAAGAATTAAAAACGTTCATTACTTGATTCTTCCAGTTTAATTCAAAATAAAATTTTTATCACCTATTACTACATGCTAAGTTACTATTGGAAAATACTTCCATCTATGTCATTTCTTGTATGATGTGAAGATTTAAAAACGTTTATTAATTGATTCTTCCAGTTTAATTCAAAAAAATATTTTTTCACCATTACTACATGCTAAGTTAATATTGGAAAATATTTCCATCTATGTCATTTCTAGTATGATGTGAAGATTTAAAAACGTTTATTACTTGATTCTTTCAGTTTAGTTCAAAATAATATTTTTATCCCCATTACTACATGATAAGTTAATATTGGAAAATATTCCCATCTATGTCATTTCTAGTATGATGTGAATTTTCAAAAACGGTTATCACTTGATTCTTCCAGTTTAATTCAAAATAATATTTTTATCACCATTGCTACATGCTACGTTAATAATGGAAAATATTTCCCTCTGTGTCATTTCTTATATGGTGTGAAGATTTAAAAGCGTTTATTACTTGGGGTGAATCTATTTTAATAATCTAATATAAAATGATAGGAAACAACTATGATAAAAGCTGATAAATTTAAATAAAAAGTTTAATTAATACTCCATTATCGATTAATTATCTGGCCGAGGCTTTAGTAACTTATGCTATCTATTATCAATATTCATATAAAATATATTACCTTAGCAACTAATCATGTTTTATAAATTGTATATTATGTTCCTACTTCATTTCTCCAGACGAAATACTTTATCCCCATTATTACGCTATATATTAATATTAGATAATTTTTCAACTACGTCATGTTTAGCACTATAAGGGGATTTAAAAGGGCTTTTTACTTGGAACGAATCTACAACAATCCTCTGATATAAAGTGATATGAAATATCTAAAATAAAAGTCAGAAATCCAAAATATAAAAACTTTAATGGATACTCCAATCCCCTACTGAGAATGCAATTTTTCTTTTCTTATTTCAAATTATTACTTAAAGAGAAAAGGGATATAGAGTTGGGCATCTCACTTTTGATGGAATTTCACAGTAAATAAGAAATGTTATAATAATAAACCTAAGCTTATATGGTTATATAAACTATTGATATGGGATGGGCTTTGGGGTTTATAAAGAAATATTTAACATAAACCTTAAAATATGTATGATATTTTATACTCGTTAAAAATCGTGTTTTATTATAGAACTAATAAGAGTTGTTTTAATTTAAATACTGAATGAAACTACTCATGGAAACTTATACACTTCTCAACTTTGCACTATTTTTTAAACTAACGATATTGTACAAAATTAGGAAAATACTTCTTCCAAGTATAAAACACTACAATAATTTATTGCAATACTTATTAAAAAAATTGTAAGAAGAAATGCATTTATATGTATTTATGTACATACTCACACACTCGTATATATATAAATATATATATATATATATATATATATATATATATATATATATATATATATATATATATATATATATATATATATATATGTATATATATATATTTATATTTATATATATATATATATATATATATATGTGTGTGTGTGTGTGTGTGTGTGATATTGAGTGTTAAAGCGAATGGAAAACATTCTTTCTTGATAATAATAAGTTTATTAAATCATCTTTTCATTTAAGCAAAACTTGCTCCATTTCCATTTATTCGTCGAAGACATGCGTAGATTGTGTTGACAGCTCCATGTCAATGCACTGACTCTTATCTGTTTGCAAACTCATCAAATCCTTCCAAAATGCTTCGGCCTGACCGGATTATCCTAAAAGCTTAAGCGTTCTTGGGTCTTTTTCATTTATTTTATTATTATAAAAGAGTTCCATTTTTAAAATCGCTATAGCTCACGTAATTTAAAACTACCCCTTTTTTAGACCTGACACACACACACACACACACACACACACACACACACACACACACACATATATATATATATATATATATATATATATATATATATATATATATATATATATATATATATATATATATATATATATATATATATATATATATATATACCTACGTATGTATGTATACATGTGTATATACAATGTTTGACCAAAAATATGGTAACACCTCGTCAAATGCATACTTGAATTTTAATGTTGGTTTTGGTCAAGTCTGTAGATTGCATAGTTGTATTTGCCCACTGGTGCTACCTGTACAATATCCATAATATGTTGTGTCAGTACTCTACAAAACAGTGTATATTTGTGAATGCATTTTGTCTGAGTGCAGTGAATTTAATAGTAAACAAATTATTGGTTCTAGTATGCTGGGTGTCTCTGCAAGCAAGGTAGCTGAAGTGTTTACGTTTCGAGAGAAACAATATCACAGATTTATACCGAATACAGGAAAAATGTAAAAATATCCTCTGCTAGGTCAACGGGAGAGAAAGTGTGAGTTGAGTAATCGTGTTAAATAGTTAATGAAAAGGGTTATAACGAAATATAAGTAATCGTGATAAATAGTTAATGAAAAGGGTTATAACAAAATATAAGATAAGAACAGCGCAAAAGTGGCTGCTGAACTAAATATCGGGCTTACAAACCCTGTCAATATCAAAACAATGAAAATGGAGCTCCATAAGAAGGGATTTAAAGGGCAAACTGCAATTCCAAAATTCCTCATCATTCACAAAAACATCTATAACAGAAAGAGTAGTACTGTAGCCATAAAATCTGGATTATGGAACTATCGAAGACTTTTAATTGGGTCAGATGACTCTTGTTTTATACTATTTCTAACTTCTAGTCGATTTAATATTTTGTAAATGCTCTTCCAAGCCTTTGATGGATACTGCTTGCTGCAAAGAATAAAACATGGTGGTGATTTATTCATGGTTTGGGTAACCACATAATGATATTTCTTAGACCCTATGATTATTCTGCATGGTTGTATTACTAAATCTACTATAATATTATGAGACCATTTGGGCCTATAATACTCATTCTAATGTACAATGTTTGTTACAAAATGGGGATTCTGCGTTCAATGATGACAGAGCCATGGTCACACTATGTGAATCATCCAAAAGTATTTTTGTGAGCAAGACTAGAGTACACCGCTTCTCTTCTAGTTACTACAGTCCCAGTATATATATATATATATATATATATATATATATATATATATATATATATATATATATATATATATATATATATATATATATATATATATGTATGTATATATCCCATACAAAGTCCCATATTATGGAGTTTTTGTTTTTTACTTTAAAATGCTTCTATCAACTTCCATATTAGTTACCTAAACTTGTTTACCTAACTTTGTAGCAACAATGGCATAAGATTTCCTTTCAAACATTATAGGATTTGTAATCATTCATTCCGAGAAGACTGCAAGCAATTTTGAATGACATCGGTAATCCTACAGGGTATACACATGATCCTTTTGGTGTTTCTATATGTTTGCAAAATCCCTCTATATATGTGTGTAAGTGTGAGATAGTTTGTTAGTGTTAATTTATGATAAATAATCAAGTAAATAGGCATGTAGTAATAATTAACATTCAGGAAAATATAGGCAACAATATACACAATAAAGATATATGTATAAAAATGTGTGTAATAATAATGATAATAATAATAATAATAATAATTTTCATAATTTACAATATATCACAAACATAAAGGGTATAACAGCAAAATTTGTAAAAATATTTATTGAGATATATTTAAATAAAAACTGAATATGAAGTATTATATAAAAACTGTGTATTGTATATAAAGAGATAATTACAAAACTCCTTTGTATTCAAATATTACATTTTAATCACAAGCATTAATTTTTTTATCCTGTTTATACATTTGTTATCAGTATTACTAACCAGTAATCTTCATTCGTTGCTTCCTTTTTGGTGTTTGCTACATTTTCTATATCCTCTAGACTGCATCAAAGTATTTTACATAAAAAAGGGCAGCAAGGGATAGACATTACGGTTCAGAGTGCAGTGAAACAAAATACGGTATTGCATCGTCTAGAGAATACCATGGAGCATTTAGATAGAAGTTAATGGCGTGAAGAAGAAACGGGCAGAAATCTAGTCCGTATACTACAGAGGCATTTTTTATTTGTTAATACGATATTTCAGAGGGAATAGGCTTGTGTTTTGTTGAAATTCAGCTAAAACACTCCATTTTTCTAAAGCGTTTATAGAATTTACTTGAAACTTGTCGGTTTATAATATAAATTAATTGTACCCGTAAAAAATTGTCTTTTATCCCCTATATGATAATACCTAAGTTATCTGTCCGTCTGTTCAAGAATTTATGAAGTGGGTGGACCTGAAGTGGATAGAAGGATTCCATATTCGATTCTTGATGAGTTAGGGTTAGCAAATTTCCGAGCAAGTCTTTAAAACGTTCGAAATCCACCCCTTTCCCCCCTTTTCGAGCGTTTAATATTATTATTTCCAGCCCTATTTTTCCCGGTTAAGAGCAGGCAATGAAATTTATCAGTTTATCACATTATAAATAGGTAAAAATTACAATTTTTTCTAGCATTATGACGTCATTTCTTTAACCATCTCCTTTAATCATTTCTTATTTTAAATATTGTCGGCATTGTTTTCATACGTTTTTTCACTGAACTTAAATATTGCGTAAATATTTTTTTTATATTTGGCTTAAATAATAGATTAGGTATATATGTGATACTTTTAAATTTAACCATCGATTATTTTTGTTGCAATGAAAATTTTATCACCGGTATTTACAACAAATTTTTTCATAAAAGTCCAGGAGTCTATTTCACGGACTAATAAAAATTTAGAGTTTGTTATATATCGTTGAAAATTGAGAAGTTTGTTCGTTTATGTGTTTGTTTGTTATACATAACCAAACGGTTTGACTAAATGAATTCAATGTGATTCTAAGCTCATTCACAGTATCGGGAGACTTTAGAGGAGTATGATGATACAAAAATGATTGAGATTATACCAGATAATTCGCAGCCAACAAACAAACCATTTTTTAGCCTGCCTCATAGGGTACTTTACAATTCTGGAAAATTTAAAATTTTACTACTCCCGTCATACGACGGGCTATATGCTAGTACATAATATTGCTTATCGAATCTACCATCAGATAGCTTTATAGTATAGCCTTATATTTTTATTACTAGCATATAGCCCGTTATATAACTGGATCAGTAAAACTTTTAATTTTCCAGAATTGTAAAGTACCCTATAAGGCAGATAAAAAAATGGTTTGTTTTTTGGCTGAGAATTATCTGGTACAATCTCAATAGTTTATTTATCTTCATACTCGTTTAAAGTCTTCCGATGCTGTGAATACAGTTTAGAATCACGTTGAATTCATTTAGAAAGATAATTCAAAGTTTTTTCAGCTACGTCTAAATTATCGTTAAGTTCGTCCCAATTTTTTGCCACAGAAATTACTAGAAGTAAAGGAATGAAATAATCATTTCCACTACAACCTGGAGGTAGATAGAATTTTTTGTTAATACATGTGATAAAATTTTTATTGCAACAAAAAATAATCGATGATTAAATTTAAAATTATCACATATGTACCTAATTTATTATTTAAGCCAAATATAAAAGAAAATTATTTACTTAATATCTAAGTTCAGTGATAAAATGTATGAAAATAATGCAGACGATATTTAAATAATTTTAACCCTCAGAGTAGAACACACAGAGGAAAAAAGTCTCCAAAAATAAGGTAAAGGTTTATTATGTCAACGTCAAAGCTTTCTATGATTTTTTACTTCACCCTTTGTCGACTATAATGGAATACGGGAAACCTACCCTCGTTATTGACCCTTTACTTCCAGTTATAAATAGATATTTAAATAGATATTATAGATTGTTAGTTTTTACTACACATAAAGCTCGTCAAGTCTCGAAGATCATCCCATAGGAAATAATTGATTCTAAAAGTACAACTAAAAATATTCTTATAGAGACCTATTTATATTTTTTACGAAAGTCATCGAAGATATTTAAGTGTTGCAATTAGAGATACATCAGTTACCACAAACAAAATACTTCAAAATAGAGATTTACAAAATCATGAAAATCTATCAGCGTCTTTGTGAGTCATGGAGTAGGGGTGCATCCCTCAATAAATGTCAGTCAAAGAGGGGTGCAGTTCCTAAACAATCAACCTGACCCTCCTACCGCAAAACTCCATGGGGAAACACACTGGCAGAAATGTACATTACATCCATTTTCGGGACGTTTTTGGAGGTCGAAAATTGTATGTGACAACCGCTTTGAAGAAATCTTCGATTTGGCGAAATTGTACGTGCGAACCGCTTAGAGGGTTAAATAAGAAATTATTAAATGAGATCGTTAAAGGAATGAAGTAAGAATGCTAGAAAAATAAACGTTATTTTTGCCTATTTATTATATGATAAATTGATAAATTTAATCTCCTGCTCTTAATCGGAGAAAGTAGGGCTTGAAATAAAGGCATTAAATGCTATAAAAGGGGGAAGAGATGGATTTCGAATGCTGCTAAATCTAACTCATCAAAAATCCAATATGGATGCCTCTATCCATTCCAGGTACAACCGCTTCATAAATTCGAAGATAGATAACTTAGGCTATTATTATATAGGGGATGTCTTGTGAAAATAAAATTTTAAATACTTCAATTTAAGCAAAAGAAAATTAAATAAAACCGAAACTATCGTTTACTGAATGATGAAAAGTCAGTTTCATGTTTTTTTTTTATATTTAAATAAATTTTCAAATAAATGTTTGTCATTCTATATTTTAACAAAATGAATTGGGCAATATTTTCTGAGATGATAGAATTCACAATTTCTAACATATAAAAAATAATTAAAATGTAACATATAAAAATGAAATTTTATTTGCAAAACTTGCTTTTCCTAAAAATATAAAATGACATTTCTTATAAATATCGGAAATTTTTTGCACAAAAATTTTGTAATACATAAAATGCTTAGTGGGAATGTATGTAAACATGATTATGCATAAACGATAGAACCAAAAGACGTTCAATTTTATGCAGGAGCTCTACATAGTACTATGCAAAATTTCAAAGACTTATTTTCAAATTTCCAATTACATTTTCATTTATTTAGTGCATTTAATGTTAAACTATGTATTATAATTTTTGTAGAAAAAATTTCTCATATCCGAGTTGAGGCTTTGTAGATTTTAATGTTTCAGGAATATAAATAAAAGTTTTCCGAGAGCTTTATAATTTAAATTGCTGTTACTATATTTTCATTACCATTATTTTTTTACCATAAAGTACTTTATACGTCTTTCGGCACTTAAGTGTGTGGGATACTGCTTTTAGCTTGTGGAGAACTTTTTAATATTTAGTAAATTTAGTATTATATTACAATTTTTCATACATTCTGATTATTATAGTAGAATTTTGAGGAGAATTACTGTTTCTAACAGTAAGCATATTTTGAATAAACGTTTTATTATTTGTTATGCAAGGTTCTAAATTACAATTTCCAATATGTTCCAGAATTCTGTTTTATGATTGTTGGATTTAGGCAAGATGTAAAAATGCCATTTAGTCGCAATTGCGCCAAAATTTTAGTATGTTTTTTCTGGATTTTCATATGGTCCACATTTTGTAACTATCTTTGTAAGATTTTACATTCTCAGTCTTCAATGTTTTAAAATAAAAAATCAAAGTTTATTTCAGTAATAATCATATACACAGATAAATTATAAATGGTTTGTTGTGGAGCACTACGGTCTATTGCTTAACTACACGAGGGAAAGAAGCAAGCGGTCGTAACACCATGAAAATAAGCAGCGCAAGTCCAACGTGGCACAACTTAATTTAAGGTCTAGCAAAAGATTCGGATCTGACGGACTTTCTCCGTCAAACGCAAAGAATGAAATGGTGCGTGAAAACACAAAGTCGGCCTCAAAGCGAGAGACGTGGAAAACGTTCCCTGAAGAGAGAAGCTCAGTCATCGAATTTAATAGTCAGAAAGGGATTTAGATCATGGAAAAAAGGAAACCATATGTCTGGGTCAGCTAGAAAATGTGGCGAGTGTATAGAAAATTTGCATTTACTTCAGAGTTAGCTTTCGGAAATGGGTTGTAAATTTCAAGTCGTGGACACGCTTTTTCATTCTGAGATTTTTAGCAGAGAAAATAGATATCGAAAAATAAGAACAGGAAAATGAGAATCTTAAAGAAATATTTTATGTATATTAATTTTGATATATTGATATATTACGTATACATACATATATATATATATATACATATATATATATATATATATATATATATATATATATATATATATATATATATATATATATATATATATATATATATATATATATATATACATATATATATATATATATGCATACATATATGTATAAATATATATATATATATAGATAGATAGATAGATAGATAGATATTGGAAGTTATCTTGAGGTAAGTAAATATAATTACATTAAATTTGCTTATGTACTTTTCCTCTTTGTATTATTTATGTAATTTATACCTTTTTTGTATGTTGTGTATTTTCTCCCTCTTCTCTAATTGCAATAAAATATTTCTCCGAGGAAATTGAAAAGACTGTTTATTTGATTGCTGCTCTCCTGCAACACTTCTATTAACACTATTTTCTCATAGAATCCCTATCAAATGGTAGAAATTGTAGAAATTACATGTTTTAACAGTAATAATTTTATTTTATGTTTTAGGGTATTTGAAAATGTTTTTCAATTATTTATTTAATTTTAACGTTTATGATGTTTTTTAATTTATTGAAGTTAAACTATGAAAGTTAAATCCTAAAAATACTTTTCTGAAATGAAAAACTAAATCATTTTTAATATGTGAGAGTTATTAAACTATGTTCTAAAAGGAATAAATTTTCTAATTTTTGTGGTAAGTAGAAAATGACAGTTTTCATGTAGATTTTAGTCTCAAAATGTAGTATATCCTCTTCAAATAAATACAATTTTATTTTTTCTAAAAAAAACACAAAATACTCATCAAAGATTTTAAACAAATTTACAGAAAATTAAAACAAACTTTTTCAAAAAAAAATTTAAAAATAGCGTTTATTCCAAAATTATTGTGCTAGTTGATGAATTTTGCAAGAAAGAGTCATTTATAAACATAATATTAAACATATATTGTTTATTCTTAACTTTAATCTTACAAAGAGAAATAAAATCAAGAAATTTTGAATTGCAAATCTAGGACACCAATTTTACACAGCAAACGTTTGGATATATTTCTAAGGTTTAAATATATTTCTTCAATAGAAAAAATATCAAGAGTAAGAAATATTTTCAAGAATTAAAGATTATGCTAAAATAAATGTTTTACTTATCGCAGTGAAATTTCTTAAAATCTAATCATAGTAGATCTATGCGTTAATGACACGAAAGATTTTTTCAGAAGTATATTACTTTACATTACAAAGTTTTCCCGATGACTCAATAAAGCAGAAAATATGTGAATTAAAGGTACGCAGGAAAAGAGTTTGAAGTTGCGTGATTTTAAGAGAGAATATCATTACATGTATAGATCCATATTCAGGTCCCTATGAAGAAAATACATTCCTTAATTAAAGCAGTCGTAATATCCTTTGCTAATGCACAACGCAGGGGTAATTTTTGGATCCATTTGCTAAAGTGGTCAACTATTAGATTAAGAGGGAAGAAAAACTTTCCTTTGCCATTTAAGGAATATAGACCAATTGCAAAAGAGATTTTCTTTCAATGTTGTTTTGATGAAGTTTTTAAAAAAATTAGTCATTTTACCTAACCTCTTTAAGGCAGTTTAAAAATAGAATGGTATTGTTGGGTAATTTTTTCTTACAGAAAAGATAGTTTTTAAACCTAAAATCTTTCTCGTGTCCCTTCTTCACAGCTCGTAATGAATTCGAAATTTTCTATCATTGCTAAACAAATTGGATTAAATAAACTAAAGTTTAGCGTTTGCAATTTAATTTACTAATCCCTTTCAATGGGATCAATTTGATAATTATATAAAATCAATTGAAAGATTATTTGATTAAAGTAATTAGAGATTATTACATTAAAAATATAAATTAGCTAATTTAGAATATCTCATTATCACATAATTTTATAAGGTAATTTTTAAGTTTAAAATCAGAAAATGAAACTAAAATGATAAAATATGTATTAACTTTTCAAAAAATAGTGCTCTCTTAACGCATAGGGTTTGAGGGGCTAAACTCGCCAAAAAATTACAGTTTTAGCCTTCGTTACAGTCACACACAAACCCGAGGAACAGTAGTGGCAAAAACATTCAGAAGTTCATTTGTTTATGTAACTCGAAACTCGATCGACTGGTGTTGTATGTTCTTACAGCACACAAGTGGCATAAACTCTGTTCTCTTATAGTGAGAGCTGCCTCAATTATATTAGCTCATTACTTTCTAGATGCTATAATGCCAGATAATAGCTAACAAAAGACCCTAAACAGGTTTAAAGTCCATACTTATCAACAGGATCCTGTGATTACACACGGAAATTATGTATATTTATGTTATTTTCTAATCTTCTTTATTAGTGACTAACTTTAAATTTATAATTAATCTTGTTATACTTTTGATAAAAATTGGGAAACTTAAAATTAAAGTCAATAATTGCTCTTACTAAAAAATTTATTCTTATTAAAAATGATTCTTCAAGCACAAAAATATAATGACAAGGAAGCTTAGAAAACTATTCAGGCTTGGTATACCGTTCTTAAAATCTGTAAACGCTTTCTTACCTTTGGTTTTTAATACATGATGCTTCAGGCTTAAAGATGAAAGTTAAGAAATATATGTTTAAGAATATATTCTTCTTTAACATAACACTATTTAATTCATTCCAAAGTGTTCCAAAGGATATGGAGGTGCTTTTAATTAAAATGACTTTGCGAAAGATAACTATTTCTGTATTCACCAATCCAGCTACGTACATTATCTTTGAGAGAAGTTTTGACACATACATAAGGTTTAATGCACCGGTAACAATTTTCTGTGCTAAAATGCCAAAATAAAAGCAAAAGTTTGTTCGAGAAATTCTTTTGTAAAACTAGCAATATCCAAGATAAACATTTTAATGAAGGTGACTTATTTATACCATTTTTATATTTATTGTCATTGTACATGAACATAATTTAACTCATATATGATGAATCATTAAAAATTAAATTTATAGTTCTATATTAACAATATGTAAATATTGTTAATGTAAAACAATATAGCATATATTTCTCTATAATTCATTTCCATTCTTGTTTTTATTGTAATGCATTTTTATTGCGTATTAATTTGCATACATATCCTCATAGACATACACATCAAATGATTGAAACTGGAATGTTGTAAACCAGGAAGATTCTTTGTAAACTGCTTTACAACATAATATTAATTAAATGCTATAAAATATTTCACACAAGAATCACACGAGTGCACTTTTAGTAGTTAAAGTAAGTGATAGAAGGCCTCAAGTTGACAGTAAAGAGTTCTTAATTTGTTAATTTCAGTGTACTGCCTAAATGTGTTGTTACCTTAAAACGTAACAGTGGAATTAACTAAACAATTACATTACCCTACAGAAGAGGAATTTAACTAACATTATGTACATCATAAACATTTTGTTAGAGCTGGTTTCAAGGATGTGATTTACTTTGTTACTGAGATATTTGATATAATACAAAAATGTTGAAAATAGTGCATAAAATTAATTAAATATATCTATGAGATATTTTTAAAAGCACATACTAGATTTTGAGCTGAAAAACTTTCATTATAATAGGCGATATTTGATTCATTGTAAAAGTACAAGTTCCCCCTGTGTTTAGAATAAATAAAAACTTCCCTAGACCATTAATGAAGGTCTAATATTATAATAATTTTTTAATTTTGTTATATGAAACAAAACAAATTGAAAACATAAAATGTTTACACCAAATGTTAAAAATAGAAACTTACTTTTTCCCAAAATAATTTTTGAAATACATAAATTAAAAACTAAATTTTATATCAAATAATAGTTAATTATAATTCTTATCCTGTGAACTAGAGTTATATTATTATATAATGCATTTCATTTTATTTCATAATAAATGGTAACTTTCAACGTTTTAAAAGTTTTCAATTTTTTATATAGTAGACCATCATTTAAAACAGTTACTAAAGAAACCACATATTTTACTTCACTAATATAAAAAATTGATTTTCTAATACACATCTTTCAAATTTTATTTGTAAGTATAATAATTTCACGTTTTTATCTAGTGCACATTTTTTTAAAAAAAATAAAATACTTTAAATGAGAAAACTAAGAGAATTTTTTTAAGAAATTAGGATGTTAAACTAAGCAACTTGTAAAAAGTTCATTCTAAAAGGAGTAAAAGTTTTTATTTTAGGATGAATCGGGAAAAAAGCTGTTATAATAAAATTATATTAGTTTTAAAATGTTCTATGTCCCGTTTAATGCGTATCAGTTTGGAAATTCTCTTTTTAAATAAGTAACATTTAAATTATATTTAGAATTTTATCTATCAAAACAACTTCAATTGTAATAGTTAAAAATTCAATGTCACACTTTTTAAGAAAAAACATCTAAGGGTTTCATAAGAGTTTCTTATCAGTCATATTCATTCTTAGAACTAACTTTCTTCTTGAGAAGCGCAATTTATCTTCTTATGCTTCATATTTTATAAACTATGCGTCTTATATATTGTGTAACACTTTTCATCCTCAGATAGGTGTTTTGTTGGAGTTATAAGTAACGCTTTCAAAAGTTCGTAAAAGCAGAGACTGAAAAAATATTTACCCTATTCTCTCTAGAAACTGAAACATAAAGTCACTTTGAAACGTAAAGTTTGATTACAGTATAAAATGCACATAGTCAGAATACCTGAAGAATCTTGATTCCCACTGCTTTTGTCGTCAATCTTAAAAAAAAAATAACACTTTAAATATCTGAATTTTAATCTTTTAAAACAAATAAATTTAAAATAATAATCCTGTTTGACTGCTTTGATTACTTGAAGGTTTTAATACTGTGCTCATTGATTAAGGAGATGAAAATATAATTTTTTTTTCCTTAAAGAATTTTTTGGCGCATCTAGTAAATTTTTATAATAATATTAGAAGAGATAATATTTATAATTGCATAAAAAGCATTTTTTTAAATTGTGTTCTTTTAAGTCTGTAGTCTACAACGCTTTGATTATTTCATTTAAAATGTTTTAAAATAAAAATAGTAGAGGATACACTATATAAACAAAAAAATTTATACAAAAAGGAAGCAATGACACATGCTGCTGGATACTTTTAAAATAAGGTTCTGTGCAGGTAAATACCTATGAACATAAAAAATATTTTTAATAATATCACTATTCTTCAGATTTCCACTGATAATTTTTAAAATTGCAATAGCTATACATTTATAGTACACTAAAACTACATCAGGATTAGTTTTAAGTAAGTATAATAATGATGTAAATATATATACATTTACACATATATATGTGTGTGTATGTGTGTTTGCATTGCTTTAAACCCAGTTTTTCTCCAAATTTCTGCTTTACATTAGTTTATAAAAATGCTCTTAGTTACAAAATTATGAGCTAAATTTGTAAAGCAATTCTTGATATTAATGCAAAATATAATAAAATATTGAATACATATAAAATATTTATTAGTATATAATATATATGTATAATCTGAAATCTTTAAATAAATTTTTCTCAGTTTGTGTTTTTTGTAAACATACCTGTATTCAAAATGTTGAAACCCAAACATATGGATAAATGTATTGCCTTTTTTTAAACTTATGGTTAAATATCTGTCTATTAGAGAAATAGTGATATACTTTACAATACATTTTATGTTTTTAAAAATTAATTATAAAGAAAAATTTAGAGTATAAAGGAGTTAAAGAAGAATAGTTTGGAATATAATTAAGTTTACTTTTAATTTATACAAATAAATTGACATTTAATTTTTTTCTCAAGAACCAATCACTTAATTCATAGTTAAATCCCTAAAATTAAAAAGAATAATTTTGTAAATGCATGAAAAATGTGATAGTAAAGTAATTAAAATTGATTAAGATGTAAGGTTTTAAATATTTAAATCTTTTTAAATTTAATATTTTAGTATACCCAGGAAAAATTGTGTTGAATCTAAAATGTACATATTCAATAATATTCTTTTTTGATAGGCAAAGTATCTTAAAAAAATAACATTATATTTTTAGAAAAATTCCAAAAGGCAAAGAGTACATTATATTTCTATTGTATATGATTTTTGAATTATTTCCATCTAACTATACTAATTCTCTTAATTTAAATAAAGCATTTATTTAAATTTAATGCAAACCGTTACACGTTAAGTAAAGTTAATTTGTTAAATTTTCTTAGATGTAGGGGTTTAAAGGATCATTAGACACTTGAAATGCTACAAATTTACCGCAATGGTAACGCTAAATATTCTTCTGACTTTGCAATCATATAAAATCATACATTTATTCAATGCTGAAAACACTTTTGTCATTCCTAATTGGAACTTCATATTCATGGAAATGACCTTCATTTAATACAATAAATAACTCTTTGATCAAGAGTTTGAATTGTCTAGCTCTTGATCATAAAATTCCATCATGTCAGCTCTCATACATTAATTCAATGACAAAGTTTTGTACGACAAAATATTAACTTGTATTGCAAAATTGAAAATGGCTTATAATACATAATTTCATTTTCTTTATATATTACCGACGTGCATTAAAGTAATACTTTTATTATAAAAGGAGATTCGTGGGTACTTGAGTGTCAGTAAATTTAATTAAAAGATCTAATTTCTTTTATAAAATTTAATTCAAAATCTGTATTGCCCCCTTTATGTTTCTGATAAACACCACCGTTGCAAATACTTTCTAAATAATTTATTCTTTTGTTCACAATGTAACAATATAAGTACTTCATGGTCTTCTGAGCAACCTCAAAGCAACGTTATCTATTTAGAAACTCTAAAATCTGCATGTACCTGGAATAAAACCTCCACATTATAAACTTTGCTAAAAGATGATAATAAAGGAAAAAGAAGGTTACTCTTTATTGGAAATTAAACTGTTTAAATTAATAAGTGAATTCTCTTTTCGCATCCCGTCGTGTGTAAAATTGTTTAAGTTAAGTAATTAGAATAATCGCACTTGGTTCGCTCACTATTCTGCCTAATTTTTATTTTATTCTGAAAGCTCAACAATAATACAAAAAAACTTGAAGAAAAAATTTCTTAAAACCGTTTAGAAAATTTTCCCTAATGAATGAAACTTGGAGGGAGAACAATGATAGCATTATCCCAATCTTTTTATCACATCAATAGACAAATCATTCTTTGAATTTTTTCCTTTTAGTACTTATTCTTTTTTAACAGTATTAATTTTCTCTTAAAACTTAAGTCTAAAAATTAATTTTAATTTTGAAAATTAGAATAAATAAAATGTAAAGACTATATTAAAAAGGAAATTAATAGAATTTTCTATAGAAAGCATGTGAAAATACTAGATTTACCTTTTGCATTTCGATAATATTGAACCTTATAAGCCTTTATAAAGAACTTTTTATTAGAAGCTAAATCAATACTCAACAACTGCATTGCATTCCACAAATCAAAAATAAAATTGGCTCTGTGAAAGATATTTTATTTGAATATAATTTCATTACTCCTAAGAAGCTTTTAAGATCATACTTCCTTATATTCTAGTTCTAAATCAGATCTTCAAAAAATTTTAAGAAATATTTGTGCTTACCCTTTATTTTAGAAAAACTTTCCTTAAGTTTTAATCAGTTCAGTTCCATACACATATTCGACTTTAAAATAAAAAACTTTAAATCCGAATGTAAACAATATTTAAAAAAAGTATGCATTACGTGAAGGAAAATAAAAGTGATGTTAATTCAATCACGTGTGAAGAATCATAATGTTTCCTTTCAAGCATCCGGAAATAGTTCAAACTTTCTCTTTAAATTCTGACAACTATTTCGAGGCATTTATTCAATAACTGACGGATTATTTGATAAATACTAAAAGATTGAGACAAGTAAAATTTGGAGTTATTGCACTTGAAATACTGAGGACAATGGAAAGTACAACTAAGAAACTGACAGTCGTGAGGAAAGGAAGTGATTGAAATATCAATCATTCTTTTTACAAGATGACCGAGTTGTCAGAAGCAACTTACCGATTTCAGGACATCTAGTGAAAATGTTCTGAACAAACTCAAGCCTAGAATCTTTAGTGGTTTATAAATATTACAAAATTTTGAAATTGTTATGGGTATTTGAGGAAACACTTCTTCACTGAATCAAGATTTTTCTAATTTAATCACAGATAACGGTATGCTGAAGGCAAGTAATACTGAAGTAAAACTGACAAACTGATTGTCCTATGAAAAGGAAATAATTCAGATATCAATTATTCTCTTTAAAAGAGGATAGAATTTCATAAGGAACTTACTCTTTCCTTAAATGAAAATGTTTTGAATAAATTCAAGTTTAGAATCTATATTGTTTTATTGAGATCACTATATCTTGTTATTGTTACTGCATTAGAGGAAATGTTTCTTCACTGAAACAGGGTTTTCCTAGTTTAAGCATTATTAAAGAAGTTCTGCATACACTACGAAGTAAAACTAACAAATTGCAGGTGAAAAGGAAGGGATTCACATATCAATCACCTATGTACAAGAGGTTCGAATTTTCTTACTCGAATAGCAAGTGAATTGTTTTGGAAAATACTTAAGCCTAGGGATTATATTGGTTTATAAAGATTATTAGAATTTGAGGTCTTTACTGTATTTGAGAAAACATTTGTTTATTTGAGAAAGAAAATGCATTCTTATTTTTAAACACTAATAAATAAAGTGAAAAAATATAATTATCACAGAAGATTACCGCAGTATATTGGATACACACAGTCTATCATACTTTAACGATATCCCCAATACGACGTTTAAAATAAAATTGATAAAACATACATAAATAATCTTCAACATTTCATAAATTAGTAATAAAAACCATTATTAAAAATTTTAAATCACCGTAATTGAAGCAAGAAATCATAAATAGTGAATTGAAAGAAATACACTCAGATGAAATTCCTTATCCAAAAAGAGCACTCTAAAAGTTAAAGAACAGTGTAGGAGTGATAACGTTTTTCAGGTAATTATTTCTTTTTCAATAGGATAACCTTTCCCAACCTCTAGTAATATATAATAATATTTCTTATCTTTCTGATTGACTCAGTTTTAGTTTTCCTTTCCAACAAATCTAAAAAAGGAAATATTGCATTCTTAACTTTCTTTAAGATGCTGCTCCACTTGATAGTTATTTAGTATTACTTTTATTCTCCTTAAAGCAATGATCCGTAATACAATGACTAAACTATAAAGGAGAGTATAAATTTAAGACTAAAGAGGTTCATAGGAAACGCTAAAAAAGAAATTTCCAGGTACTTTCTTACAGCTCTTTTTAAGGCCTCTTGTACATTTTTCAGTCCGTAAACTTAATTCTTAAAAGTCATATTTTCTCCTTTTATTTTCAATTCAAATTCTGAATTTAATTATCTTCAAATTTATTACGGGACTTCCTGACAGTTTGATTACAGACAGTATTTTTCATTGAGAAAGTATTTTAATTGTTAGAAAATCTATGCTGTAGGTTTTGATAAATATATATGGTTTTATTCAAACCACAAGTACAAGATAATAGTTTAAAAACTATTTGTGTTCATGTTTAAACTCGAGAACTCTAAAATAAAAAGAGCTACCTGAATAATATTTTCACGTTTTACGTGTATGTATCTATTGTCCCGTGAAAAAATAATAACTAAAAAACACAATGAGCAATATGGATGCAATTTGGTATGGAGGATATGCCAAAATAATAGATCAGTATCAAATTTTAGACTAAATCATTCATCCAGAAAACATACATAAGCAATTGCTTTATTCAAATAAGTCATTTTATTTCATCCTGCTTTTTATTAAATATTTTAGCTTGTGGTATCTGAGAACCAACTATATTGTATTCCACTAACATAATGATAACTTATGAGAAAATATTTCTACAAATAAACTGATTCACTATTAAATCTTCTTGAAAAAGTTCAACAAAATGATTTAATATAAAATTCTTTAGATTTAGGTCTCACTCAATTTTTAAAACTATATACTAACGCGCTTTGCCCTCTAGGTAACCTGCGGGCTTTAAAAGAGAAATAAAATACTGAATATTAAGTACGTGATGATTCCGAAATCTGTATAGATTGATTCTCTCTTAAATATGCCAAGAAAATCCACCCCTACCAAAAAAGAACAAAGAACACTGCAAAAAAAATAGCTCTTCCTTATCAGTTATACGTGTTGCTATAACTTCATTCTGCATTGTATTTCGTTTCCTCTGTGTCGTGCTTTAGTTATTTACCCTTTTCTGTACATCCATGATAATATACAGTTTTCTTTTCGGCATTTTTAAAAGCTATTAGTAAGATACAATTTCTGAATTTCACTTAAACCTAGTAATTAATTTCAAGAAATTTTTTAACTCGAATTATCCCAGGAAAACTACTGATCAAAATCAGCTGTGAAATATTTTTCTCTTCGAAAAAATGACTAATTCCGTGACGCTTTCTTCATTGGGAAGCTAAAACTCAAATTATTTGCGTATTTAGACTAGAGAATTATCATTATGGGTGGTTCTTATTTAAAATTTCGGCTAATTATGGTTCTACCAAAATAAAACTTACAGAAATGAATTTGGCAAAATATTTTAAATCCAAGGATATCTGATTTATTATCCAACTCTCAGCCGTATGAAAAGGTATCTTTTAAAAATCACTATTTCATTCAATCAGTTAAGACGTCATAAGCAGCTAATTGTGTTAATCGTTTGCTCTTAGTAACATATATTTACACCAAAAAAACAGAAATTTGGATGGTTTTTTGATTAATTCCGTTAATTTTGGATCTTCAAAAATAGAGCTTAGTAAAATAAATTTCCCAGATTACTCAACTAATTCCTCCAATCGTTTGCTCATCAAAACACAAATTTAGACTAAAATAATTAACATTTTGAATGGCTTTTAATTAATATCTTCTTTAATTATGGTTCTACAAAAATAAGAGTTGCCGAAACGAGTTCGTGAGAATTTTTTAAATCTCTATATACCTTTCTAGACCCCAAATTCTCAGCCGTTTTTGAAGAGTTCAGACCATGGACAGACAGGCTGACAGGCACGGAAAGATTTTAATTTTTAATTATTTAGATAGTTTTCATTCTACAATCTTTCAAACACAAGACTTCTCATTTAAAACGAAAATAATCTACAAAAATTAAAAAGAGACAATCCTATATAACTTCCATTTTACAACATATGATAAAGTCTGTTAATGAAATATTTTAAAGTATGTTCCCCTTTGGTTTAAATATTTCCCCATAGATTAACACTGAGCTAAAAAATCCAATATGGTCTGTACTTAGTCACTTTATAAAGATTTTTAAGGATCAAAAAGATTTAGTTGCAAGATACATAGCCACCATTATTTGACCACAGGTTAGGGAAAGAAAACCTCTTTATGTAAACGTTTCCGAGAATATCAAGAGAAAGCTCCCAGTTTATTTTAAGCTCAACAAAGAAATCTTTATTTAGTAGTTTTTTTCTTTTAATGTGCTGTATTTTTACAGATTCTTTCTCCTTCCGTTCTGAGATGATTTTCTTTTCTCCAATACTTAGTTGATAGTATCAATCTTTCCCAACTGCCTGATTGGAAAGAAAACTACATCTTTAAGCGTATTTTAAAGACTTTATTATCAATACCAACAGTTCGTTGTTGAATATTGAAAAAGACTGTTAATTCATCTTAGTTTAGAAAACAAAACCATTTGTTGCAGGATAATACCTTGTTCATTTAACTTTAGCAAATATAAGTTCATAAAAATCCTCCTGGTTTTCTGCTGATATATCAAATGTAAATCAGCTATATTGGTTTAAAAAATAGGATGAAACTTTTTAACTAATTAGATATTAAATGTTCATTTTGTACTAGTAAAATGTTGATAATTCTTAATTAAGGCTACAGGGAACTGCTATTACTATATTTAATCAATTTACTCAAAGTTTTACTACGTCTTTAGTAATATAATTATGGAAAAGTACTTAAAGATTAAAGGGAAAATATTACTTATTTTAGAAGTTTTTAATTATTAAATATTTCAGAAATAGCTTCATTTAGAATACTAAATGTTATTTTACATTTCATATTGCGAATTATAAGATATTATAAGATATTATTTACAAGATATTACATTGTAAGATATTATTTATAAGATATTGTTTTTAAGCTATTATAAGATATTTGTGTATAAGATACTTTTTAGACTGATATAAAACTTAGTTTTCTTTGCAAGAATTTCTTAAATATTAAAGTAAACAATTAATATTGATAAAACATTTCTCTTATAATAAATGTATTCCAAATCCTTTAAATATATATTATGAGCAGATCAGTCACTTTGAAATATATTACTTTTTACAGCTTTATGTGTTACAAAGTAAATAAATGTTAAATTTAGATCAACAACTTTAACAAAGATTTTTGCTTTGAAATAAATTTCTAAGTCTTTGTTGGTAATAATAGCGTTCTGTTTTGGAGTAATAATTATATCCAATACAAGACGGTGGAAAATTCAAAAAGATAATTTTTCTTCCCATTATTACTTATATTTCACAATTCAGTGACAGATAAATAACAAGTTTACATTAATATTTCTCTTCAAAATAAAATCCACTATTGCCTTAACCGTATAACTTTTTTCCAAATATGCGAAAATTGTTCCTTCTAAAAATAACTATAATTCTTTCCGTTGTAAATTATTTTTTCTGTGTCATTTAATTTTATCATATAGGAGCTCTTAATTTCAAAAATAACTTTTTCAAGCTAACAAAGATATATTTATTATTCCATCATTGATACGTTTATTAGGATAATCCTAAAAAGGGAATAAGAATAAAACTCTTGAGATGCCTTGGAGCTTTTAGGAGATTTCTTGTCACGGACGCTGGCAGAAATGTTTGGTACCAGAGGGACAATTCTTGAGAAGGTCACTTGCCCCCAAAAAAACAACAAACATCACGTGCTAAATAAAGAAAAAACTTACTTCGTTTCAGAAGAAGAAAGCAGATAGTGAATGAATGAGCTTATGGATTTTTAACGAAACCTTACACTTCCGAAAACGTAAAATAAATAAGCGATACAAAACATATTTATTAATTTAGATACTTTAATTTTATCGCATACAAACAGGGTAACTTAAATGAAGAACTTGCGACATTCTAATTTATTAATAATCCCTTTTCGTAATCATAGTATTGCTCATAATTATAGGGTTCATCAGATTTAATTGGTTCGTCAAACAACTGTTTACTTGAAACTTAAAATTAATAGTTATTTAATGCTTTCAGTGATATCTTACACTTGTTTAAGTACATACGTTAAATTCATTCAGCAATATTATACCAAAATTTTAATTAACCCTAATTAAATACCAAAAATAGAAAATCCCTCCTCAAAATTCAGTTTTAAACATTTAATTTTTGTTTTATTGAAGCTTAAAAAAATTTTTCCAATCATTGATCAGTAGCTTAATAACACTTGTTCACTAGGAGCATTTCCAAGATTCATTTCAAACCTGCTTAGATGATTGTTGCTATAAAATATACTTTTATTAAATAACTATATATATATATATATATATATATATATATATATATATATATATATATATATATATATATATATATATATATATATATATATGTATATATGTATATATATATGTATATATATATATGTATATATATATATATATATATATATATATATGTATATATATATATATGTATATGTACATGTATATATATATATATATATATATATGTATATATATATATGTATATATATATATATGTATATGTATATGTATATCTATCTATATATATATATATATATATATATATATATACATATATATATATATATATATATATATATAGTTTAAGAAATATTTGTTTTAAATCTTCTCAAA
>CM063503.1:100055822-100060822 GCA_032207245.1 Pardosa pseudoannulata | reverse complement strand
CACGCTCGCGTAAGCTTTTGGGATCATCTGGTCTCTCGGAAGCATTTTTGAGCTATTTGATGGCTTGCAAACAGATAAGTTTCAATCAGCGCATAGACATGGAGCTGTCAACAACACTCTACTCGTGTCTGTGACGAAAAGGTGAAAATGGCACACGTTTTTCCTTAACGATGGCTTAATAAACTTATTATTATCAAGAAGACTGTTTTCCATTTGCCTTAACTCTGAATCACGACATGTCATATATATATATATATATATATATATATATATATATATATATATATATATATAGAGAGAGAGAGAGAGAGAGAGAGAGAAGTAGAACATATTTTTAGCTCCAGTTAATATTATGTGGAAATCTGAATCAATAAATTAATTACCTTCTGTAACGTTCTTATTTTTAAAATATCTAAATTTTCAATGGTCAAAAATTAGAATTTTGAGAAATTTTTGAATTCGTATACAGAGATTACAAAATACCGTTACATAGCTATATGCTTTTACCAAAGTTTTTATAGGCACTCAAAAATATTCAATATGATTACTTAATATTTATCAAAATGATGATTTAATATCTGAAATTATTGCTGATTTAGCATGGGAGTGTTCATGACAGTAAGTGTGAAACAGTTGTCATCTGGTGAGTGGAAGCGAGTTGAAGGTAATTTAGTGTTCTGTTTGATAAAGAACTGTTTGTTTAATTTCATCATGATAATAACCCCAAAATACAGGTTTATGACTTATATTAATTAAAAATTAAAAAACAAAAGATTAAAGATAATGTAATTCAGGAACGTATTTTATTAAATACAGTTGAATTCCCTCGGACTTGTCGTTGCTAAACTTTATTTTTTTATCATGTGGGAAATAAACTTTAAGCATAATATTCAATTAATATATAAACTATGAAGTCAAAAATTTAGAGACACCCTTTAATAACTAGTTGCTCCACCTTTAAGTCTTATCAATGCCAATAATATTTTTTCATTGACTCAACAAGCTGTTCATAACTTTTCTGAGGAATGTTTGAAAGTACTAACATAACCGAAGTTCTAAATTTGGCCAGACTGGGTAGTAATGTTTACAAACTTTGAATTAATCATTCTATTTCGTCCCATAAATGCTTGTGAACATTGGGGTTAGAAACATAGCTAGCCATGGAAAAAGGTTAAACTGTTACTAATGTACCTCGAACCAATGTAAGATTGACTGATCGATAAAAGTGACAAAGAATATTGCGATCCATCTGAAAATGATTATCTCCATAAAGGAACATTATAACCAATTGATCAATATCGAAGTAATTATCTAAATGAAGGAGCATTATTACTAAAAACAAGTGGCTTGATTGGCAATGATATTGATGTAAGCTATGCTGTTTCGAGTTGTGTCAACATATAAGAAGGATTCCAATGTATCCCAGAAAATCATTCCTCACATCATAATTTTATCGCTACCAATCTAAAGAGTTTTCATTTGTGAATTTTAATTCGTATTTTTGAATCATATTTAATCGTGTCGTCTGTTACGATAACGTAAGCAGACAACATGATTTATCGAACCAGGCTACTTTTTTCCTGTCCTTAAGTTACGAATTTCATCATTGCTGGTACCACAACAGGTATTTATTTCTTATTTTTCTGTGATTCTGAATTTACTTTTGATTGTCTCTTGCTGTTACAGCCCATCCTTTGCACAGTCCACTTTTTGTAATTATGCAAATGCTTTATGATGCATGCATCTGCATTGAAATTCAGCTGAGTGTTGCCCTTCTTTTGTTGGGCTACTAAGCATTCAGTTGTCTCGTTCCCCAGCCTTTTCCAACCAGGATAGTCCTTATCGAAGTGTTTTTTTTTCAATTGCCACATTGTAAACACACGGCATACTGTTCGGCAAAAAAAAATGTGATTCTGACAAATAGGACAGCATTCCCCCCCACCCACTTCGCAGTCCTAACGTGTCTCTCTTCAAATAAATGAGCCACAAGAGCGATTGAAAAATATGTCCAATCACGGGGCATCGCGAAGATACCATCGCCCTTTAGCTAATCCAGTACCAACCACGACACCAGCTTGTCGACTTAAAATCATTATGTTTTCTGAAGTTATTATTGTAAAATATAAGTACGCTGAGAAACTCCTTTAAGGGTGTTGTAAAAAGGTAGAATCATGAGCAACATCATTCCAACACTTAGTAATAACTACATACAAGGATTTTCATGAAATTCTTTCTAAATATTCTTTCTATCTCAGTATGTATAATTTTTCCGTTGCATAAGTATGTATATAATGCTATTTTAGTAGAGTATATGCAATGCATTTTAAAACATTTCAGCGTGTTGTTTCATTTATAAATATTTTTCTAACATTTTAGTTTTCAATGTAATAATTTATATAGCTCTAATTTATCTAAAGAGGCATAAATAAAGCATACTCTACTAAAATATACGTATTGTTCATAGAAATATTTATATTTTAACTTTATCACTTTTTTTAATTAAAAAATACTAGTAACAATAATTATAGAATAATGACTTTTCACTACTTGAAGAAATATTTAATTTTTAAATATTATTTTCATGTTGCTATCAATGTAGATAAAAAATATAATATTCATTAATTCAGCAAAAATTTTTTCAACGAAAGAAACATATTTTTTCATATTTAAACACTTTTGCTTGGCATCTTACCAAAAGTGGGGAATTATTTAATCAAAGTATATTTCCGCTTGCAATTAACAATCTTATTTATTCTTAAAAATATTGTTTATTTTGTAATATGCATTTTCTACAAGTAACATCTAACTTATCTAACTTATTCAATTCTCTGGTTATTCGAGAATTTTAATGCCCTTACAGTGAATGTTTAACTTAGAATATGATAAAAGAAAAGGTACTGAAATACCTTCTTGTTTACGCACGGTAAATCCCTTGAATTTGTGTGCTCCAATGTCTGGGGAAATAGTTTATGTTCCCTTGGGTAATAACTTACTTTAAATTTGATCTAGGTCAACGATTCCTGCTCTTATATTTATGTAACTAAAACAAAACGAACAGAATATTATTTAAATTTCCCTTTAAGTATTGTACAAATTTTTGCAAAAATCTCCTTAGGTTTAGTTTTGATTGCTGTTTCACAAGATGCTTTACAATTGAACAAATTTCTAAGATTATAGTTACACTTTAAAACAAATTTGCTTACTGATTGAGGAATCTAAAAAGATTACAGCAGAAAATTAAATTCGTGAAAATATATATATACTCAGTCTATGCTGAAAAAAAATTCTGATAATGGTGATCCACATCTAGAAAAAATTGTTATTTTACAGAATATAGATTGGATAGTATGTATATCGGTAAGTTTAAATAATCAAGATTTCGAAATATAAATCAGATGATCAAAACTTGAGAGTTACGTAAACTCCTTGAGTGAATTTGCTTATAGAAGTTTTTACTTTTTTATTTTTACAATACTAATTTGTTAGGCAATGTTAAGAATTACCTAATTTGGATAGTGAATCAAACTCAGTTATATTACTAACTGACAAATGCTTTGATATAGTGTTACATCAGCATATTTAGTAAGTTTAATGAAATTTTTCTTTTGTTTTTGGTATAAAATACAAGGACTAGAAAGTTAAATCATGGGATCAAAGTACTGATAGTGTATGTATGATCAATTTCTCCTTTGATTGTTTTTCAATAACTAAAAAATATAAAAGAAAGAAGTACATTGAATACTAAATGGACGTATATTAATCCATAATATTTTCTAAACATTTAAAAACAATATTATAAATATTGAAGCATATTAAAAAAATTATATACAAGTAATTTATACTTTTCGTAAAAATTACTTGCAAATAATATTATAATTCTTTTGCAATTCAATATAATGTTTATTAATTATATCTGTTATTTATCATTATATGTTACAAAAACAGTAATTTCTCATAGATAGAAATGTTTTTATACACATTATTCAGTTTAAAACATTACATTTGTGTTTTTTCGACTGTAAACCATATTATATGAATTATCTTGACTTTTATAATCCTAAATATCTTCCTTCCTTCAAAATGTGTTAAAAGAATAATAATGTATAATTGTGACGCACTTTTTGGTTTTGTGTCATGAATTATAAAAATAATAAACTATAATGTTACCAAAATTAATTGCATTTCTTTGCAGTGAAAACATACAACTCCAAGTTTTTCAAACAATCGTTTTCTCTAAAAGTTAAAATTATATGAAATTTCACTATATTAGCATAGCTCTTAGTATGGGTGAGAAATGAATGCAACATATATTTAATCATAAAAATTCCACAATTTTACAAATACTAAATCTAAAATGTTTTATAAAATTTGAAAAGGCTCTCATAAACGAATTTGAAGTTTTACTACTTAAACGCTAAAATATTTATTTAAAGTTTTAAATATTATATTTGGAGAAATTTTTCAAGAAGATTTTGAAACTTTCAAACATTTTCTTGAAATACATTCTAGTTTGAATAATAATTCATCTTTCCGAAATAATATTTTTGGGTCGGGTTCTTTCTCCATGGCAAAGTATATTAGACTTTAACAATATATCCACTGATCGAAAAAAGTTTCTGTCTTACGACTTAGAAAAGATGTACCTTCCCTTATGTTTTCTTAAATCATATTTTCCGTAGAACATCTGTATTAACGAAGAGAGCTGAAACTGCATTTCAACATGTTTTAAATTATTAAAAGTAAATATTTACAGAGGATTGACCGAACTTCTGATGCAATTTCAAAGTTTGTTTCAATTGTTATCATCGAAAAAATTGTTTTAGAAATTCAGCCTTTTTCACGTCTTATTACACATTTTCCGTTTATTTTGAGAACCAAATGTAAAAAAAGTAGAGAGGATTTTACTTTTTTAGTGTTTCCGGAGCTGATAAAATTTTTGGATTGAAATTGGAACTGAAGTTCAAAATGTGTAGAGGGCCAAAAAGCAGAAAGGTGTTCTT
>CM063503.1:100033322-100050822 GCA_032207245.1 Pardosa pseudoannulata | reverse complement strand
TTTCTTCCACTATGAAGAATGCACAGATTTATCGTGCGATAGCAAGAAGTTTTAAACCGATTAAAAGCCTTATCACACGTCAGCCTGAACTAAAATGAATACGCTGAAAAATGTTGTTATACCATAAGAAGTCTGGTTTTCTTTATCAAGATAAAGGATCGTAAATTTAATCCATTGGTTTTTCAATGCATGCAATAAGTTTTTAGAAGACTTTTAAAGGATATATTACTTTTGGAGGTTGTTAGGGACATCCCTTATATCCTTAGGTACGAAATTCCCATTGATGTTCCTTTATATAAGATTTTTAAAACGTTAATAGTAGTGATGCTAATATTTGACGTATATTATGTTCCTAGTATTTATTGTAGGCAGCATGAACCACATAGGAAGTTTACTCTACATTCTTGTGAATTTCTTATGCTTTTAAAAGTATTTGAAACATTTACTCGCCGAACTATATAAAAATACAGGAAATTACGAATATATTCCTCTATTTAGGTTCATAGTTAAAATGTAACTGAGAATGTATCTAGAAAGAAGATTATAAAAATTTAAAGATATCCAATGATAAAGTTTATATTTTAAGGAAAAACCATTTTGAATATGTTAAACACCTACCTGCCGATGTGATTAAATTCGGTATAACATTAGATATTATGATATCATACATTTCATTTATTGTCAAAAAAATGTCAAGTTAGCTTTCGAGTTCTTTTGTAATTCTCTTTAACTTGTGAAACTACTTGAGTTACTTATATACATACTAATATATTATTATGCAGATCTCATAAAAATATTTACCAACCTGATGCTTAAATACAGTTAGATTAATTATTAATCTTATAAATACATTTTATCACATAAGAACTGAACTTGCAAAGAGTACCTAGAAGCACATACTGTCTCCCATCAGATGATTTACATGTTTTAGAGGTGAAACTGATCTGGTGAAAAATATGCATTTTTTTAATTAAAAATCTCTTTTAAATACGGAATATGTTGCTAATTAGTAAATATGAATTGTAAAGGTATACAACTTTTGCATTATAGTATCCCCTGTATATTGTAAAATATAAATCAATAGTTTGGAACCATTTTAAAGGTAGATATTCTGTGTTTTGCTTAAACTTTTTGTATGTTTAACGTGTCTATTTAAAACTTTTATTTACTTGTTTTTGACAGTTTTGTTATTTTTTAGAAACTACTCAGTAACTATTTGCTAACAACAAATAGAAACTTAGTCAAAATGACTTCTGATTATTAAACTAATATCTCTGAGTCAATGATTTCAATTATAATTTTCAGATTATGCAACAACTACCTTAAAAAAGCATTAAAAGTTTTAAATCAATATAGAAAGTTTTCTCTATTTTTAAGGAGTACTGAAGCTAATTGTTGAACTGGCTAAACAGTAAAATTCGAATTAAAATTCATCAAGCAAAAATGCAATTATATCTAGCTAGACTGTAGCATTATTTCATATAATTACCTCACCCTTTACTGGAAAGCCTTCATTCAGTAAAAAAATGTCAACGTAATTAATTTTGTGTCATTTAATAATTTTTTGTCGTCAAATTCTTGGAGATATCTGTAAACTGCTTCACCACATAACAGCCTGGTTTTCAGGCAAGTGATTAAATACTTAATAGTTCATAGTATGACACTACTTACACATATACATTGTAACAACTTCTATAATAAATGCATACCAATGTATAAAATGTAACCAAAAGATGAAAATTGCTAAAGTGTAGCTGAGGCTAGTTGTTACAGTGTAAACTCTTTTACATAACTTTAAATAATTTAAACTGTTGTCAGTTCCATTGATTTTAAAAAATATGCAATGTAGCTTAAATAAAGCATATTTTATGGTTCATGTTTTAAAAACGTATCTTGCAGTTCCTTTAAAAAATGATTAATAAAATGTTTTGTAACTTTAAGCCATGATCCCCCTTATATAAACAAAACAGTAGTTGTAATGTATACTGTGTACAAAGACTGCTTTTAAAATTAAATTAAACATATTTTCTTTAAATTTTACATCTTTAAACTACTAGTATGCTTTAGGAACTTCAAGCAACAAACAGTTTATATGTATAATCATGAGATGTATGTCTGTTAGCCTGAATTTTAAAAGAAAATCAAGAACACATTTTATGTGATGCTGAACATTTATCAGTTTCATTAAAATAATTGCAAAATATAAAATCTTCATAATTTATTTTGCGAAACAATATAATATACATAGAAATATATACCTTAACCTGTTTGAAAATAGCTGATTGAAGTACTTATTTATCGTAACATTAAGCACTCAATAATGTATTAATCGAAACATATGCAAGTAAGCTATTATAATGGTTCTATTTCACAGATAAGTAATTAAAGAAGTAATTCACAACAGAAACTCACAGTTTTATCCTTGAGCCCCCCTCAATTAAATACACTTAAATAAGCTTTCGTAAGTATGATTTCCATGATCACCCATATATAAACAAAACAGTAGTTGTCACTGTGTGAAGACTGCTTCTAAAATTAAATTAAACATATTTTCTTTAAATTTTACATCTTTAAACTAATATTACGCTTTAGGAACTTCAAGCAACAAACTCTTTATATGTATAATCATGAGATGTATGTCTGTTAGCCTGAAATTTAAAAGAAAATCAAGAACACATTTTATGTGATGCTGAACATTAATCAATTTCATTAAATTAATTGCAAAATATAAAATCTTCATAAGTTATTTTACGAAGCAATATAATATACATAGAAATATATACCTTAACCTGTTTGAAAATAGCTGATTGAAGTACTTATTTATCGTAACATTAAGCACTCAATAATGTATTAATCGAAACATATGCAAGTAAGCTATTATAATGGTTCTATTTCACAGATAAGTAATTAAAGAAGTAATTCACAACAGAAACTCACAGTTTTATTCTTGAGCCCCCCTCAATTAAATACACTTAAATAAGCTTTCGTAAGTATGCTTTTCATAGATCTATACGTTCGTCAAAACGTCTTTGAAACAGTATTGATCCGAGATCCTGCATATACATGGAAGCAGGAAGCAACGAAGCTTTAGTAATTTTGAATCATTGCCGGAGCGAGGGAAGGCACCCTTTGTGCGAAATCGGGGAAATTAATTTGTTTTAATTAATAAGTGAATTCCCCCCTTTCACTGTTCCCCATCTGGAGGATTGCGTAAACTGTATAATTAGAATGGAAACATCTCATCCTTGTTGAATTTCCCGCCTGGTTTGCTACTACCCGAGAGAAAGAAAAAACTCTTTAAATAAACTTTCCAGGGATATAAAAAAGACGAGGACACAAAAAAGGGAATTGAGAGTTTCACCTGCAAATCTGTAATCGTGAGAACAAAACCCTTTTTTTTTTACTTGCATCCTTAGATGAAATTCTTACTTTTTATATTTTACGCTTTTTTTCCCCATTCAATCTATATTTTGTATAACAGTTTCATTCTCACAATCATTTTTTAAACAATAAAGAGTGTTATTTTATAATAAAATAGAAAGAGTATTGACCAGAGGGAATTATTATAAGAAACGCAGATTTTGTGATCTTTCTGGCACAGTTTTAATGACCCATTCGACTTTTTTTTTAAGAAAAACTATTATTCAACAAAGTAAGGTAAGAAATCTACATTCATTTAAAAATTTTAATTTGAAAGAAAATTGCTCTGAACAATTGAGCAATGATCTTTCTACTATTAAACTTTATATTCAATAATACACTTGGGATTCTTTTAAAATTTTATGCAGATTTATTTTTCTGCAAAATAGAGAGAAGTAAATGATTATAAAATAGACATACACAGCTATGAGCTATGAAAATTTCTAATTTAATTTCTTTTTTTTTTCATCTCACTTTATCCCATAGTTTTTCCTCATCACAAATAATACATGCTTTTATACAATATATATTTCTATACGTTATAAAAATTTCTCATCGAATTTCTGATTTGGTTATTCGTTCAAACTTGAGCAATAACATTAAAAATCTCAAAAGAGATGATCAACTTTCATTGTTATTATAGCAATGTTTTTTTCTTTGATTCCCAGTTAATTTACTTTATGTTCATAAAACGTTATTATGTTCTCTCTCTCTCTCTCTCTCTCTCTCTCTCTCTCTCTCTCTATATATATATATATATATATATATATATATATATATATATATATATATATATATATATATATATATATATATATATATATATATATATATATATATATATATATATATATATATATATATATATATATGTATATGTATATGTATATGAATATGTATATGCATATATGTATATACATATGTATATATATATATATAATATATATATACATATGTATATACATATGTATATATATGTATATATACATATATATGTATATATATGTATATATACATATGTATATATACATATATACATATATATATACATATATACATATACATATTCATATACATATACATATACATATACATATATATATATATATATGTATATATATATGTATATGTATATGAATATGTATATGTATATATATATATATATATATGTATATATATGTATATATATATATGTATATATATATGTATATGTATATATGTATATATATATATGTATGTATATATGTATACATATACATATATACATGTACATACATATATATACATATATACACATATATATACATATATATACATATATATACATATATATACATATATATACATATATATACATATATATACATATATATATATATATTTATTTATTTATTTATTTATTTATTTATACCATTCGCTCTCGTTAAAAAAGAGTTTATGAAATTCGGATAATTTAATGATTATGTTCATAATATTTTCCATGCCATTGTATTATTCAAAACTCAATTCCCTTAGTCATTTAATATATTTTAAAAGAAATATAAATGATTAAACACTGATTTTTAATTTTCTCATTTTTTTCCAAATCAGGATTACATCACACGTTTAATATTTTCCCCCTTATTGAGAATAAATTTAATATTAGTGGCTATACATTTTCTTGTTTTTAAGCCAATTTAATTTATGTCTCTCCTTTTATTTAAAACGACAGTATTCAAATAACTATATATAATTATATAAAGACAGGGTACATATTAAATGCTTAATTGGCAATTTCGCTCTCAACTGTTAGTCGTAGATACATATTTTTAGCTGTAAGAATGTTTTAAATTTCGGAAATTTCAAAATTTAATTTTTTTATAAGTTCCTCCTTATTTTATTTTAAACATTTTTGTAATTGAAAGTACATGTTTATTACCAACGGTTACGGGAGAAAAAACCGGCCAAGTACTTTACGACATATCCTTTATATGCAGATAGACACAACATACATGTATGTTCGTGTGCGCGTGTATCGAAGGGAAGTCTGTATACTTCTACGTCTGCTATCGTGAAATTCCTTATCTACAGTGTGTATTCTATATTTACTCAAAGCAAACGCACCATAGTAATTATGTTATAAAAATTTACACTTTGTAAAGATTTCATAAAGATTACCCATTTCATTCCATTGTCCTTTTTAAAGGATAGTCAAGATATAACACATGGAATTACGAATACTGTATGTAACGATCCTGATACTATGTAAAACCTGTATATGACGTTACTTTCTAAATCGATATTTTTGCTGGTCTCGCGGAATTCTTAAATTTCCTCTGTGTATTCTACTACATTTACTCAAGGCAAACTTGCCAAAATGTTAGTAATTATGCTATAAATATTCACATTTATAATTATATAATTATAGATTACATAAGGAAAGCCAAAATATTGCACTTGGGAGTATGAATACTATCTCCTTTTATAATAGTGTCTTGTTGAGAGAAAGGGGCAGATTGCCTAAATAGAAAATAATAATTCATAATTTTGTTTTAATTTGTTTAGGTTTAAGGATTGGATTGGTTTCGAGCGCTACGGTCTACTTTTTGCAACACGAGGGTTAATGAGACCGGGACCTACTGCTTAAAGCCGATTCCGAACGGCTACGAACATCCATGCCACTGTGGGATTCGAACCCACGAACTCCGGTTCCGAAGGTCAGCACCCTAACCATTCGGCCATCGTTCGGCGTTTAGGTTTAAGGAAAAGGTTTATTAGGAAAATATAATTCTCTTCAAATTTGAGCAAAACAAATAAATTGGACTAAAATCCAAGTTATTTTCAAAGTACATCCCTAACGGCAACTTGTCTTAAACTTTTTGTACGTCTATATAATGTTATATACAGCTTCTTCTGTATACAAATATATATATATATATATATATATGTGTGTGTGTGTGTGTGTGTGTGTGTGTATTGATATTTTAACCATAAACTAGCCAACGTAATCATAATTGTATTTTAACATAATTTTCGGGCAATTCTATTCTTAAATTGAAACACTTGGCGAAACTCTTTTGTTCTTTTTGGAAACCTGGAGACTTCAAACACACAAAAATTAATTCCTACTTGCTTCAGCATTTCTTACATGAGTTAGTTACGCTTCTTCCCACGTCGCTTCATTCCTAACCATTAAAACTCTGATTGGCTTGCTCACATACTTATATATTGCCATGTGCTTCTGTAGATATATTGCATAAATAAACTTTTTTTACGGGGAATGTGTACAAGGGATACTACGACCGTCGGACAACTGTGAGGGTTGATACACTGTAATAAAACATGCAATTGTTGTATAGAAGAAACATGCAATTGTTGCATAGAGACACAACATAAAAAAGACGCATGAAAAGGAAATAAAATCCTTGTTTGTTTACAATTTAGTCGCAAAGTGCAACTTTTATGCGATGTTTACAATAAATGCTTAAAATCGTGGTCATCAACAGTAATACATGGCAGCGTCAGAGGAGTAATTGCCGAACAGTTTTAAATTTAACAGTCATTTCAACAAGACTACAACCTCAATGGATGGTAAAGTTTGTTTGTTTTACAGCACGTTATCATCATTTGAGGCATTCATTATAAAAATTACTCAATAGAAGAATTTCTAGCTATTGTTTTAAATACAAAAATGCTTTTCTTTTTATATCTCCTCTCTATGTTCGGGCTTCAATTTATAAATTTCTATACAAAAAATGCTTGGTTTAGTAAGCTGTATCACCGCTCAAAATTTCTCCAATGATCTTAAAATCCCCCTGTACATAATATATATATATATATATATATATATATATATATATATATATATATATATATATATATATATATATATATATATATATATATATATATATATATATATATATATGTATATATATATATGTGTGTGTGTGTGTGTGTATATATATATATATATATATATATATTATATATATATATATATATATATATATATATATATATAATGAGGATATTTTACTCGAATAGAGTGATATCTATAATGTTTTCATAGTATATTCATAATATGAAGGAATTTTGCTAGAAAAAGTTATTTAATTTGATATATCAGGTAGCATAACATGTTATTTAATACTACATCATATGTTAGAGTAATATATGTTTTATAGGGTTATGTATATGAATCCAGACGCAGTTATAAGATATACAATGAATTATTACATAAGGCACAACTGATATGCTTTGCGGTGGAGTTTAGTATTACACTGATAAGAAAAGAAAATTCATACATGCCGGTTAAATATATGAAATACCTTCCTTCTTTCTCTGTATTTATATCTCTCTATGTATCTATTAATCTATCTATCTATCTATCTATCCAACCAATCCTCTCTTCTTCCCTCCCTCTCTTTCTCTCTCTCCCTCCATCCATCTATCTATCTCGCTCGACCGCTCTCTCTATATCTGTATATATATGTATGTGTGTGTGTGTTGCGTGTGCACATGTACTAAGGATTTTTGCAATTTTAATGCCATTGTTTCCAATTTCACAACTAACGTTTTACAAACCACATTTTCGAACGGTGGTCGATTGGTTAGGGTACTGGCCTTCGGTACCGGAGTTCATGGGTTCGAATCCTACTCTTGCATGTACGTTCGTAGCTATTCGGAATCGGCTTTAAGCTGTAGGTCTTGGTCTTATTAGCCCTCGTGTTGCAAAAAGTAGACCGTAGCACTCAAAACCAAACCAAACAAGCCATAAAAGAGACGTTGATTTAAAACTTTGTCTCGTGAGTCACGTGATTTTTCTAAAGACGGCAATTTTACAGATCAAGCAGATGCATGTTTGTCTCTTGTCTGTCTCAGACTAGCCCTTTAGTGTTTCATGATTAAGATGAAAACAAAGAATTCTTACTAAGAATTACACCTAGTCTTCAGTTACAAGTGAGAGCCTTTCTCGCCACGATGACTGCATATGAGTTAAATCCCAGACAATTAAAAATACGGTATATTTCTCCACTGAGACCGATAAAAAATGTTTTTGCCGGTTGCATATAAGTACCAGCACCCTATTGCTGTATTTCCAGCTATTATCAAAATATATTGTTATCTATATCTCATATGTGTTTATTTTTCAAAAATATGTACAAATACATTGCGCTTCAATAGCGATGAGAATCATTCTTGACCATTTCATTACCAAAATCGTATGATTTATAACACAAGTGTTTTGTTACAAGATGAAATATCCAAACTTATTTTATATCTTAATGCACTTTTAAACAAAAAAGTAATTAATTCAAGCCCAAAGATAAAGATATCTTTTGTTTAACAAAAGGATATTTGCAATCCAGTGTAAACATGAACGAAAATTACGTCTAACTATAATAAGAATGTAAAACAAAAGATGGTTTTAATTAACAATGTATTCTAATAGGAGAAAATCGTTAAAAATATGGTAATAGAAAATAGGTTGAAAGCGCACTGATATTTAAATAGTAATATAATGTATTAATTTTAAACGCTCAAAGAAGAAGAATTGAGTATTACTAACCTTAGTAATGGAACTTTTTTTGTTGAGTAACAAAAGAAATTGTTTATTCATAACTTAACGCAGCTTTAAATAATGAATTAAAGTAACTAAGTGTTTATTTAGAGATCTGCTTTAAGAAAATTAATAAATATGCATGCATTAAATCTTTCAGATACTTTAGTCTATTTTTACTTCTTTCGTAGAATGCATACATATAATATAATAACTCTAATTTTCTAGTTCATTTTACAGTAACGAAAGTAGGTTTTTTTACCGTTCCTAATGAATTTTTGATTTTTTTTAATTCTGAAACTAGAATTTATTCAGTGATGGTCATGTGGGATTGCTTTATTTATTTAAACATGCAGTTTTAGGTCCCTTTTTTATAGCTGAAGTGGATGGTCGAAGTGCTCTTATTTAAAAGTATACAGTGATCAGAATAATTAATACTGTATACTGTATTTGTACTGAATAATAACGTCATGTTTTTCTTAAGCAAAATTTTTAATTTAAGATGGTATTTCTTTAGCACTTAACATAAAATTAATAAGCTAATTACATAAAGTAGGATAAGTAACATAGGACAGGATTTTATTGTAAATAATGTCAATTATGTTTCAATTTCTTAACTCGGTTAAAATAAAATTCAAGCTCAAAAATTTAATATGCTTATACGGTTTCATTACCGTAATTATTTTATTTTCCAAGCTTCATTTTTCAATAACTTTTTATTCATTATATTTTGTAATAAATTTTGTAATGAAAATAAATAACAATTATTAGAGTGCACTAGAAGTTTCTAATTTCCGTATTATGATTTCAAAGCGATTTTTTTTGAATTTTTAGCCTCGGTTTGTATGTAGTTCCAATTTGTTTAAATCATAAGAGCAATTAATCATTAGTATAGAATTATTTTTTTATTAAAGTATGGTAATCCCATTCAGAATGCCCTACTACATAAGTTACTAAATGCTGCATATCCTGGTGATTAGTTACCACTTTAAAGATGGAAGACATCATTATGCAATCATTCAATGTTTTCCTTTTTATATTAAGTTATGTTCCCTTGTGATATTTTCCTGCAAACAAAACTATTGTATTATTTAATGATGTCCTGCTCCACCAAAACGAAATTTTAAAATATTAATTTACCGCTCTTGCATCTGACCAGAGTTTCTAATGCCGTCCTTTTAAGCATTTGTTGACTCTGAAACAAATTTCCCCTCTTTGAAGATTTTTTTACAATGTCTGCCGATATAAATTCTTCATGAAGATCTGAAAGTCTTTTATGAGGAATTTTTAATATTTATTCGTGAGTGACGTGTAAGAAAATTATATTTGTTTAAAAATGAACTAGTAAATAAAAAGTAATTACTAAAATCCCAATGATATATGATACTTCTCAAAAAAGTTCATACTTTATGTAACTAATATAAGCTTGCAAGTTAAATCACAAATTTGTTTATATTTGTTAGTGTTCAAGCTTTCCTCATTGTAAAGATACTGGCTTTCAATTTCCAAATAAAAATATTCCGTACTTTCAATGCTCTATGTATATTCATCCTGTATATTCATGAAAACCAAAATTACAGACTCGGTGTTTTCTCTTCTATTGATATTTTTTTTTGCAAAGAATGGTTTGTAGGAATATTTTCTTTTCAAATTTAGACATATTTATAATTTATATTCTATTCTTGAAGCCCAGTGGCGTTGGGGTAGCGCTTCTCACTCTCACGACACAGGTCTGAGGTTCGATCCCCTGACTGGGCAAGGTTGACTCAGCCTTTCATACATTTAGTGGGTATGCAAACTGAGGATCAAGCATGCTTGAGAACTAAACACCGGGGGTGCCTCGTAAGGTTGACCACCTAACTGGAACATATGCTTTGCACCCCTGGGACTTGGTCTCGGAAAGGGAGATTGGCACAATAGGCTCCGCCCCCCTGGGGGCTGTTGAGCCGAAGAGTTATTCTATTCTTGTAGTTACACATTTCCTAAAAGTGATATTTCTTTATTTTAACTACATTCAGCATTGCTACTAAACTAAAATAGTTATAAGCTTGATATCTTTTAACAACAACTCTCACAACGCACTTACAGTGAAGTGGTATCGAATTTACTTGTGTTTAGTACCATAACTATGTATTTGAGTTATTACATAAAAGGGGGAGACTTCGTTTCCTGTACTAACCCTGCGAAAATATTAAGTATATAAACAATTAAAATAAATATGTAAACTCATTTTTATTATAGCTTTTATTTAAATATTAGTCTTATTAAATGTACCATACTAGCATGGTGTTTTAAGTTATCCATTATATAAGGCTGCCAATTTTCTGATCGAGTTACTACAACTTACTTTTAAAGCATTCTATTAAAATGATCCATTTAGCAATTTTTAGAAAAGATATCTATTGATAAATAATTATTTTTCATATAATTTTACTAAGGTTATCTGCTTTACACTATCACTTTGGACTACTTTAGATCCGGATTAATTTCCATGGCTATTGCTTCTATCAAATACCACAACTATCAAATATATGCACGGATATTCATCACTTCCTATTAGAGCAGTTTCATGTAAAACAAAATAAAACTAATTCTGTTAAAATAAATACAGTCTGTCATTTCTGACACAGATATTTTTATTGGATATATATTCCTCATATGATTATACTAAGGTTATCTGCGTTACAATATCTCTTTGGACCATCTAGATAGCAATTGATTTCCATTCCTATTGTTTATGCCTTTAAACACAGGAAATATAATAGTTCATTTTAAGACACGCAAATTAAGCTTAAATTATTGCTTTAACAAATGATAGTGGTTCTCTATAGATATCAAACCATTGTTACAATTTACAGGAATTGGAATATTCGAAGATAACAATTAGAATATGTACGATCGCAGGAATATGCATTTTCTTTTAGTTACGTGTCGTATGTTTTCAATATTTTGCAAAACTAAATTATATAAATTATTATAAAACTTCATAAAATAGCTTGGCACCGATTAAAATCAGTAATAATAATAAGTAAAATTAATTTAGATAGATCAGTTTTTTCTAAATAACAACGTAACTGGTGTTTTAATGGTAAACTATTAAAAGTTTTTAATTATTGTAGCATTTAAATTCTGTTTTTACAAGGAAGGTTAACCATGTATTATTTAAACATCGTTGTAATTAAGAAGGCATAGAAGTATGCAGTAATGCTCTTGCGATGAAAAATGATTTGGCATGGAACGCTACTGTCTACTTTTTGCAACACGAGGGATAAAGAGCCCGGGACCTACTGTTTAAAGCCGATTCCGAAAGGCTAAGAACATCCATGCAGATTGAGATTAGAACCCACAAATTCTGGTACCGAATATCAATGTTCTAAGCATTCGGTCACCGTTTGGTACTAAAAATTGGTGATTAAGATTATGTATAAAAAATAGTGATAATTTATCATTTGAAATCTCTACAAAATGACACGAACAAAGTATTTATATTAGAACAATCTGACATTCAGATTTTTGTAGAATAAAGAAAGAGATGCTGTAATACCTGAGTCATCACATCCTTAACAAATGCAGCAGTTTAATATAACAGCTTCTATAGTTTCATTATTTCTTTTTTTCAGATCTTTCTGGTGTCTTTTCTAAAATCAAGTGATTCCTGATTTTAAACACTCGTGTATATTATTAACGACATTTTTCAATTAACCTGAGTATTAAACTTCCATACATTAACTGAATCTTTTCTTTTTACCTTTAACTTTATAATGAAAACTCATATTTTCAAATTGAGAAAGTAGAAACTGAATTGATGGCAATTAATCAATCGAATACTGAGGGCTTTAATCCCAGCTATACAACTGAAGTCAATTTTATAAACATCTTTAGAAAAAAAATACTGTTTATTTGTCTTAAAATATTAAAAAATACAAATTTTACGATAATTTTTTACACTTGGAAAATATTTTTTCCTTAGATAATAAACAAGTAATCCAGAATTTCCTTGGGAAATTTAAAAATATTTTTTTTTCTCAAGAGATCTTGGTTATTTAATCCATAAGATGACTAAAATATAAAAAGTGACAATTACGTGCTTTCACTAAAAGATTCCCCTTTAAATGCAAACGTGTTGACTTTAAAACTTTTTCATCTACCAATACATTATAAAAAGAAGGCATTAGCTTTTTTCTTATAGATCATCAAAATGATTAGAACGGATTACTAAATTCATCGCTTTAAAGTACTGGTGCAGGTCAAAAACACTGGTAAGGATATATAAAATACATGTAAAGCTCTTAATCGGCTTTTTTTTTCATGTCATAAGCATATATTTCTAATTACAAAAATGTTTCAAATAAGATAAGAATTCAGTTTATGCATTTTTCATTTCAAATTCAATTTTCTGAAAATTACAAACTCTGAATTTTTAAACATTCCCCCGGTTATTTCATTATGTTAGTAAAAATTCAAATTTATCCGAAAAACCGTCTCTTAAAAAAATCTACTTCTCTCTTAGAAAAATTTGCCGAAATATTTAAATTCAAAGCTTACAAAAATTTAAATGTTTACTTTCTCCTTCTTTAGGGGATCAGTTAAAAAATTAAATAAAACAATCAAGTTGTAACGTTCCTTTTAAAATGAAAAGGGTTGAAGATTTTCTGATTATTAACGGGAGGTGTATCTATAGTATATACTGTAGTATTTTCCACTAAAATTAGCTCATAGTCCCATCCCCCTTTTGCGATAAAAGGAGGTTGTAACCCGGTTTCTATCTTGAATTACTGTAATTAATCTTTTAACCGATCATTCAAAGAAGGATAAAAGTAATCTATAAATTTTCGTGCGTTTTGAATTAAAATATCTGTCTCGGTCTTCAATGTTTCTCACAGAGAAGTGAAACTCTTGTAGCTATGTTTCTTAAGACGAGTTTCAGTTTTTACTAAATATACTATAAGGAACGGGGAAACATATAAAAATTTAGATTTTGTAAGTATCGTGAAATTTAATCTTAAATGTAAAAATACATAAATAGAATAGCTATCTTATAAGAAACATATTTGTAGCCAGATGTATATGTATAAGACGATTGAGAAAACACGTATGAGTACACGTTTGAGAAAAAATAGGCCGATTAAGGACTTTACATTAGAACCCTCTGTATTATGTGAGTGTTTAACATTGTTTTACATGCTGAAAAATATGTATTTGTAGCAGGAGTATATAAAAAAGTACTTCATACCACTAAAACAACAAGAATGTTAAACAATGAATAATACTTTTCTGGGATGTTAGAATCAATAACTTCCATTAATTTGTCCAGTTTTATTTATTCTGTTATTTATTGTTTATCGAAAGAGATCCATTAACGAGTGTTTAAATGTGTGTGGAAAATCGTTTAACTAGAAAACAGGCTTGAATTCATTTAAATTTATTGGGTGACCTACTTGGGTATTTTCTGGGTTTTTCATGTGTAACACAAGTTGGATCTTCCAATGATATGTAGGCATGAAGCTGCCTATTGGTACTAGAGTTCAAACGTTTTGATTCCACTGCTAACACGGATGTTTGTAGCCATTTGGAATTTGGCTTCAAACTGTAGTTCCCTATCGTACTATCGGTCGTAAGGTAAACAGTTGACTGTAGCGTTGCTCAATAAAACAAACTTACCCTTCAAAATTTCTCCCTTCTCTTTTTAGTGATTCCAGTGTGAATCCAACTATCAAATAGAATCATTGCAACATCAAGTATAAATAATTTACTTATAATGCTGTCTCTTTTTGGTATAACATACAGTTCTGTTTGATTGATGCCTCGTTTAGATAACAGTTAATTGTACTGGTTAGAACCAAAAAGCCCTGAAGTTTTTCCCTGCTCTCTTTACTGATTCCAGACTGAATTTAATTCTCCAATAGAGCTGATAGAACATAGAATATAGACTTACATTCAGGAGTTTTCATGGTATAATAGACAGTCCTGGTTATATGATACCTAATTGTGCTAACAGTTGACTCTAATAGTGCTAATAATCAACAAACATATCTATAAAAATTTCTCCCCTCCCCTTTTATTGCAGAATGAGAGTGAATCCACCTCCCAAATACAAATGGTATAATTAATTTACTCAAACTCCTGGCTATTCTAAGGATAACAACTTTCTAACTCCTTCCCTAGCTATTGCAAAAGAATTCTATAATATAGATAAATGCAGATCAAAATAACTGATACAGAATTCGAAAGTTAAAAAACTGAATAAAAATTCCCTTTTTATTTTTTCTAATATTTAGATAAAAAGAAAAAAAAGTTAATTATTAATTTCAAATAAAACCTTCTGCATTCACGGAACGCATTAAGTGAAATATTACATGAGTATGCACAAAGACAGGATTATAAAATAAAACAAATTATTAATAATTTTATTAATTAGAAGTCTTACTACAAGCAATAAAATTACTTTTGAAATTCGTTGCGATAATTAGATTTTTCTACAAATTTAATCATTCTTGCTTTATTTACGAAATGCTAATTAACTAAAAAGATTTTCTCATTAACGTGATCTAAAGTAAAATCATTTTTACCAAAGAATTTGATGAGTCATCTAAATGAATCATTATCCTCTGAATTCTTTAAACTCTTAATTGTCGCGTTTAAATATTAATTACACAATTTAAACAGTAATTAAGATGCTGTTTTAATTGTATCATGTGTAAAGAGTTTTATGGTATTTGGGAAATATAAAGAAAATATAATGTAATCTAAAATCACTTTAAAAAAAACTCATATTTTTATACTGTAAAAAACTGTAGTATCATTGATTAGTTAAAAATATTCATAAGATTAATATTTCTTGATAAAATATTGTATTTTATGTAACATTCATTTTTTCTCTTCACGCTCAAAAAGGTTCAAAGAAATTGATTAGGGAGAGAACTACTTCATTGATATTAAGTTTTCTTGAGATTTAAGGGCTGTTTTCAGATAACAACTTAATATAATGAAATTCTCTTTACTATCTAAATTCTTAAAAAGAGACTGCTAGCTTGCTTGTGTAACAAACCAAGAGACAAGTTAAAGCTGAAAAAATTAATGTCTCACAGATCGGAAACTAAATATGCAGCATTAATAACAAACAACACTAGCAAAGTCTTGGCGTATGTAATACAAATGAGTTCTTAAGCCTACGAACCTTTCCAGAATTCTAGGTGCACTCACTAGATGAAATATATACAAATCTCCTAGATTTCACTTTAAACTGTGATACAGGATTTCCACAAAATGATGTAAACAACTGTGAAATGAGACAAAATCTTTATAAATAGGCTGATGTTCTTCTAAATGCAATAATTACAACGTGTATCTGACGTGAAGTCTGATGATAAATCATGCACAACAGTCATAGGGATACGTAGCCGCTCATCCTGCAAAATGGTCACTAATTCATAAACGTCAGTGGAAGTGAACATCCACTGCACAATTTGTCCTCCAAAATACCCCACAATGAATCAACTAAATTATGATCAGGAGGGTAGGGTGCCACGTGAGGTGTTGTAGTTCATCATCGTGTTCATGCAAATAGTCGGATAATTTCAACAGTGTAAATAGACGGGTGTATTATCATTGCTTCAAGATATTACGTGGTGTCAGCAATTCTTTTAAAATAGACTCTCTACTAATTTTGTTTTTGGCAATAGTTTACACTGGATAGCTTTTTTCTACTCAAATTCTGGTTTATGGGAGTTCATCTTATTTTATTGGTTCGGATGTTGTCTACTTTTACTGGCCACAAACCGCTTCAAAACCATTATTTCTCTATCAATAAAATATGACTTTCACTCACTGGAGGCAGTAGAGGTATTAACCTGTTTGCTATAATCTGCTTTTACCACCGACACGGAATTTCCCTCGACACTAATAAGAGTGGCAATTTTTCTTCCTGAGGCTCCCACAAGACGGACCCCAACAACTATGTTTTTTTTTAAATCTATGGGGATAACCATATCAAAATTTAAAAGTGCCAATATATTTCACATTCGAACGATTATGCTGATGTGTGTATATTCTTGCCCACTAGATACCACCATTCTATTGAGGTACGGAGTATCAAATAGGTTTCCCTCTGGTGTTCTTGTTTCACAAGTGCACATTATTTTGTCGAGCTATTAAGGAAAGTGATTGACGCGATTCTCCATTGTAGCATTTCCTGTGAAATGGATCCCATATATCCTTATATATTCTTTGAAAAAGCCTGTTATTATTGGTACATCAATTTTGAGAAACTTTTATTCTTATAAAATGCTAAGTGTAATGTGATCATAAAAATATAAATTTCTCAATATAAATTTTCAAATAAGTAGTCACCTTATGGGAATCTTATAAATAGCGTTTTCCATGCATTTGAACTCGACAGTCGTCATGGTCGTCATAAATCCCCCTTCAATGTGAAAATCCGCCTGGCCACCAGTTATAGAGTTGTTATAAAGCGTGACACATTACACACTACCACATAATGCTCATAAACGATATCGATGTGACCAAGGCGTGGTGATG
>CM063503.1:100018322-100028322 GCA_032207245.1 Pardosa pseudoannulata | reverse complement strand
GTGACAAAACCATGGGTTCCTTATGTCGAGCAATCCTCAGACCCCTTAAGAGGTGATGTTGTCACCTTTATGGCTAACAACCATCCTGGAGGAAACCTGCTCTATACAGCAATATATTTACATGTGATATCAGATAAAATTCTGATCAAATAAAATCTGAGTTTTTCTTTGTTATAAATACCATCCTATCATGTTTAAAAAAGAGTTGCTCATCAAGAGGACAATGTAAAACTGAATGTTGTTTATTACTTTTATTTAAAATATTTAAGGCTAGCTTATTAAAAAAATATATAACACATTTCTACTAAAAAAAATTCCGACTTTTTTAGTATGCAATAGAAACTATATGCATACTATATGCAAACTATATGTATGCAGTTATGGAAAGTAGAAAAAAAAGTGACAAAACCATGGGTTCCTTATGTCCAGCAACCTCAGACCCCTTAAGAGGTGATATAGTCACCTTTATGGCTAACAACCATCCTGGAGGAAACCTGCTCTAAACTGCAATATATTTACATGTAATATCAAATAAAATTCTTATCACGAAGTTTTTCTTTTCTATAAATACCATCCTATCATGTTTAAAAAAAGAGTTGCTCATGAAGAAGACAATATAAAAATGAATGTTGTTTATTACTTTTATTTAAAATGTTTAAGGCTAGTTTATTAAAGAAATATATAACACATTTCTACCAAAAAAAATCCGATATTTTAGTATGTAATAGAAAAAGTTATGGAAAGTCGAAAAAAAGTGACAAAATCATGGAATTCGTATGTCCAGCAATTCTCAGACCCCTTAAGAGGTGATGTTGTCACCTTTATGGCTAACAACCATCCTGGAGGAAACCTGCACTATACAACAATATATTTACATGTGATATCAAATAAAATTCTTATCAACAATTTTTTCTTTTCTATAAATACCATCCTATCATGTTTTAAAAAAGAGTTGCTCATCAAGAAGACAATGTAAAATTGAAAGTTGCAATTTTTTTTTTGTATTTGTTTTACTCTGTGCAGTCCATAATTACTTAGATTGAAATACTCATATATATATATATATATATATATATATATATATATATATATATATATATATATATATATATATATATATATATATATATATATATATATATATATATATATATATATATATATATATATATATATATATATATATTTGGTAGAATAGATTCAGGGTTTACTAAGTTAATGAAAATTGTTTCAGCTGAAAAGGTACTAAGTTCCCTTAATCTTTTTTATTTTTTAAGCTTATGCTGTAACTCTGACAAAAGTAATTTTTATTTATATAGTGCTGCATTTCCTGAAATAAAATAGTTAACATTCCCTATATGATTGCAAATATTTTTATTTTGAAACTTATAGAAACTGAAATTTTGAAATATTTGACATCACTACCCCAATACAGTATATTTATTGCAAGATGTTTTACCTACTCAGCTACACCTATAATATTTTTGCACGCATACATTTAAAACGAATAAATGTTTAACCTAGCTTTAACGCACAATGTAAATAAGCAGTTGTTTTGACAAGAAAATACGATATCTGTACCGAAAAATATCGAAATTTCTACTTTATACTAGATTTTAAAAAAAATACTAAGAAATTTCCTCATTAAGATCTGTGCAAATATGCATTTCATATTTCCTCTTTGCTGTGCTTAAGGGGACAAATTTGAGATCTAAATTTCAACCATTTATTTTCGAGAATATAAATTCGATTCATTAAAATAACGCATAACCAAAGGCAAAATTTCAACTGACTTCAGATTTAATGCAATTTATCTAATCAGCTAGCCTTTTTTACGATTTTATACTCATAGAAGTCTTTTTATTAACTATTTGAAAAACTTAATTATTATTCAAACCCATCTAATTTTGAAATCTTTTACTTTTTTGTAAAAAAAAATTAGGCATCCTGACATACCTTAAATGGGGAATGAGCTAATAAAGTTTGATTTAAAAATTAAAGAAGTTTTGTATGCCTCTACTTTCTTTGCAAAAATTTCCTTGACTAAAAGCATTATACAATCCTAAGGAGAACCTGGAATTTGAAATGACAATATCCCCAAATGAGGTCGTCCAGAGGTACTCCCCTTAATTGATTAGATCTTGGAATGTTTTTAGTTAAAGTGCCTGATATATTCAGTTAATAAGAATTCCGATGATAAATACACAAATTTTATTCAACTGTTGAAGTGGGCATCAGTGATAATGCTGCTAGGAGCTCGAGGTCATAATTCTTCCTTAGTGGATTAAGCACCAAATTGGGCAATAAAACGCTTTCAATGCGTCGGGGTACTTGGAATTTAAAGTAAAAGCATTAGCAAAAAACTTCGAAAGTTTTCTAATGTCAGTTTTGTATTTAAATGCATTCCAGAACACATAAAAGTTTGATCACCAATGGGCATATGTGATATTTGCAAATTATATCCTAGCGCAACTTTTGTCTAGGTATAAATATTTACGGCATTCATCTAAAATATGAAAAATTTATACCATTAGGATGGAGAAAGTAAGATTTTACATTGAAGAAGTCATTCATCGTGTTTTGAAAATTAAAAGTTTATACTTTAAATTTACAACAATAGTAAATTGGCATTTTTTGTTTTTCACTTTCTAATAAATAAGTCATTTTAATACATATCATGGGCACTCTCTTTTGACAAAAAACATTTAATGGGAAGGTTTGCCTTATATCTATTTAATAATACTTCCATTACACTTTTTTGAAATAATAGCCTTCTTGCTTTTACTGATCTATATAATAAAATAAAAAAAATTCATTTCAGAAATGTGACATAAAAAATTATTATTAAAAATTATTCGTCTTTAGTACAAATGAAAGGGTTTAATATTGGCTGTATGTAGCATCTTTTAAGTGTTAGCTTTATTTTTGTTTAGATACAGCGGCCGTCATTTGTTTAAATAAAAATGACTAAATATATTTTATTCTGAATAGAAATAGCTTAGTATAATATTTAATCATCTCAATGCCTAGTTATATGTCAGTTTTTGTAGATATGACTGCTATATAAAAATGGATAAAATATATTAACTTCATGATATTGCCATTATATATATATATATGTATATTTGGTAAGCTACTAGTACACAAAATATCAAATTTAGATGCATAAAATATACATACATGAAACAGAATTTTTAATTACTTTATCAGCATAAACCAAACCAGTATTTTATTAATCTCTAACTTCCTTCTGTCAAAAATATTTTGGTTAATGGAGTTTTATTGCAAGTATAAGTAACTAAACTCAACCTCCCAATAGAATAAAACAAGGCATAAGAGGATAATTTACCCATTTCGAATCCACCCTAGAATATAATAATCTTCCACTAGTCTTGTTAAAGTCAATTCGTAAATAGAAAGTAAAATTATTAGAAACTTCATAAAAAGTGCAAATATTATATTTACATTAACTAATGCTTATTTGAAAAGGAATTTCTATCTTATCTATCACAAGTGGGCATAGTACTTTCGAGCTGAAAAACTTCATTTTAACAGCATATTTTAATGCAACATAATATTAAAAATTCTGTTCTGTTTAGAACAAAACTTTTTGTGCATAATTAATAGGGGTATTATTTTATCAAAATTATTTAGTTCCATTATATAAAGTGGTACAATATATATATATATATATATATATATATATATATATATATATATATATATATATATATATATATATATATATATATATATATATATGTGTGTGTGTGTGTGTGTGTGTGTGTGTGTATATGTATGTATGTATATATGTATATACATATATATGTATATATATATATATATATATATATATATATATATATATATGTGTGTGTGTGTGTGTGTGTGTGTGTGTGTGTTTGTATGTATGTATATATATATATATATATATATATATATATATATATATATATATATATATATATATATGTATATATATATATATATATATATATATATATATATATATATGTATGTATATATATGTATATATATATATATATGTGTGTGTGTGTGTGTGTGTGTGTGTGTGTATGCGTGTGTGTATACCATGTAAAAACTATAACAGATATTTATTTACCTGCAAATTCACTGTTAAAAAAATAGGAAACGATTTTTTATATTAAATAGGAGTTAATTATCTTTTTTATTCTGATAATCTCAATTATATTAAAAGAAAAGATATATTTTTCACTACTGAAATCTAATTTTTTTTCAGATTATTAACAGTTGTAATAATTATTTTAAAATGTGAGTTTTAGGTAAAGGATAAATCAGATATTTTACTTCAATAGATATAAAAATATACCTATTTCAAGAATTATACTGTAAGTAATTAAAAACTTTTTTACGTAATATATATCACTATTTAAAAAATATATACTACTTGAAATGTCAAAATTAAATTTACAAAAATTTTTTCAAATTTACAATATTGCTGAAGAGTTTGTAAACATTTCATTTTAAAAGGAGTCAAACTTTTTATTTTATATTAATTCGAAAAAAGGCTGTTATTATGAAGCTTTTAATTACATAAAAGCCCTATGTCCCCTTAAATGCAAACACAGGCTTCACTCTTTAATCATATTTGTTGCTAAGTAAAAAAGTCAGCCAACACTTATACTAATATTCATGCTGATAATCTGCCATATATTTTTCTGAGCTGAATAAAGAGCAAAGTAGAAGATTTTCACCTTCCCGTTCTCATCTGCTTTGTTCTCTGGTACTATAATTAGCTATTATGAAAATGAATCTTCGATACGATATACGTTATTAGTTCTACACTTTAATGAGGCCATTACTAAGCACTTTGATTCTCTTAAGCTGACAGGAGTATCCCCAAAAAGGGGTGATGTTTATATTCTAACATAATACATAATCCGCTTCTGAATATCAATCGAGTACGTGCAGTGACGTAATTAAGCCATGCTGTTATGCTACGATGAAATTAACTCGTGCACTACGCAAAGACTCAAGATTTATGCTGTGCATAAGAAGTAAATTCGGCTTTATTTATATTATGCATGAGACGAAAAACTGTAATAATGGATATGGGGGATAACGAATGTGTTCTGGTTTTATTTATTGCATTACATAGAAGTCGATAATCAAAAATGTGAAGTTTGAGTCTCGAATTCTAAAATAAAAGGACAAATTTCTCTTTAGTTAAATTAACGTTACGGATTTTAATTACTTTCAGTATAAATTGTAACCCTGTCTTCATCTACTTCAAGAAATTTTACAGTAGAAATGTTGTCGTATTTTAATAACAAATTCCATACCTACATATAAAATCCGAATCTGAAGTACACGCCACTTACAAAGTAGAATTGTAATAAAAACAGTTTAGAAACTTTATACTCGGAGACAAGTTTAGTTGTCTGTAACTGACAGCGATAAAGTACGGTTACTTTACTACCATCCGGTATATGTGTAATAATTTATGAGTTTCCAAATTTTCTTTGATTTCATTTTTATTATTATTTTCTAGCAACTTCGAAACTGACATTTCCACTTTACAAGCCAGTTTAAATGAGTCGCCTTTATTTTAGAATTATCAAGAATATTTTACTGAACTTACTTTCAGCCAATCTTTTCTCTATAAAATCCTTCTTCTAAACAACAGGTTCTTTATCAGCCAGTCTGAATGCTGCGTATGTGAATTTTTTGAGCATAAAAACTTAAGGCCTTATCACACTTTAACATTTAAGTGTTAAAAAAGAAATAAATTCAGTTTAGGATTCCTTTACCCGTTGAAGAATATGTGAATTTATCATATGATAACGAAGCATTTTCAACTGATCTAAGACCTTATCCAAAAGTAACCTGAACTGAAATAAATAAACTGAAAATATTTCGCTTTAGCACTAGAAATCTGTACATTCTTCACTAGTAAAATGAATCCTAAACCAACCCTACATATTGACTTGGAAGAAGGTCTTTAACAACAACTATTATGCTTTTTGTTCTGTAAATCATAATGCTGTCATAGTTAAAATAAATTTTGTCGAATAATAGCCTTACGTCTCCAATGTCCTGTAAGGTACCAGTATACTACTAGGAGTTTTCTCAATGAGCTAGTCGAATCTAAATACAGGCCGCTACACAAGCATACATCCATATATCGTAAACTTGGAAAATTTGAAGCTGAAGCGACTACTAAAGAAGTTCGAATCATCCAAAGCTTACAATTGAAAATTTTACACCCAACGATTGCCGAAGTGGTTGGGAGCTGCTCTTTGGTACTAGAGATCGCAGGTTGGGGCCAATATTTATTTAGAATTGTCATAATGTGAAAGATTTAAATACTATATGTATGTAAGCAAAATAAAACACAGTAAATAGAAAATCTCCGAATGAAAATACATACATAAATGTATATATATATATATATATATATATATATATATATATATATATATATATATATATATATATATATATATATATATATATATATATATTGACACGTGGATTCATAAAACAATAATCCTTAACACCATACCTTGCAGTCCTTACCCCACAATAGTTCAGCAACATAATAATTTTACAATAAAATAAGATTAGACATCAAAATTTGCCTACTGATATTTGCATACAAATAGTCAGTTCACCACATATATATAAGTAAAACAATCCTAGCAAATGATATTTTTTCCTTTCCTTCTCTCCAAGATATCACAAATACTACGAACAGAGAAGACCCGTTATGGAGCAATATATCTGCACCTCTGCAAATGAACATAACCTGTCCATCACTTGCATAAATTACATTGCTCAAATAAAAGGAAATTAACTTATATTAATAAAATATGCTAGATACAAATATTCTACTATAACAATTAAATAATAAACACTGTACTCTTCTAATTTCTTCGAAAATTTGCAAACAATATTAAGTGTTTAAGAAAGTATTAAAATGTTTTAATTTAATATTTCCCAGAACTCCATAGGTCGTTTATGTGTATTACATATATTATACTGCCAAAAGAAGAGAAAACGAATATATGCTGATAAAAGACGCTAGAAACCAAAATTGCAAATAGCTGTACAATAATAATTCAAAGATAAACACAATACCCTACTAATCCCTTTGAAAATTTGCAAACAACATTAAGTGGTTATTTAATAAAGTATTAAAAAGCTTAATTTTAATATTTCCCAGTACTCCATAGGTCGTTTATGGCACTCCAAATGCATTTAGCTTAAAAATGTGGAATTATTAATGAGTTTATTAAAAAGAACGCAAAAAGTAGCAATGTATTTATCAAAAAGTAATTAACCATATTCAACTCTCCTGCCATTTTAATAACATCTATAAAAATGATCAATTAACGAAAATTCAACAATTTTTCTTCTAAATTTCTTGAAACCTCTAATTGTTCTTCCTGAACATTAATTACACAAGCTGAGGAGCAATTAAGTTATTATAGCATTTGTATTTAATATGGGAAGATAAAGACCCCGTTTGCAGAGCATAAATTTGATCAGTAATTAATTAAAAGCACTTACGAAATATCAGAACTGCGGTTTGGAAATAAGAAAAGTTTTGAATGTCTGCATTCTATACACGAATTTCCTTCACCTAGGGGATTACACCTTCTTAAAGAACCTCTAACTTGGAACGACAACATCCGCAAATGAGTTCTCCCTTGAGACACTTCACTTAATTGATTAGTTCTCAGATTTTTTTTTTCAGCTCAAGAGCTTCATAGATCCTTCCATAGAATGTCCAAAGAATAAATGCAAAAATACTACCGATTACTAAAGCTTGTTCTCACGTTAATGTTAGAAAGTTTCTCGAAATAAGTTTTCTAAGGTAAATTACGACCGAAAAAAGGCAGTAAAATTAGGTCAGTAAAGTTTTCTCGAAATCACATATTTGTGCGGGTCGTCTCCATTTCACAGGAAATGTTCACTTGGAGGATAATTTCAATCGTTTTCAAAGTTGAAAACTTTTCGTAATATTCAGGATAAATGAAAGTAATAGTTAAAGCTAATGTTTCCATAGATTTATACTATGACCGGATATTACCGTCCACGATGATATAAGAATTCTATGAGAGAGTCACTTTGATGATACTGCCAGAAAAATTCTTTATCGTATTAGGAGTTATTAAACTAAACATAAAAATAGTATAACAAATGATATATCAGAAATTTTTCGCAGCTACATTTAGTGAATCTCTAGAATAATTACTATTACTGAAATAATAGAAGATGGATAAGACAAACGTAATAAAAATAGATTTTTATCTATTTTGGAACGATTTAGAAAATAATGTGGGATAACATTTGAAAAGGTGGAAAAAGTAAATTATCAATTTTAAATACTCACTTGCTTCTTAGTCAATGGAGAGCCATAAAATTGCAATCACTGATTTTGGTTCTTCGATATTGGATATTCCTTTCTCAATGGTTTCAAGCATTTATTTTGCCAATATATTAATGACTTCTTTTTTGAAGATAACTTCAGAAATAGACAGAAATAGACTTCAATATAGCGACGATATATTTTTTATATTTTACACCTAGGCATTTTTAATAAGTTTTCTTGTAACAATATTTAAAAATTTTAAAAAAGTAAATTATATATTTTAAATACTCATTTGTTTCTTATACATTAAAGAGACAAAACTTTGAGATTCCTTATTTTGGCTCTTCAGTGAAAATTTACTTTCTCAGAGGTTTTTAAACATTTTATTTTGCCAATATGGCTTCTTTTTTGGAGCTAGTTTCAGAGAGAGACTGAGATGCACCTTAACATAACGACGATATATTTTTAAATTTTCATAATATGCACTTGGACATTTTTAATAAGTTTTCTTGTAACAATATTTAAAAATTTTAAAAAAGTAAATTATATATTTTAAATACTCATTTGTTTCTTATACATTAAAGAGACAAAACTTTGAGATTCCTTATTTTGGCTCTTCAGTGAAAATTTACTTTCTCAGAGGTTTTCAAACATTTTATTTTGCCAATATGACTTCTTTTTTCGAACTAGTTTCAGAAACAGGCTGAAACACACCTCAATATAACTCAATATATTTTTAAATTGTCATAATATACACATAGGCATTTTGTTAAATAAGTTTCCCTGTAATAATATTTAAAAAAGGTTAAAAAAGTAAATTATATATTTTAAACACTCATTTGTTTCTTATACATTAAAGAGACAAAACTTTGAGATTCCTTATTTTGGCTCTTCAGTGAAAATTTACTTTCTCAGAGGTTTTCAAACATTTTATTTTGCCAATATGACTTCTTTTTTGGGACTAGTTTCAGAAACAGACTGAAACACACCTCAATATAACTCAATATATTTTTAAATTGTCATAATATACACATAGGCATTTTGTTAAATAAGTTTCCCTGTAATAATATTTAAAAAAGGTTAAAAAAGTAAATTATATATTTTAAACACTCATTTGTTTCTTATACATTAAAGAGACAAAACATTGCGATTCCTGATCTTGACTCTTCGGTGATAATTTACTTTCTCAGTAGTTTTCAAACATTTTATTTTGCCAATATGACTTCTTTTTTTGGAACTAGTTTCAGAAACAGACTGAAATACACTTCAATATAACTCAATATATTTTTAAAAAAATTTCATAATATACACATAGGCATTTTGTTAAATAAGTTTCCCTGTAATAATATTTGAAAAGGTTGAAAGAATAAATTACAAATTTTAAAAATTCTTTTGTTTCCTATATTATGATGAGCAGTAAACTTGCAGTCACTGATTTTGGCTCTTCAGAGAGAAATTACTTTCTCAATTGTTCTCAAATATTTTATTTTGCCAGTACAATAATAGCTTCTTTTTTGGAGCTAATTTCAGAAAGAGACTGAAATACATCTTAATATAACAATGATTTATTTTTAAATTTTCATAATATACACTTAGACTTTTTTTATAAGTTGCCTTTTGGTGTTGACAGTAAAGCTATAT
>CM063503.1:99970822-100013322 GCA_032207245.1 Pardosa pseudoannulata | reverse complement strand
ATATATACATATATATAATGCCAAAAATCAGAGCGAACGATTCTCCAATTACAAATTTATTTCTTTCCTTTTTATCGTTAATGTAAAAGTTATTTTAGGCATAGAAAAAAAACAGTAGGGGAGGGGAATCTCTCCTGTCCATTTAGTTCTGGGGGGATGCTCTTCTTTTTTCAAAATACGCTTTGAAGAAGAAGGACCTCACCGAAGAGGAAAAACATTTTAATTGATTTTTAACTAACTTTATTCAACTGTGGAAAAATGTGGTAAGTTAGCGGAAGCAAACTTACTAATGTAAGCAACATATCACAGTAGCCCTCAATGTCTGAACGGCAGAATGCACCTGCAGAGAGGTTTTCCTCCTAGGTTTTGAATTGTTATGTATGTGAGAAAGAGGCCAAATATTGATATCTTTTCAGATGGATCTTTTTGGCGTCTTGGCAAGGATCAGAATTAACAATAAGTTATGGATCAACAAGTCATTTGTAATAAAACATTCTGTTGTTGCGCATCTTGTGAAATATAGTTTCGGACGTTGCAGCTGGATTTAAAACAGTTTGGCAAACTTTTATGTTTCATCTTCTGCATGAAGTTAAAAGTTTACTGTGCTTCAAGTCACAATATATGTATTTATAAATATTATATTACATTATATTATATATATGTGAGTGTTTGTAAGCGTATGTTAATATGTACACCACACCACACACCCACACATGAAACATAGCGTAGCATGCCATGCTTCAGGGATGTAACGTGTCGAAGGGGTGTAGTAGTCGGCGAAAAGAATACGATTTATCAAGAGAACAGCAGCATCTTTATTAGCAACGTCCAACATCAAAATCCAACAAAATATGGTCGTGCGGCCTTTTATAACTTTGGGTACACCATGGGCGTGAGAAAAGGAATGCGCTTAATCAGCAAAAGAGGTTGGCTAGTTAATTTCGACAACAGGAAGGAGATTTTTCTAAGACAAAAGAATTTAACCCCAAGAGGCTACTTAGAAGATGAGGAAATTGTGGATTTGGTGGTTTTTTAATATAGGAGTTAGTAATTTTATTTTCAGATTAAAGTATTAAATTTTTACACTACACACATATATAGAGATAGATATAGATATAAAGTACTAGTATCCTTTTCTTATAGTATTATACACTTTTCTCTAAAAATAACAAATTTATTTTCTTTTCCCTGTACAGATTTTAAATTATGTTGAAACCTTTCTATCTTTCTAAAATGTATATATTTAAACCTTTCATTTTAATGGAATTCTCGCGCATTCGTGGTGACACATATTTTCCTGATTATCCAATAGTTTTCAAACAATTCTATAGAGATCTTAGAATCCCCAAACATATCTTAAGTGAATGTTCGGAAATAATTAAAATGAAGCATTTCCCCTCATAATTAGAACTGTAATTTTCTTTTCAAAATGGTGTTTATTTATATTTTGTAAACGTATCTTCTCTTTTCAAGACTTTAAAAAAAAATAAATAAAAGTACATACCTCGCGAGTTTTAAAATGTCCTCTAAAACCAAATGAATGTTTCAACTCAAATACCATTAATCAGGAAAGCTGTGTAGAGTCTCTCAGGCAGACCTGTCTCTATAAACTTTCAGGATTCATGATTCCTGACTTCCAGAATTAGAACTGAAATTATGATATGAGACATTTGTATTTGGTTTTATATTTTCTGTTCCTCTTCTTTTTCGTGCTGGAGCCTATTACTGTAGAAAAGGTAAAATTTTCCAACAGAACTTTCGCATTTAAGCATTTTTTCTGCTCTGCATTTCATAAAACTTTAGAATTCTCTCAAAAAAAAAAAGATTAACATAAAGTAAAAAATTCTCTTTAAATAGTTTTGTGATATTTTGCATATTTGTCTCTTACATATATTACATTGTTTAATATTTCTGACATAATTTATTGGATGGTTGTAAAATTGGCTTAATATTTTTCTTTTCAGTTTAGGAAAAGTTCAACTAACAAATGTCTCATAAGTTAGGCAAGGTTTTAAAAAATCTCAAGTAAAGCAAACCAAACTCAGAACTTTTTTGAACGATGAACCTACTTTTCTACTACACACTATAATAATAAAGCAATTGTGAAACGATAAAATTACTGAGCATTTAGCAATTCCTTCCAGTTTTTTACTAAAATCATTCTGATTTTTAACTTAAATCATTTTTTCTTAATCATTTTTCAGGGCACCTTTTTGCTTATTTTTATGTTTATTGGAATAATAAAGTCTATATTTTTTCTTCTATTGCTGGATGTTTATAGTAAAGTATGAACATATACTTTGTTAATTGGCTGGGATGGCAGCGGTATCGCTAACCAATGTGTATCATGGTCATGAAGCCACTGTAGTTTCGTCCAGCTCAGTTGTTAAATAATTCTATTAAGGTGGAGCCATTTTATTAGAATCCTTTAGTGAAATCCCTCATTGGTTTGGTTTGCAGCGCTACGGTCTACTGGTTTGCACAATAGGGCTAATGAGACCGGAACCTACTGTTTAAAGCCGATTCCGAACATCCATGCCATAGTGGGATTCGAACCCACGAACTCCGTTACCAAAGATCAGCGCCCTAACCAATCGGCCAGCGTTCGGCAGTCCCTCATTGTATTTGGGTAAATGACATCAGATACTTTACCTATTTCCTCTTTATTTAAGTTTATTAATCCCTAATTTACATTCAGTTTTCGGAAATTGCTTCGCAATTTGAACTAAAAGAAAACTTTAAGACAAGTTTTATGTATAAGTGAAAATTTACAAAGTAACTTTAGAGTAAAATTGTTTATTTTAGTACACTATTTTTCTCAAAACTTTCATATTAATTTTTTTTTCTGCTGGCCAGATATTTATATTTTCTGTAGAATTCACTTAGTTCTACCTATAGATTATTGGAAAATACTGTAGAACGTGATCTATATTTACTGGAATATTATTCTCTCCAGTATAAGAAAATATATTCCTTAAATTTAATGCGTATTTATGACTCTTTTTCAAGATAGTTATTCAGTGAATAAATTGTCAGTTTATAATAAGAAATTCTATTTATTTTGATAGATTTACTTGCATTTTGAAGGAAATGAAGGAATCTTTTAAATGAAGTTTAAATGAATATATCCATTATATCACTCATGATTTTTTTTGTGTGTACAGTAATTTATTTTATATTCTTATATGTGTGTTTCTTAATAACTTCATTTTTATTTTATCTGATGATCAATTATTCTTTTGTAGTTCAATCGCTTAGTACTTACTTACTATAGTTGCTTTGAAAGCAATATAGAAAATGATGGATAATTCCTTAAATAAAATTATTTCGAATATAAGGAAATGAATTCCATAAATTTTATATTTATCAATACCTCTTCTTTGAGATTGTAATCCAAAGAATAAATCGTAAACTTATAATAGAGAAAGTTATTAGTTTATTTTGATAGATTTCGCTAAATTTTGAAAGCCTTTTAATTGAAGTTTAAACTAATATTCCAATTTTTCATTAATAAAATGTTTAGCGATTGAAGATGCATTATTTTTTAGATTCATACAGAAGTAATAAACAAATATAATAAAGGTGTGCTTTAATCTGAGATTATTATAGGCAATGAATACTTTGATAAATTTGCATTATTTAGCAGTCTTTATGAACAAAAGTATTTAAAAACCTAATAAGATTATAAAACATTTGTGAGATATTTGATGCCAATTTCAACTCTCATTAAATCATGAACAAATTCGTCTTCATTTATTATAATGAAAAATGTAGGAAGATTAATAAATTAAAACTTTTAAAGTATCTTTATTTTACTGTACCTTCCTAACTATAGCTTAATTTCGAATATAAGAATTAACCTACAACTAAAATTACACTAATCTGAAGACTGCATTTTTAGAATGAATGAATAATATAGAAATCTTTTTAATATAAAAAGTTCAAAAACTCATGAAGATTATAAAAAATAGAAGTAGAATGAGATTATAACTAATTAGTCATTAACTGTTTATTATCTGATTGATATTAATTAATTCTATGGATAATACAATATATATAAATAAGGAAATCTAGGTTAATCTATTAAGTAGAATTTTTTAAATCTTTCAGACAGTGATAAAACCCATCTTGATTTCTTCCATATTAATTGTTTTATAACTTTTATTGAAATTAGTTACAAGGAATAATTTAATAATATTATAACAGATGATAAAAGTCTTGAATATTTCACAAATTTGTGTGTATATTTATTAAGCATTTAAAAACTTATACTAGTCAAAACAGTAGTATATTAAGCATGCACAGATTTTCTTTAGGGGGCATGAAACCCCTTAATAAACTGTAACTCGAGATATTATTCTCTTTAGAACTATATCAAATATGAATTTACCACAATATTTATCAATGTTTATCTTTCATTTATAACGCATCTCTCTGTCGTACTGAGGCAAATAAAAGATGGAAAAAAGGTATTTCTAGGTCTCTAGCAATGTTTCCTTCGTTAAATACTTAAAACATGTCAGACCATCAGGAAAATATTTACTTAAGCTACAGTGAATTGTTGTCGTTATTATGTGCTTAATGATATTTATTGAGTTCTTTCTTGAAACAGATATATTATCTAAGCATTCCAGACGCATATTGTTTTTTATATATTGTCTTTTAATCTGCTTCGGTTTTAACACTTAACTAACTTAATAAATATAGCGTCTTACTTTCTTACTTTTTTTCTGAATTTCCCATCTCATTTAGAAAGTTATGCATTATATTATAATTATTACAATATTTGTTAAATGATTTTTTGAAACAAGAGCATGATTTAACAATCTGGAAGTATATTGTATTTAACATATTGTCTTTTTATTTATTTCATTTTTAACTCTTAATTAACTCAAACAAAATAACGTCCCCCTTTCTTATTTTTTCACCTTAATTTTAAAGGTATGAACGAAAAAAGAATGGTAATAATCTTTATTGAATTCTTTCTTGAAACAGATATATAAATAATGCAAGAATCTCGGAGGCTTATTGTGTTTCACATATTGGCCTTTGATTTGTTTCGGTTTTAACTTTTAACAAACTCAATGAAAATAACTTCTTTCTATTTCACCTCAATTTGATCTTCTCATTTTCAGAGGTACGCTTGAAAAAGTAATGTTAATAAACTATTTTCTATTCTTTAGTACCAAACGAATCTCTTCGTTAAACGTCAGGAAAATTCCCATTTAATGTCTCTTCTTGAAATTATTTTCCGTCGAGTATGCAAAATTAAACAAAAAAATATGTTTCGATGAAGATCTTTTTTCCTATCTTATGAAGATTCTCGATTTTATAGAAATCCCTTTCTTCATAGCTTATAACCTTGTCATTTCTCTACCTTTAAAAAATCAATACTAATTATTCAAACTCTGATTAATGTTAGCAAGAGTCGCATGTTCTTAATCAGAAAGAAACTGGTGTAACCTGAAACACTGTGACATACTGAAAGTCTTTTATTATTTTCTAGCTAATTGTCGTATTTATTTATGGAGAATCCAATCCCTAAGCCATGAATAAAATTGTAAATTCTTTTCCTAGTGAAAATCCTTAATCCAGTCAAACTGCAGAAAATAATTTTCAAACAAATTGCAGTCTCAGAGTATTGATAATTTTAAAGCTTCTAAGTGAGACTTTTTTGTTAATTAGAAGTCGAGATGATTAAAAAAATGTTATGAATACTACAGTGAAAAATCAGTCAGATACATAAAGGGTTGGGCCGCAGTAGTATGGTTTGTAGAGCGTCAGCCTCGTAACCGAAAGGTGGCGAGTTCTATCCTCGTCTCGGCCGAATACCACTGTGTTACCAATGGCAGTTGAGGCACGTTAAATATGTCGTTACTGCAAAATTCTCCAAGTTCCCATAACAAATTATACCTCTGGAGGTACTTAATCAGAGATAAGTTGATCTCTGGTTTAGATCTAAATTCTGCCTTGCGGATGGATGAATGGGTGTATGAATAAGTTCGACCGGCCCCTAAAAAGGTTGTGTCGTGTGCGTTCGAATTAAGTCGTACTTTCACCTTAATGATGCTCGTTAACAACCAAAGGCGCACATTTCTGCCTTAATTCGGAAAAGCAGCGCTCATTCGGGCTTGATATAACCAAGTGGCATTAGACCCACCCCCACCACAAAAAGGGCTACATTTAGACATATAAAATTTATACTTCAAGTTTGTTGCACACGATTGCATGTAAGAGAAACTAATGCCCTATAACAGATATCACTGTTCACAATAGTGTTAATGGAATATTCTTTTATAAATGAGGGGGAAATTGCCTTTTTTAGCATTATACCATGCAATCCGTTGATTTGTTGCCCTTTTTATTGAAGGAATACTACATGGCAGGGCAACATCGCTCCCTACGAGATGACAGCACACAAGTACAATCAAACTTTACTCGGGAACTAAACCCTTGTGGGGGGATAGAACATTACGTTAACCACTATGCAATCCATGCGGCTGTTTTTATAATATAATAAAACATTCTGTTAAAAAATATTATTAAACCGTTTAAAAAATTTCTTATTATTCTTCTTACTTTTTTGTTGTTGTTGTAGTTGCTGTCTCTCTTTCTTAAGTTGTGTACTTTAAATCTCTTTTTTTCTTATTCATTAAACTGTCCCAAAGACAACTCTTTTTTATTGATATCTTTCAATAAGCACCCTTTTATTGTAATTAACTTACATACATACCACACAAACACCTAGAAATAATTTTAGGATTATACCGCATTTCTTTTTTTTAAGCTTTTATTATACATTTAGTTTCTAACTAACTCTAATCTAAGTAAATCTTATACCACTAAGACATCTAATGCTCACGAAATTCTACAATCATGATTGAATCTTTTACATTAGTTAGCTGGCGCCATCTAGTGATCCATTTCTACACATTATTTTAAAGGTTACTATAGTTAAGTATATCACATGGCTTAAACAATTTCCTGTTCAGTAAAATGTTTTTTTTTATTTTAAAAGATTTAATGAGAGCATTTTTCACAAATGCTATTCACTTTGCTTTCATATATGCATACACACTAATTTACAAGAGAAAATAATTGAGTACACGGTTGATAAACACAATCTTGCTAAAAATGAAGAAGTAATCTTTAAACAGAATAACTGTATCTACTCCTCGTACCACTTTTTATTCAAATAATATGAACTGCTAATGATTCGAATGTTAGTTTTATAATACAGTTTATAGCATTATCATTAAGTTTTAATCAAATCATCAATATAAAGGAAAAAATATTCATGATGAAATTATTTTAATCATTGAGGCACTTTCACTGCTCACCTGTATTTATTCCTCATACCACTTTTTCTTCAAATAATATGAACTGCTAATGATTCGAATGTTAGTTTTATAATACAGTTTATAGCATTATTATTAAGTTTTAATCAAATCATCAATATAAAGGGAAAAATATTCATGATGAAATTATTTTAATCATTGAGGCACTTTCACTGCTCAAGTGTATTTATTCCTCGTACCACTTTTTCTTCAAATAATATGAACTGCTAATGATTCGAATGTTAGTTTTATAATACAGTTTATAGCATTATTATTAAGTTTTAATCAAATCATCAATATAAAGGAAAAAATATTCATGGTGAAATTATTTTAGTCATTAAGACAATTTCACTGCTCAACTGTATTTATTCCTCGTACCACCTTTTCTTCAAATAATATGAACTGCTAATGATTCGAATGTTAGTTTTATAATACAGTTTATAGCATTATTATTAAGTTTTAATCAAATCATCAATATAAAGGAAAAAATATTCATGATGAAATTATTTTAGTCATTAAGACAATTTCACTGCTCAACTGTATTTATTCCTCGTACCGAAATTGTATTATTGAAACAGAAATTTACATCTGTTAAGTAGATATGTTTGAAAGGCACGGTAGCTCAGTCGGTAAAGGCAACGCCCTCGTAAAAGGACGATGGCAGGTTTGGAGCCCGAGCCGGCCTAAAATCCGCCGTGTTCATTAAAGATGACTAGGGCACGTAAAATATGTTTGGGGTCACAAAGCCCTCAAATTTCTTAAGGTATCCGTCTACATTTGGAGAACTTTTTTCTATAAACTAGTTCATGTTTTTTCATTTTTAGATTTATTTTTTTTATATTATCCTAGAGAATTGCACTTAAAAATTTATTCCTGGAGAAATTTTTATGAAATCTCTAACAAATAAAGAAAATTTTGCTAAAAAATCCGGTTTTTTCAAAAGGTTTAATTTGTTAATAAATTAAATTATTTCAATATTTTTTATGTAACACATTTCTTATACACTGGACTAGTGAATCACCTAAAATCTTTGCTTAATTTACATTTGGTAAAAAATGTTGGTCCTTCAAAATCATACACATAGAATTTTTAACGAATTTTCATTACCTTTATATCTAACTATGAGTATAACATCATTAAAAATTATCCAAACTTAAAGCTTTTAGGTCATTCACTAATAAATACTATCAAAAGCCTTCATAATAATTTTCAACAAAATATTTTAAGAACTTTTTGAGGAATCACATTTCAAGTTTCAACATTTTATTAAAAATACTGTTCTGAGATAAACGCATTTGAAGTTTATGAAAGCAACTTTACTTATTAAAAAATTAAAATACATGTCTAAAATTTCCCACACTTTCTTACTTCAAAACTTTCTAATTGCCAAGTTGCTAATTATTAAAAATACTAGAAAAATGTTTAAACTAATCTTCATGAAAATTTAAAAAGTTTTGTCCAAAAAATGCTCTTTAAAAGGCTTTAAATTCACAACTTCCGGTTCTGTTTTGACAGCTGTCACTGATGTTTAAACAGCTGTAACTTTTCTTTAAAATGCAGTAGAGACAAAACAAAAACAGATTTAGAAGCCTAAAGGTTGAAATTTTACAATAGAGAAAAAAAATATATGATTTTTGGCAAAAAAGACGTTTTCAAAGTAGACGGATGCCTTAATCAGTACCGTAGCCTATGGGTCTATGGGTACCGCAGCCTATGGGTCTTCTGCTTTGACCGTGCTTCTAAATTACGATTACCCTTTTGAGCGAAAGTCGTACTTTCACCCTTGTTGCTTGTTAAAACGAAATTCCCACTCCTTTGCCTTAATGCGAGTAGCGTATGGCTGAATCGTGCTTGGTTTGACTAAGGGGCAACAGAAACAGCAGATATGTTTGTATAAATTATTGCGTTATACAGGGTGTTTCATATTGAATGGGACAAAAAGAATAGCGTGGTGTGACTGCCGTAATAGATTTATTCAGCCGAAACAAATTTATTCTGCAACTACAATTATACAAGTTTTATTTGGCAACAGGGAAAAATTATCGAATGGCGAACTCGCCGCTGTTAAACAAAATGTCGTCCATGCAGGAGAAAGTGTACTGCGTTTTCGAATATGCCAAAACCTCCTCGATAACTGTTGTGCAAAGACATTTTCGCACGAAATTTCGTAAAGAACCACCGCATTGCAGGACATAAGCAGGTGGGTGAAGCAGTTCCACGATACCGGCTGGTTATACAATAACAAAAGCCCAGGACGAAAAGAAACAAAACCCGAAGTGGTTGAAAGAATTCGTGATTCGGTTTTACGGAGTAACTCAAAATCACCAGATCTAACGCCCTATGGTTTTTTTCCTCTGGGGTTTCGTTAAAGACAAGGTGTTTGTGTGTCCACTTCCTCAGGACGTATTGGAACTGATGCAGTGGATAACTGCAGTGTTGAACTCCATCACAGGGTAAATGCTATTACGAGTGTGTCAGGAGCTTGATTACCCTGTAGTTATTTTTCGAGTCACCGGAAGGGCACATACTGAACACCTGTAGAAACTTGAATAACAAGTTTTGAGGTAAATTTGAATTTTCTAAATATATTAATTACAACGTTTCCAATCATGTTTTCTTTTTGTCCCATTCAATATGAAACACCCTGTATAACAATTGTTATGCAAAATGATAAACTGCAGAATATGAAAATAATCGTACGCCGATTCAATCGTTACATTGTAACAAAATTTTAAATTTTCCTCTTAAAGAAGTCAGACTCCGAAATTATTTTCTGGTTACATTCTATCATCTTTTACATTCGTTTCTTTATCACTTATATATTATTGGAGATCTATTGTTTTAGATGTTGGTCGATGCGCTTAAACTTCATCATAAAAGATGTCTTATTTCGCAAATTTTGCTTAGTATATTCGTACAAGCTAACTGAAACGGCTCACGTTATAATGTTTCAATTTCGAAATAAACTTTGAATTCTCAAAATGAATTAAAAACTCTATACTTTCATTTATATTTCAAATGATTAGTCGGCATAAACATATTTTTAAAATTTATTAGATTTCATAATCGAATTTATTTGTGAAAGAGAAAAGAATTCGTAAAAGTTGTTGAAAGGCTTTAAAGGAATATTGTTGAACCATTAAACAGGGACTGGTACAATAGTAAAAACAGTTTTAAAGCATTCTTGAATAACATTGCAATATGAATATCTCCCTTTCTCTTTAACTCTGTATATTTTTATGTGTTTGGTGTGTGTAATGAAAAAGATATCGCCAGCTTGATTATTAAATTCGCATCTTTGTTTGTTTTTATAAGCCTGTGTATATATATATATATATATATATATATATATATATATATATATATATATATATATATAGAGAGAGAGAGAGAGAGAGATAGATATATATAGAGAGAGTGAGATAGAAAGAAAGATAGATAGATGTGTGTGTGCGTGTGTGTTTATATATATATAGAGAGAGAGATAAAACTACCTCTATGAATTGTCAAGGAATTAATATGTAAAACTATTACAAGATTAGACACTTTCTCCCATCATAAAACTTTTACATCTGTCCTAATTATACTTTTTCTTGTATATTTATAATTTCTATGTCTTGTTGTTAGATTCTTAGATACTACAACAAGCATCTTTAAAAAGTCGATTTTAATAGCCATTTTCCAAAGACACTCAAATTTTAAGCAATATACTTACCGGAAATATATTGATACCAGTTAGGCAATAAATTTAAAACAATATTAAAACAACTCATAATTTATTCTTTCCTATCGCTTCGCAATCTGGTGAAATCCAACACCCTAAATACCATGCAGTTTTATTCAAGCACACATGCACGCTCTCATGCATATCTGTATGTATGTGTATGTTTCAAAATCCTTAATTGCATGTTTCAGATCATAAGTATGAATTTCTCTCGGTTTAACAATCCAATGTCCTAAATCCATCTGGGAAAATAATTTAAAGATTCCCTATTATTACTATTCAAAAAAATATGGTAATGATCATCGCCTTTTATTCTCTTTCTTTAGTTCTTAAAACTTTTAACGACAAGCCTAGATAGATGTCCAATTAGTGGTCTTTAGCTGTCTTTTGCGATTCATTAATCATCCGAATATCTCCCTTTTTTACCTCCTATCAATTCTTTGTGTGCCGCGGTGAAGCAGATTTCTTAAGAGAGTTTTAAAAGAATGTTGAGAGGTTTGCGGGAATAAACTATCTCTGCTACACATGACTTGATTATGATTTTTATTTTCTTTTATTATCCTCAAAAGGGAAAGTTATTTACGAAAAATTTTCGCTCTTACTGATAGGGTCTGTAATTTTAACAAGGAAAGCATCTGTATTACTTTCTCAACGCATAATATTTTAAAGAAAAATTATTTTTTCATCGTGGCATATTTTTCTCAACTTCATAACTAATTCATAGTTAAGATTTGGATGTATAGATGTAGAAAACATTATTTTAAAGTATGGTATAATGTTTTATCTTCATTGTAAATATAGCTGTTAAATTTCACATATGGAACCTTCTCAGTTTTATGTAAATAATATAAGCATTCTATTCCTTTCAAGATATTTTTTTAGGTTAAATATTCAGAAATTATGCACTTAAATCTCGAAAACAATTATTTGATTTGTTGAAGCAAACCAATCTCAAAATATTTGCCTAAGAAAAGAAAGCATTTTAACAGTGATTAATAAAAAATCAGTGATATTACTACAGAAAAGACAGAAAACACAGTGTCTCTCTCGTTCATAACAGTGCAATGTAACCTTCATTATTTTAATTATGACTGCATATTTCACTGCTTTGCCAAATAAGCAATGCTTACCGCATATTTTATTATCCTATGTTCAGAAAATCCGTTAACTCCAATATGGGTCCAATATGGGTTAATTTTACTTCCGTAATTAATGTAATAAAGCTCATCATTACAAGAAACTGATTACAGCAATTTTCTTATAAGCATATCACTTTTGATACAGTACATGCTTTTTTTTCTTTTTATCCAACATACTTCATAAGTAATTAACTGTAAAGACACTTTAGAGTGTCGCGTACGAATATAGATTGAACTATTATGTGTATTTCAAGTCAATGACATTAATTTCTCTATTTAAGTTTAATACACACAAGAAATTGCATTTATTCTGACATGTGATGTTTGATTATTTTTTATTCTAACATACACTGTCTACCAATGAGTATTTTGAAAATTTTGCAAATGACGATATCTGCGGCCTTGAGGTACGTCACGGCCTCCGCCGGTATACATCGTATAGGAAACAGCATCTGCATTAGTCGCATGTAAGATACTTCGCAGTTCGGAGCTTTCTGATTTCGAGAAAGGTATAATTATCGGGTATCACAAATGTGGCCGATACTTAAGGGACATATCTAGCTATCTGAAGTACCCAAAATCGACAGTGGCTTATGTGATTAAGAAGTGGAAGGTGAGCGGTGATTGTCGGAATGTGCCCCGAGTCGGCAGACCAACGAAACTGGGAGATAGAGACCGACAAGTGCTGCCCAGAGAAATTCAGAAGAACTGCACCCAACCGATGGCTCTCTTCCGCTAGGAGTTTCAACAGGCATCCTGGAGTATTGTTTCAATGAATACCATCCGTAAGGAAGAACATCTACTTGGTTTTCATGGTCGTGCTGCTGCCCATAAGCCTTTGATTACAAAGTCCAACCGTTCAGCTCGGTTAATGTGGTTCAAAGTACATCGAAATCGGACTGTAGATCAGTGGAAATGGGTTCTTTGGAGCGACAAATCAAGGTTCACCCTTTAAGGTTTGGATGTCAGGGTCTGAGTGTGGCGTCTGTCTAGAGAACGTCTCATAACATAATGCATTGTGCCAACAGTCAAGTTCGGCGGAGGTGTAATTATGGTCTGGGGGTGTTTCTCCTGGTATGGACCCTTGGTCCCCATTCATGGTAAGCTCAGGGCCTATGCCTACTGCACTAATTTGGATGACTATGTGCTTCCTATGTTGTGGCAGTTTTACGGGTTGGACTCATGTTACTTTCAGGACAACAATGCCAGTTGCCATGTTTCGCAATTAACAAATTCTCGGTATGGTGCCAATGCAGTTCATCGAATGGACTGTCCTACCTAGAGCCCAGACCTGAACTCTATCGAGAACCTCTGGGATGAGTTGCATCGCTGAATTAAGGGGTGCACTACCCGTCCAAAATCGGTGAAGGAACTTGTATATCTACTCCAAGCCGAGTGGAAGATAATACCACTAGCTGTAGCATAAAGATTTGTGAAAAGTATGCCCGGGGAGTTCAAGTTGTAATTACCTCTCTTGGAGGCTCTACCAACTATTGATTTTGAATAAAGTTAGTTTTTTTTCTATCACAGGTGTTCAAATACTTATTGGTAGACAGTGTATCATGTTTCATTCCTAATTCTAAAGTATCCTATTTGATAGCATCTAATATACCTCCCATAAAGTGGACTGTGAAGACACGTTACAGAGTAACGTATCATAGGGATGCATTTAACCATTACTTGGATTTCAATCATTAGAATATGAACAACGTGGAGTAAAAGAGTTTAAAAATTAAATATTTTTAATGACAGTAATAAGTTGTGGGTTTTTCTTCTTATTGTTCCCAATCATACCTAAGTTCCCTGATCGCTGTTTTTTTTTCAATACAGTGCATTCATCCCCATAACAAGACTATATATATATATATATATATATATATATATATATATATATATATATATATATATATATATATATATATATATATATATATATATATATATATATATATATATATCATCATCGAAGAAACCAATTGGGTGGATAGCATGCAATTTTCGTCTATATTTTTCTCTAAATTATGCAAATGCAAGCTTTCTATACCCAAAATCATATACGGTGGCAATCTTTATGCGATATAAGTTCATCCAATATGGTTACAATATGGTTAAAATAATTGAAATCACCAAAGCTTTCATTTTATTCTGTGTTAACCCTAAGCAAGAGAAGTCATTCACGGTTTTCAGATAATGGACAATAAGTAAATTCTTAAAATTTAGCAAGTACATATAGTGAAACATGCCTTCACATTCCATACATACATATGGAACACCTAATTTGAACACAAGCAACTCAAAGATTACTCAAGGATGTAAGGCAGTAGTGTATTCAAGGGGAATAGTCTCTAATCGCATTTCTGGTCAGAGTAATTACAGTAATTACAGAAGCATAAAACAACAGATGGTAAACAAAGGAAACGAAAATAGCATGATGATAATATTAACACTATCAAACATCAGTATTTATTCAACATGCTATTAAATCAATCCTGAGAAAACACGGTTGAGGGAATATATAGCATTAAAATATGCGGTCAAGTCATTTTTTAAGAACAAAAGATGATTTTACTGAAAATATATAGTGTGAAAATATTTCAATTTTTTTAGCTGCTTTTTCGGGTCTTGGAATAATTGTTGCCCTAAAATTTGCTTAATGTTTAATGAACAATCTATTTTGTTGTTTAAAAATTTGATTGATGGGAAATATATTAAGTCATTTTTTAAAGAAATTCTCCTTAAAAGTTTTCAGAATAATACACACACACACACACACACACACACACACACACATATATATATATATATATATATATATACCCAGATCATTATAGAGACGAAATGTTTTAATTGACTATGTCTTTTTTAAAAAAAAGTAATAATAAAAAATAGTGCTCAAATTTTCGCTTCACATTTGCATTACAAGATTTCATTACACAGTTCTCCTAATGTAGGTGAACCTAAAAGTGACATAGTCATTATATATATGTATGCACATATATGGTATATACACCTTCTATATATATCTATATATATGTGTGTGTGTGTGTGTGTGAATAAAGTAGCTATGTTTCATGTGTACTTGTTAATATATATCTCTATTACTGTAAGCTAAATATTATAAGCAACAATAATTATGAACTATGGCGATACATATATGATGTAATAAAATCTAATAAAAGCAATGACAAAATAGATTTAAACTTATATCCTAAAACTTTGGAAGGTTTATCTGGTAGTACTAATCTTAAGTGTTAACTTTGTATACTTACATATTAAAATAAATAGTCTGCAGCAATTTACTTTCTGTTTGTATGGTAAAAGATCTGATTTTAGTTTTGAAATTGTTAAATTTCAGAACTTCAGTTTTTCTTATCACGTCTACCATTAAAAGCATTATTGTGAACCAGCTTATTAGAATAATTGGATTATGCTCGAAAGTTATTCAATAGAAACATGTGAAAAATGTAAATCCTATGCAACATAAAAATAATCATCCAGTTAGTCCCATCATACAAATAATTCGTAATTATTTATTTAACTAATTAGTAATAATTAATTAATTATTATTTAATAATTGGTATAATCTTTAATTATCTATAATGAAAGTAAGATAGTATTACAGCGAATAATGATAACCTTATTATTAAAGACTAAAATAATGTAATTAATGTAACTTACTTAATGGTTGAATGTAAAAATGTAGGTTTAGTACCGAATAATGCTTATGTATTTGTAAGTGGCCTATTGATGTTGTTCCTCATATTTTAACTCCCTGGTTTTATTTTTTCAATCTATGGACAGTACTAACACTTTGCTTCGCTAAATTTTATCTTGTCTAGACCATCTTTCCTTAGCGTTGTAATGCTATTTTTTGTTCTAGTAAATATAAAGATTTTATGGTCTAATATGTGCTTATTTTACAGATCACATCTTTCAAAAGCAATCCTCTTGTTTAATGGTGAGACGCAGCATCATTAAACCTTTGTTTTTCAGTTGAACGCTTTGTTTTATTTTAGTGTATATTTATCAACTTCAAATATGTACATATATATATATATATATATATATATATATATATATATATATATATATATATATATATATTAAAATAATATATATATGTATATATATGTATATATACATACATATATATGTATATATACGTATATATATACATATATATATATGTGTGTGTGTGTGTGTATGTCTGAATTTGGTGTATACGATGATAAAAGTTATTTTATTGCATAAAGTCTATAGGAAAATCTTATATCTGATATTCATCTTTGGAGTTAGAATGCTCACTTATTTCAAATTTTATTTAAAGTTCCAAAATTACATCTCTGGGGAAATAATTAGAAAACTGTATTGAAGTAATCTTTAATAAACTAATTGAAGGAATTTAGGAAAACTTATTTAGGAAAATTTTAGAAAAACTAATTTAGGAAAAATTTAGGAAAACTAATTTAGAAAAAAATTAGGAAAACTAATTGAAGATATAATATATATATATATATATATATATATATATATATATATATATATATATATATATATATATATATATATATATATATATATATATATGCGTGTGTGTGTGTCTGAATTTGATGTATACGATGATAAAAGTTATTGTATTGCATAAAGTCTATAGGAAAATCTTATATTTGATATTCATCTTTGGAGTTAGAATGCTCACTTATTTCAAATTTTATTTAAAGTTCCGAAATTACATCTCTGATGGAATAATTAGAAAACTGTATTGAAGTAATCTTTACTGATTTAAAATTAGAAATTATTGGTAAAAGTCTGGAAAACACTAATCCCTTAAGTGCGAATTATGGTAGTTATTTAAATTCCTGCTTACAACAGAATTATTACGCTCTTTCAGGAGTTGATTATTCGTTCATGTGCTACTAAGCTGACAATAATGGTAAAACGTGTCTTGTTTTTCCAATTGCGAGCCTTTTAATCTTCCTCCCACCTCTGCCTTTGTACGTTTCGTACAACTTTAGAATTTAAACAATCTGCATCTACCGTTTTTCACAATACATCCAAAAAGATAGGAAGTGGTTGTTTTAATTAATCACAGGATACTAAATAATTTAACGAAAAGGGACTGTATTATTGATTTTGAAATTTTTGCAAAGTGAATATCGTTGTAAATAAAATAGACCACCATACAAAATGTGCAAATGGTATAAGGAAATCCGCCAGATGTTTCTTTTTGTTGAGTTTTGTGCACTCTTGCACTGGGAGATATTGGTTGACTCTTTATATTTTTGAGTTGCAAATATGCAACGAAAATAGATTTCATTTTCATAGTAGGCCTCAAGAACAGATTCTGTTGATTTTTGTTATGCTGCAATACTGCAATACCTTTCTAAACTTAAAATAACTTTTTTTTTATTCATCAATATAAAAAGTTCTGCTCCTTTTATTTTCGTAATTTATTTAATAATGCTCTAACTTTAAAAATGTTATTTATTGTTTTCCATTTTAACCAGTACATTTTTGAAATAACGTCAAAAAACATGCACAACTGAAAAGTAAAGAAATGCACTTATCCGTTTGATAGCTTTTGAAAAATGAACGCATATTTGACAAAGTTTTTGCATCAAGTTAAAATAATTATGTTTTTTTATTCTATACATATAATGCTTTTAAAGGTATCTGACATTTTAAAGTTTAAAAAAATAAACCTAGTAAGAAATTGAAAATTTAAAAAAAAATTAGCCTTTATTCTGAATAAAATAAAATATATCGCTTGAATTAACACAGTTGAGATTTAGAACACAAGAAATATAATTAGTATTTTTTATATGAAAAATTAGTTTATAATTCATATATATCTCAAATATTATTTGGAGGGTAAATGTATTCTTATATTATTTTATAGTGTTTTTCACTTGTATACATATTTTATAGTGTTTTATTCAATAAAACTAAATAGTTTTTCTATTGCGATATCCTTATTGAGGATGTAGAAAAAAATTTATTTTAAACAAATCATAAATTTTCATTTTATACAGAACCAAAAACAGTCTATCATAATGTGAAGACGTTAAAATTCTAGAGGTATTATATCCCCCTAATTTAATTTAATTTTCTTATAAAAATTTCCTTTACCCTTTGATTACTACTGAAACTTTGAATTTATTAAGTTTTTAAAACCTTGAACATACTAGAGGTATATTTCTTAATAATTTTATGTAAAGCAATTTACAATATTTATAATCAATAGTTATTTGTTTTGAATACACTAAGAAAATACACTTTTTGTCAATAATTTTTAATTTTTTATGTTTTAAAATATCATAATTATTCTTTACCTATTTAAAGATAGTATTTTAACATTTTAGAAAATATTATTTGAATTCAGCGTTGTTGAGTTACAAAGATTAAGCTGTCTGCTCTGTTTATCTTTTATAATTTGTGCATCTGATAAGTTAGTAGGTTTTATTTACTATTCCAGTACAAAGTTTATTGTTTATTAAAATACCGTTATAATTCAAGTGTTGTAGTAACCATTAAGCCTAATTATAGTTAACTAACTTCTATTGTTTCATTTAACTCATCAAATAGCGAATGGTAAATCTTTTATTAAGCCTAACAAACGTTTCAAGCATTAGGTGTGAATAAAACGTGTTGATCATAGCAGTGCTGCAATTCAATCCCTAATATGTAATACGCCTATAGTAATCTTTAACCTATCAGACAGCCAATAGTACAACTTTCACTAAGCCTAACAAAAGTTTCAAGCATTAGGTGTGAATGAAACGTGCTTATCATAGCAATGCTACAAATCAATTCCTAATATGCAATTTTACACGTAAAGTTATATTTAATGCCTTTAAGAAGAAATTAAGGTTGAAGTCGTAAAGTCTTTTAACATCCGTTAAATTTATAAATTTTTAATCAACCAAGAGCCGTTTTGTAATCTTTGATTAGGAGCGTCAAGGGTAATACCAACTCAAAAATTCCCAAAATAAGTACGTCTCTAAACTTTTCCGATTGCTTCTGTAAATTTCATTGATCTACATTTTATATGATTCTACGAAATCACTTTGATGTAGATTTCAGTTACCAAGAAAAGAATCCTCTCTTTCAAAGAACGTATTACAGCAGATTATCCATAACAAATTGGATTTTCATGTTTATGACTATGCAGTTAAGTGGAAAACTGTTCAATGTATCTAATTTCGCTTCTTTGGAAGTAAGATGAAACTATAGGAGGAAATTGAGTTATAAGAATTATTTGAGTGAAATATACTGCATAACGTTACTTACTTTCTTTCCATTTTTGCATTAAGATTCACAATTAATACAGTCATATCTTAAATAGATAAATTTCTAACTATTATTATCATTCACCAGTTAAAATTAGTTTTCAAAAATTGGGATATAATCTACTAATAACAAAGACGTTGTTTAATCAAGACTTAATTAAAGAGCTTTATGATAATTCTATTAATACCCTGAACTTTTCTCTTAATATGTATTAAGAAAATGTTTTTTCTCCTTACTCTAGGACATAATTAAATTAAACCTATTTGTTTCCTACATTAGTAATTTCAGAAAAGACTTTATACATATTTTAAATTAAGATTGTATTTTGAGTTATATTGCTAATTAGATTGAATTTGGTACTATATCTTTTCATAGTATTGATTTGCACTTAATATACTACCGTAGTTATAAGAATATGCTAAATAAAACCAGTAGCTAACAAAAACACAATTTAAAAAAAATTGAAGTATTTTAGTTTACAGAGAACTTTACTAATATTCAAGAATACTATGCTAAATTTGAGAATATTCATCCAGGCGCTTATCATTTTAAGTAAAATTATTTACGTTCATTAGTCAAAGCTAAAAAGAAAACTTCAATCTTAATAGCACTCTACCTTAGAGAAAGACATCAGTTTAAACTATCTCTATTTACAACAACGGTAACATAAAAAATAAAAACTGGCTACTTGCTAAATGCACACGTTTTAACATTGTAAATCTGCAAGTTCTCTCCTCAGGTTCCAGAAGTATCACAGATATTTTGGAGCTAAAATCCGACACAGAAAGATACGCCTCAAACATTTAAAAGATTAAAACTAATTTCTTTCAGCTCTAAATATTTATGCTATCAATGGGACATTACATCCCCAATAATTAGAGCTTCAAAGAATCTGCCGGTTTCATATATTTATGAAATATAATTTGATTTAGTCATACCTAAGAAGCTAAAGGACTTCCTTTTTAATACCATTGATTGTTTCACTTGATAATGAGATCGAATCTTAGCCGAATTCATGAATAAAATACCCAAAGCTTTACAACTTTCTTCATGCTTAACATCAATATAAGATCGTTACCTTTTCAAAACTATTTCCCAAAACAAACGTAACTTAGATATATACCTTTGTCGTCAGAGCTAAGTTCGGCGAAAAGATTCAAAAGTTTAATGTAGATTAAGGTCATTGCTTGTTATTCAACTTACTATTCAGTTAAGCTGACTCAAAATATTGAAATTCAAGATCAAAAATAAATCTTTACTATATACTTGCTTTCTTCCCATTAGTACTCAAATCTACAGAGCATATTTCTCCTTAAATAAACTACACATCTCTATCAGGCTTAACATTCCTGATTCTTCCCAGTGGTAAAGGATAAAACTACAAATGTGCAAACGAAAACGAAAACTTTAAAAACCGTGTGTTCGGTAATCAGTCTCTTTTTCGAAAGAGTAAAACAGATTTCAGTTTTTGCTAGTTATTTGACTTAAAATTCAATATAAAAATATTGAAATTCCAAATTAAGAATAAATCTTTACAAAGTCTGACTTTCTCTCTACTAATACACAATCCTTAAAACATATTTCTTCACAAATAAATCTACATAGCTTTATTGTTAGGATCACTATTTTCTTTCGTTTATATTAAAACATCTTATAACCTTGTTTGAGATGCAAAGTGTTTTTGAAGTCTTAGAAGCTAACGCAATTCTTCTTGGTCTCTTAATTTAGAAGAAACTTGTCTTTTACTTAGCTTAAACTTTTAAAGTAAACGAAAATGCTGTTAATTAAACATGACTCCCTGTTTCTCTTTACTACAAATAATGTGCATATTCAATCTAACACAACGGCTTACTTTATTCAAAACGAGACTAAAGTCGATTTAACTTTATTATTCAAAAAGCCATTAATTACTGTAACATAAGTGTTTGTTCCACAAATTTTTATCGTACCTGTAGTCTAATAAATTAGTGTTTTAGTACTCTTTTACTACAGTACTATCTTATTCTGATGGTAAATTTTCTTTTTTCTTACATTTATGGCTTGTGTTTTGATAGTAATTACTAATGAATTCTTGTCATCCGAATTAATTTTGAAAAATAATTTTTCAGAGTTTATCTACTTAAGCATAAAAGTGCAAACAAATTCAAAAGTATGTCATTTTTATATACTTTATTATTTTCTAAATTAGCAACTTCTGTTCAAAATAGGAACAAAAACTTCATTTCTAACTTCTTTGTTTTGCTCTTAATCTCCTATTAATTGAAAAGGCAAAGAATATGTCTTTTTTCTATGTTAACATGGTTTTAAGTTTTCATTTATAGAATTAGTTTTGCTGTATTATTTTATTTCCTTCCATCAATATTTCACTTTTGCTATTAAAATAACCTCATTTACGTATAAGAATATATTTATACATAGGGTTTGGGGCCAGTAGCTGTGCAGTGCATGCAAGCAAACGCTCAAATTCCTATAAATATATAAGAACAAATAATAAAATATACTAACTAAAGTTTTTTTCAAAAACGATGTTTTTACTGAAAATATTTAGAGTAAAAGGTCTATTTATCTATTCATCATTTTGATTATGAGAGTATATTAGTTATCTATTAGTTAGTGTTTAATTAATACTCTTTCGCATATTTTGTTATTTAATTGATTGATTTGCAATATATTTAGCCAATTTAAAAGACATTTTTACTAATAAAATTCAGAAATGTCAATTAAATACTTCAAACATTTGTAATCACACATAAAATATAATTTATAATTTTGATACCAAAATGTACGCTCTCTCTATCAATTTAGATATTATTTAAAATTGGAAAGTAGTTATAGGAGAATTTAGAATTATATTATACTATTAATGAACTGTTAAATAAGAGAGAAAGAAGAGTGCAATTTCTGGTGAATTATGTTTCTTCTGTTTCATAAGATATCCATTTTAATAAACTAACAATAATTATATGATACACACATTTTTATTGCATTTTTGAGACCTAATTATTAATAATGAGCAGTTATATACACATAATAATTAACGTTTTGGGAGTTGAACAAAACTGAATCTACTAAAAGTGAATACAGATAGGGGACGGCAAAATACTATCTTGAACCCAGGGGGTTAATAGCTCAGACCTAGCCTTGTTTATATGTACGTATGTATGTATATATATATATATATATATATATATATATATATATATATATGTGTGTGTGTGTGTGTGTGTTCAAAAACTCATGTTCAAAATTAAGAGAAATTTCAGATTTGGTCAATTATCTTCACAACTACTGCACCAATTTTTAAGGAAATTATATGTATATACATTGATATGAAAAAAACAAATAACCCTTCAGCAGGTATAATACACAAGCATGATTGTGAGTAGCATTTGTTGCAGTTGAAAGGCATGAAACAGCAGTTTGATTAGAACAATAAAATGGGTTAATAGGGTGTATGTCCTCCTTTTACAGATATACAGGCCTCGCAGCTTGAGCTCATACTTGAAATAAGGCAGTTTATGAATTCCTGTGGCATTTGTTCCCATTTGTTAAGCAACGCTGTTTTTAGATCCTGGATGCTTCTCAGAGGAAGGTTGTGAGTTGCAATTGCCCTCCCCAGAGCGTTTCAGATATGTTCTTTGGAGTTGAGGTTAGGAGATTGGCCAATCCATCCGGTGAATATCCTCACTTTCTAGAAATTCATAGACCACAAGAGCTCAATGGGGCTTAACGTTATCGACCATTAAAATGAACTCATGGCCAACTGCACTCCTGAGAAGGTGAATATAGGGCACCAAGACCTCATCCATATACCTTACAGCAGTCACAGTGCTTCTATCAAAAACAAGGAGGAGTGTGTGGCCACTTAACAGGATGCCTGCGGATACCATTAAAACACCGGCGCTAAAATGGTTGATTTTGAAGACATTGGAGGGGAAGTAGCGGGTCCCTGGTTCTCTCTATATGTACGTAAGGCGAGAATCGGCGGTTAGACTGAATTGGGACTCGTCAGTGAAGAGAACAGTCTCCCATTGGTCCATACTCCAATCTCTACGCTCTCTGCACTATGCTAAAGGACTTTTCTGTTCGTAGAAGTGAGTGGGATGCAAATAGTAGTTCTTCTTGCAAACAACTCTCTCTCGTGTCAAGTCTTCTGGGAACAGTCATCCTTGAAACTCGGTTACTTATGGCTGCATACAAGTCACTAAAGAGATGAGAAGCTGTAGTGATCAAATGATGATCTTCTCTGGCTGTTGCGGCTTTTGAAAGACCTTGCCCAGGCTTTCTCTCTGTAAATCTGGTATCCTTGAAATGTTTTCATAAGTTGCACATGATCCTGGGCGTTAAATTGTAAGTCTGTAAGTCTGAACTTGAGACTGGCCTGCTTCTAACCTCCCACATCATACATATTTACATCATATTTGACACATCATTCCATCATCTAAACGTTAGTGGTTCTCATATTTACTGTCACAATTTGAATTTAACGGTGCATCAAAAACACAACAAGAAAATCGACGAGCGGTGTTAGCGAACGAAATGCATGCTTTGTCAGGCGCATTTATAAAGCCTGTTCCTCTACTGACTCCTCGCTCCCACACATATACGCTTATGTATTTGATGTACAAGATTTGCACCTTTGTCTTGGATCAGTGCTTTAACATATCGTTCAGTTCATATTATAAAATCTGAAAAAAAACATGCAAATTCTATTAATTAGAACATGAGTATGTGTGGATATACATATACATAAATACTCTAGTATGCAAAACTCAAACAACTTATCTAATTGTGATGAAAAATCCACAAACAACAACAGAAAAATATAAAATTATTAAGAGCTATAACTCTAGTATAGGATTGTGAAGCTTTTTTTACTTGTATGAGTTATTTTCTCTGAGAATCACGCTTATATTTATGGAGATATAAAGGTTTCTTTTTAAAAATCGAAATTTCTTTTGAATAGTTTGTCCTTTTCAGATTATTTAACAAACTATTGTAAAGGAAACAAACTATATGGAGGATATAAAACCATGTTTTATTACGAAACTATGCTGATCTTATGATGTTATTTAAGCCAAAATAAATTGTTGTTAACTTTAAGAATATTATCTATGCCATATATGGTGTTATTAAATTTCATATCCAATGGATTATAAGTTGTGTTTCATTTGATCTCATATCAATAATTATTCGCATTACATAGTGAGTTAATATGTTACAGCAGCATTTCCACACTGAACTGAAGTGGGAACAATGAAAAAAAAGTTAATTTGATATGCTTTATATCGGCTCAAAATTCATCCACTGAAGTTACTCTTAAGCACATAAATGTAATTATTAAATAAGAAACCGTAAGTTACAAAATTTCAACATTGTAACTGAATTTCGTACTTTTTTTAACCTCAAAACCACTCTGCAACTATGTAAAAATCATATTTGCCGAAAGACGGGAAAGAGTAAAAATGAAAATTAAGTGGTTAGCAGATGTAAGTTTCCTAATTAGTTCTTACCTTGAAAATTTAATCAGGCTCACAAAAGAAAACTATTTTTACATGAAAGGGTTTCTTTACGTATTTCTTCAGTCTCTTGCTCATTTTACTTTTTGAAACTCCAACTTAATAATTATTTAATTTTTTTAATCCCAGACGCTACAGCTTCGACAAATTTTATTTCTCATAATGCCATGGATTATTTTGTTAGGCAGCAACCCTTCCCATATTCAACTCGCGTACACCTATGTTTATTTGAAGTTTCCGTTCTTTGTCATACTAATTTAGACTACCTCCTGTGCCAGTAATATTTTGTTTGTTTTATTTTCTTTCGGTTTTGTTTATTACTGTTTCATCTTGATAAAGTATTATAGTTATTATGACTCAGGTGTATTATGGTTACTAATTTTATCTCTTTAAACTGAAATACCTTTTACAGTATATGATTACACGAAACTTTTTTCTTTGTTTTCTCCAACTTTGTAATTAGGCTTCACTGTTAGCAATTCTCTAATTATTTATGAACAGACTCATTTCGGCTGCATCAGCCACTAACTGCAGAAAATTCTAATATTCTCTGGGGTTCATTAAATAAGATCATTACTTGGCGTACCAATGTAATAGTACAGTACGCAATATTTATACAAAAGCTCTCGAGTTCAATTCTTCACCTATTCATTTTCACTTTCAGAGAAAGAATCATTGGAAATTTCATTGGTAGTTATAATATGTTAAAATGGCATTATTAATTTTATTTTTCCTCATCTTAATTTTTGGGAGATTCTATGCAAATAAATATTATCTAGCTGATCCTTAATCATTTCTTTTTTTAGTTAAAAGTCAATTCAAAAACTGTAAATATGTTGAACACATTAGGCTGGTAACGTGACTATATATGAGAGATCAAATGAAAGTAGAGATACATACCAGTATTATGATGTATATGTACATAGATAATCAAGTCGGAAAGGTCATTTGGATTTTAAGTGGTCAGTATAATAGCTCATGAAATACATTACTAGTCAAGACTTCGCAGTTTTTAATGAAGCCACGACTACAAATCATTTAGACCTAACAGGTCCATACAATCCAAACAGTAGGATCTATTTTATGTAATTGGCGAGGAATAATTTCTTCCCAGTTACATACATACATATATATATATATATATATGTAATATATATATATATATATATATATATATATATATATATATCGTGGTGCAGAGTTAAGGCGAATGGAAAACAGTCTTTCTTGATAATAATAAGTTTATTAAATCATCGTTTCTTCTAAAAGCAAAACCTGCGCCATTTTCATTGTTCGTGGCGGAGACACGCGTAGAGTGTGTTCACAGTTCCATGTCCACGCGCTGACTGAAACTTATCTGTTTGCAATCTCATCAAATTCTTCCAAAATGGTTCCACCTGACCGGATTATCCTAAAAGCTTACACGAGCGTGGGTCTTTTTCATATATTTTATTATTATAAAAGAGTTCCCTTTTTAAAATCTTTTATAACTCACGTTATTTCCAACTACTCCTTTTATAGACCTGACATATATATATATATATATATATATATATATATATATACATATATATATATATATATATTTATATATATATATACAAAATTCTTCTGTCAGTGTCTTTGTAATAGAACTCCTCCTAAATGGCTGGACTGATTATGATGAAATTTTGTGTATGTAATTAAGTTGATTCGATAATGGTTTAGATTCTCAATTGTATCCGATAGAAAAGTTTTTTATTAAAAATCCAGAATTGCGCACTTATTGATATTATTATAATGCCACTTGAAACCCTTCACTACCTAAGTGTCTGTGGCGCAGTGGTCAGCGCAACGGACTTCAGTACTAGAAGTTCCGGGATCAGATCCCCATGCAGGTGATGTAGGAATTTACCTAGAAATATTTTACAAATTTTGGATTTACAGAGTTAAAACAGCACAACGTCTGTCGGGTCGTCTAGTGTATATATATATATATATATATATATATATATATATATATATATATATATATATATATATATATATATATATATATATATATATATATATATATATATATATATATATATATATATATATATATATATATATATATATATATATATATATATATATATATATATATATATATATATATATATATATATATATATATATATATATATATGATAAACTAAGATTTATAATGATTTTTTTATTAATTTCCATGATGAAATTTTATTTTTATCAAGCTAATTGAGAATTTTTTTCCAAATATTCTTTCTTAGATGAAATAAAATCCTAAAATATATCAGTTTTTACACAATATAGATATCTATCAAAATTTCTTTTCAAAATTTAGTTATGCTTGGAAATTAATGCAGTAGATTCTTAGTTTATGCATACATATTAATGACAAGCTATAAAATATTTTCATTTGTGTACAGATATTTTAACATTGTTCTTTGTTTTTTTATTTAATGCCATTGCCTATTTTTTATGGATTTCATCTAAAAGTTTATCTTGAAAATTTCTATTAATTTAAAAAAAAACCTGCTTCTTTATATAGAGATTTCCTTTTTCTTTTTTATTGACCTTCAGTCCTTCAGTGAACTGTTAGAGACATTTTATTTTCTTTTATTTAATCTGTAACTGGCCATCCAGTTAACTGTGAAATTAACTTATCGACTTTACTACTTTGTAAATGCATTTAGAGGAATCTTCATGCACAGATAGTTCCTTAGTTGTTTAAATTATTTTATGGCTATTTCTGTGGCTATTTATCCTTTTTTCATTAAAAGCTTTTTTTGCTAATTTTTTTTTATTTGCAAAATGAAGCTCATTGTAAAAAGATCTTTTTTTTTCCATTCGTAGTGTTAGTCCTTGTTAAGCCAAACGTTAAAAGTGAACCCTAATTTTCATTTCTTTAATTATATAAGGATTCCACCTGTATCTTCACTTAATCTGAAGTTATTAAATGAAATCGGTTTACATCCCACTTTAAATTTTGCCTGTATTGCAGTTCAGTAAAGCTTTGAAAAATCCTAATGAGTTTACTTTGCAAGGAATGCTTAAGAAAAGTACAGTGGTAAATAGCTACGTAGGGTTGTTTAAATTGCTAAAGTAGAAGTTAATTTTCCCGTAACCACTGATATCATCATCCTCATAATTTCTTTTAGTGCCTTGAGGCACTAAAAGAAATTATGAGGATGAAATTATAAGGCTAACGCCTTAAGTCTTGCTTTCCACCGTTGCCACTCTTGCTTCCTGCCAACTAGAGACCACCCAGCTTCTACTCTTTCTTTATCTTTTTGCCTGTGCCAGGTTATTTTTGGGCGGCATCTTCTACGTTTTTCCTCCGGTGTCCACTCGAGAGCAATAGCGGGGATTTCATTTCTGCCCATTCTCAAGACATGGCCTATGAAACACCCTTTTCTTATTTTTAATTCATCATCTATTGCTTTCATCGTGGTTTCTTTTAACAGCTGATCATTGGTTATTGTATTGTCCAAAAATCTTCATTATTGATCAAAGGTATTTGTTTTGAAAGGCATTTACTTTGTTGGTCTGGTTTGTTGACCTAAATTCATGTCTCTCTGAATTAGATGACTTTGTGAAGGGAGGCACAAAACTAAGAGGAACAAACTGGAAGATATTCCAACGTGGCATCCATACCTTACATTTGGTGAAGTAGATAGTCGTTACAAAGTATCGCTATGACATATCATAGTAAAATATAACTATGATTTGGAAGGAAATACTCCACTAGCTTCATCAGAAAAGTTAATTTACACTAATGGTTTGCTAAAGTAGTATTTAATTATTCCATAACCATTGATGTAAATTCAAGTTTCTCTGTATTAGATGGCTTGGTGAAACAGAGGTATGGGATCAAGATGAATAAACTGGGGGTTTCTTTAATGTGCATCACGAACGCCTTACATCGGGCAAAGTAGGTGGACATTGCGAGCTATCAACATAACTTATCATAGTAAAATATAATCATAGTTTGCGAAGACATTCTACAACAGAACACTTTCATCAGAAACATTAATTTACACCAATGGATTTCCTATACATTGAATTTTAGCTCCACATATAGTAAATTGCTCACTGATCCTTGCAGTTCTACTGACAGATGATTTCTACGTCTTGCTGACAATTTTATTTTGGATAGAAATTTAAATATTTTAACCAGTTTTTTCCATTAAAAATTTTGATATCTATTCCAAGTTTTTAATTCCCTACTGATTATATATATGTGTTTGTGTGTGTGTGTGTGTGTGTGTGTGTGTGTGTAAAGTTGTGATCCAGAGTTAAGGCAAGTGGAAAACAGTCTTCTTGATAATAATAATTTTATTAAATCATCGTTTCTTCTAAAAGCAAAACCTGCGCCATTTTCATTGTTCATGGCGGAGCTATGCGTGGAAAAGGTGTTGACCGCTCCATGTCCACGCGTTGACTGAAATTTATCTGTTTGCAAGCTCATCAAATAGCTCAAAAATGCTTCCGCCTGACCGGATGATCCCAAAAGCTTACGCGAGCGTGGGTCTTTTTCATTTATTTTATTATTATAAAAGAGTTTCCTTTTTAAAATCGTTTTTAACTCACGTAATTTCCAACTACCCCTTTTTTAGACCTGACATATATATATATATATATATATATATATATATATATATATATATATATATATATATATATATATATATATATAGAGAGAGAGAGAGAGAGAGAGAGAGATATGTTATCCTTTTTTTTATAAAACTCCTTGACAAGGAGAAAGCTCAATACATAGCCGTAATAAAAATGTAGTCAGGCCGACTTTGAACAGAACGACACAAGTCTAATTGAAACTTCATTCCAGAGCGGCAACAACGCACATCTTTTCTACTTCACGACAGACAAAGAAAAGCCAAAGAGTTTACTCTGATCGAACAGAGGTACACCCAAGAGCGAAGACAGAAAGATTTTTCCCACGGTAAAAAAAAAATTAATAAGCGAATTAAATTCAATATCAGCAAAACGCGAAACCATTTGCCGCCGACAGCTGGGAAACGTGCTGAATAGAGAGAAAGTTTACATTTTTAGGATAGACAGCTTTATGAAGAATGTTAAGTGGAATATACTCCGTTGATTAAACTATTTAGAGGCTGTGAAAAAGATTTAAATGAATTAAAATGAGAGAGAGAGGGTTTTAAAAGTAATATTAGAGTTAAATAATTTTGATATATTTGATAGCCTGTTTAGAAAAACGGCTCCTGATAAAAATGAAGCACGAGGCATTCTGTACAGAATAGATTCATTCACCATTATCATGTAAAAGAGCTTTGTATAGAAGCATAATAGTACGTTGTAACGGTTTTTTTTCCTAGAACCATGTCTTTCATTCTATCAAAGAAATCAATTAGAAGCAGACAGAGTGTCTCCAGTTTTAGTTTCAAAGACACCCGAAGATGAATCCAAAAACCACCTGTATTTGGAGCTAGGTGACATGTTTCTTCCTCCTGTATGACCAGCGGTGACTTATTGATGTTCTATGGATTTGTCCGAACGATTAATAAGAACTTTTGTGAATGCCTTGTTTACAGCTATTACGGTTCGCGGTTCTACAAACTAAAACTGTAAATGTGCCAGATTACCTCATTACCTCGGGCCTAGGTATTACAAGCCTTTGAGAAGGTGATTAGTGGGCAGACGACGGTATAGAAACACCGGAATCTTTGACCCAGGGTCTCATTGCTCAATCGAATTCTCCTGTGATCTCGACCCAGAGCGTCTAGGAGAGTAGCCGAGGGTCTAGGAGAGTAGGTTCTCCCCCCATCTCCATACCCAGCTGACAAAACAACATTTTCTCTTTAGTTTGATTTATATTCATGTGTAGACATTCATTCTGTTTCTTAACCATTTCTTTAACACTCTAATACTCACGCCAGATCTCTCAGATACACGACTTCTTATGTGATAGGCTACTCATGTGTGCGCAGATCAGTTGCATCAAATTATTTTCCCTGCAAGTTTCCGATGTACTCACCAAGTATAAATACAAAGAGTATGGTCAGTATTTATGTCTGCAAAATTGTGCAATGCTTGACCCGAAAGCTGTGAAGTGAATGTAAAGTATGAAAATCTTGAGTGAATGATAATTATTATTTTTTATTAACATATTTTTGTGATACTTACATTAGTTACCATAATTTTTTTTGTTTTCATTTAATTATCAGAAAAAATGTAAGTTATTTGTTAATGATTTTTATATGCTTAATTACTAATAGCACAATCGTAGGTTTAATGTTGTTGTTGTTGTTGTTTTATACCACTTGATCAAACCAAGCACGATTGAGCCATACACTACTCGTATTAAGGCAAAAGAGTGAGCCTTTATTTTTTTAACGAGCAGCTTAAGGGTAAAAGCACTACTTCTTGCTCAAGTGGGTCCTCGTAATTTATAATCAGGGACCAAGCAGAAGGCCCATAGCGTATCTTTAGTATGTTGAATAAATGTTCCATTGCCAATTATTTAAATACCTAAATGTTCTCTTTTGAGTTTTAATTATTTATGCACTCCAACATTCAAAATTAATTATAGGTAATTGGGAAAAGTCAATCGTGTATTTCTCAAATATGAGGTGACCATTAACGTCTCCCCTAGTGACGGGAGTATTGGAGTGTTAAATTTTTGTTCGAGGGTGCATTGGTAATGCACAGAGAGCACCCAGGTGAATTGTTGCCATCCCCTGCTGCACAAAATAATTATTTTTTTAATTTCTTCGAAATCTTCCTATCTGTAAAAGTTTAGGGATACCTATTTACTGCGATAATTTCTGATAGCTTCATTGTAAGGTCATTTAATAGCTAATCCAAAATTGCTCAGTAAGGAGATAAATATGTTGAACTTCTTACATAAGATTAACGAATGCATTATAAATTTTAAAGTGCATTATTATATCCAGAGTTTGCACTAGGGAGGGCATCCCTGACTTTTCTTCGAGGAGGGAGCCAAAATTGAGCGTTGGATTTTTAGCCATGCGAAAAAATATTTATATTTTTAAGTACCGAATCAATTGAAATCTACTTTTCTTACACAAACAAATTTACAGTTTATATATATATATATATTGTTTATGCCCAAAATCTCTAACTATTTAACATACTTAGTTCTAAAGAAAACAACCATAATAAAACGGTATATGTTTAATTAAATAACCAAAATAGTTACATGTATGTATAGATACGTTTCAGGGGAGAAAGAAAAATCTTAGCGTCAATTTTGTAAGACTCATTTCACAATACTTAAAAATACAATACCAAGTACTCAATGGAGGTTGAAATTTTCTATTACTTCTTTTTGTTTTTTAGTTTATTTTATGCCTTTTATTATGCCATAAAATTTGATATTCACAGGTTTGTACCTATTAACAGGTTTTCCCCTTTTAATAATATTTTTTGTCTTAGGCTGCATTTTGCATTTTTATTCAGGATAGTACAACTGTAAGTGACGGTTCTGTGATATCTTAAACAACAGAGTTATATAATTGTAATGTAATGCTTAAAATTGCAGAACATCCCCTGCATATCTTTGTTACCAAATATAACAGAGCATTATATAATATAAAGCACAGTAGTACATATGGATAATTTCTTTTCTTATTTTGTATGAAAAAGATTAAAGCAGTAATAGTCATTTGATGTGGCACCTAAATTTATACATTATCACATGACTTTCAGAAATGCAGAACAATTATTACTACAATTATATCCTTAATAATAGAACGTAATAAAAAAAGTAATAGGGCCTCATATATTATAAAACTCGTGTAAAAACGGGGTTAATCTCTTGTTTTTATTTTGTACCAAAGATGATTGAAGTAATAACAGTTACTTGATGAGGCATTTAAATAGATAAAAGATTGGTCGAAAGCAAGGTTTTACGTTGCAACTACAAAGTTCATTTTTCCAGGATATATACTAAAAATTATCCAGCTTATGAATGTTTAGATAAACATATTCACGACTTATCAACTTTTGTTAGTGTCACATGCACAGGTATTAAAGTTCGATAAAATGAAGTTAAAATATTATCATAATGTTAAATAACATTTAACACGTATAAAATAATTTTAGCAAAATAAGCCATCAAATTTTACTCTCCTTTGTGAAAAAAATTCTTATTTATTATACTTGTATGATACAATAAATGAAGCTTTGATATTAAAGTTTATTTAATGAAAGCTTAGAAAAATCGGTTTAGAATTCTTATAAAATATTTCAAGGAATTCTCTGGCTTCTACCCTTTACAAAAAAAAATAAAAATTGTTTACTGTAATTCAAAATATGATTTATTAATCCCTGGAAAATGAATCTTACTTGATAAAATCTAATTAAATCTGAATTTCCTAGCAAATCTAGTCATAATGTTTCTAGAACGACTACTCCTGCCATCTATCGGTGGAATCAAAAGTTACATTAAAGCAAACAATACAGAATTTTAAAAATATTGCATCTGATAAGTAGGGCTTAGAACATGATATAAATGCAGTGAAAAAAATCTACGAAATATATATCTATTTGAAAATTATTTTGAAGATTTAATGGACTTAATACAGTTTTCATTAGAGGTAATATATTTTCATCTAATGCAAAATTTGACACTAAATGTTTCTATTTAATTGACCTTAAAAATTAGTTTTTTAATAGCCAGCAAACTGCTATTGGACGCATAAATACGTATGTGTAAGCAATTACAGTTTCCTAGTTTTGTAAATTTTTGTCGATTCATCTTTCCTTTATACTCGATTTAAATTATTAAAAGGATTAACTACGTACCAGCGGTCTCTAATCTCTTACAGGAGAATTTCTTTGATATTGCAAATCTCCAGAATTTAATATTAAACTTACTTATATATCTTAGAACCTCGAATTACAAAGAATAATAGTTGTATAAACTAATTACACAGTATTCTATAACTGCATGTTTTTTGTTTTCATGGAAAAATAACGAATGATATTGAAAAAATAATAGTTCTTTATGATAGTTTTAGCAATTAGAAATTGCAAATGTTAAATTAAGATGATAAAAAAATAGCATTGGTAGCATCCCGATAGCTGTAATCTTAAAAATATTGAATATACTCTCAAGAGTTTATAAAAGTGGATGTTTTTGTCGACAGGAATACACACCAAATGACAAGTTCAAAATACTTTCGGTGATGTGTCTTTACCTGATACTCAGTATAAATTATTAAAATAAATAACTGTAAATTTTGTGATCTTTTATTTATTTTATAACAAGGAATCATTTATATATTCCTCTAAAATTGCGACTCTCTAAAATGTAATATTGAATTTACTTATCCTCAGAATGTTTTTGTCGACAGGAATACACACCAAATGACAAGTTCAAAATACTTTCGGTGATGTGTCTTTACCTGATACTCAGTATAAATTATTAAAATAAATAACTGTGAATTTTGTGATCTTTTATTTCTTTTATAACAAGGAATCATTTATATATTCCTCTAAAATTGCGACTCTCTAAAATGTAATATTGAATTTACTTATCCTCAGAATGTTTTTGTCGACAGGAATACACACCAAATGACAAGTTCAAAATACTTTCGGTGATGTGTCTTTACCTGATACTCAGTATAAATTATTAAAATAAATAACTGTGAATTTTGTGATCTTTTATTTCTTTTATAACAAGGAATCATTTATATATTCCTCTAAAATTGCGACTCTCTAAAATGTAATATTGAATTTACTTATCCTCAGAATTATTTTTTCCTCAGAACTTATGAATATAATGGATAGATATATAAACTAATCACATAGCCTTTTATAAAAAGCATGATTTTTTACAATTATATAATAATACTAAGTTATCTGTTCGTCTGTCCTCCAATCTATGCTTATTATATACAGATCAAATTTTTTTTGATGATTATTAGCAAATTCTACTAAAGATTATCTTTCCTAAACTATCGATCCTCTAAAATAAATATGTTTTACTGTCCATCACAGCGAATACTGTCTTTTTACGACAAATACCCTACTTTCGAGCGTTTAATGATTATTTCAATTTTAACCTTAAGAACAGGCGATAAATTTATCCCATAATAATATTCAAAAATAACATTCTTCTAGCATTTTGATTATTTAACCATTTATTTAGTCATTTCTTATTTTAAATTGCGACTCTCTAAATGTAATATTGAATTATTTTCATACGTTTTATCACAGAACTGACATATGTAAAAAAGTTTCTTTCGGTGATGGCTTAAATAATAGATTAGTATAAATATTATAATGTGATATTTAAATTTAATCATCGATTATTTTTTTTTGACAGATAATTCGCAGCCAAAAAAATTTTTTTTTTTTTTTACTTGCCTCGGGTACTTTACAATTCGGAAAATTAAAAATTTTTCTGATGTCATATGACGGGCTATATCTAGTAAAAAATAATACCTCAGCATAGTTGCCACTGTTAGAATGTTTATAAGATTTAAATTAAAATAATAAAAAAATAAATTCCGTCATCTATAATCATAAATATCTTGAATTTATTCTCAAGAGTTTCTAAAACAGCCTGCTTGTTCACTGGATATTTTTAAAAGAACTGTACAAGAAAGCACTGTAAACCTCACGTAAATACTGTCAAAAGTTAAGAATGTTCGGTGATTTTTCCCTGATACTCGATTAAATTATTAAAATAATAACAAGGATTGTGGTCTTAATTTTCTATTTATAAAGTATTCTGTATATTCATTTGAAGTTAAGAATATCTAGAATATAATATTGAACTTTCAGATATTTCTCAGTACTTTTAATTATGAGGGATAGATATATAAACTAATTGCATACTTCTATAAAGTTTTGATTTTTTACATGAAAAAATATCTGAATATAGTCGCCACAGTTAGAAAATGCTTACACGATTTAAATAATATATTAAAAAGAATTTATGGCATCTCGTGATTTATAATAAAATCCTTGAATTTACTCTCCAGATTTTATAAAAGTGGATGCTTTTGGATTGGATACCTTTAAAGAACCTCCAGAAAAATCGCAAACACAAGTGAAGAATATTTTCGGTGATTCATCTTTCCTGATATTCAGTTTTAATTATTAAAATGAATAACTGTTATCGTCTTTATTTTCTATCTTGACCAACCATTTATGTATTACTCTCAAGAGTTTCTAAAAAAGCCTGCTTGTTCATTGGATATTTTAAAAGAGCCTTTCCAAGAAAGCACTGTAAACTCAAGTAAATACTGTAAACCTGAAGTTAAGAATGTTTTCGGTGCTTCATCTTTCCCTGATACTCGGTTCAAATAATTAAAATGAATAACTAAGGACCTTGTGGTCTTAATTTTCTATTATAACAAGGAGTAAACTGTATATTCATTTGAAGTTAAGAATATATAGAATATAATATTGAACTTTCAGATATTTCTCAGTACTTTTAATTATGAGGGATAGATATATAAACTAATTGCCCATACTTCTATAAAGTTTTTGATTTTCTTTTCATGAAAAAAATTGAACATAGTCGCCACAGTTAGAAAATGCTTACACGATTTAAATAATATATTAAAAAAATTTTATGACATCTCGTGATTTATAATTATAAACCTTGAATTTACTGTCAAGATTTTATAAAAGTGGATGCTTTTGGATTGGATACCTTTAAAAGAACCCTCCCAGAAAAACATCGCAAACCACAAGTGAAGAATATTTTCGGTGATTCATCTTTCCCTGATATTCAGTTTTAAATTATTAAAATGAATAACTGTGAAGGGTATCGTCTTTATTTTCTATCTTGACCAGGGACCATTTATGTATTACTCTCAAGAGTTTCTAAAAAAGCCTGCTTGTTCATTGGATATCTTTAAAAGAGCCTTTCCAAGAAAGCACTGTAAATCTCAAGTAAATACTGTAAACCTGAAGTTAAGAATGTTTTTCGGTGATTTATTTTTCCCTGATACTCGATTCAAATAATTAAAATGAATAACTAAGGACCTTGTGGTCTTAATTTTCTATTATAACAAGGAGTAAATTGTATATTCATTTGAAGTTAAGAATATATAGAATATAATATTGAACTTTCAGATATTTCTCAGTACTTTTAATTATGAGGGATAGATATATAAACTAATTGCCCATACTTCTATAAAGTTTTTGATTTTCTTTTCATGAAAAAATATCTGAACATAGTCGCCACAGTTAGAAAATGCTTACACGATTTAAATAATATATTAAAAAAAGAATTTATGGCATCTCGTGATTTATAATTATAAAATCCTTGAATTTACTCTCCAGATTTTATAAAAGTGGATGCTTTTGGATTGGATACCTTTAAAAGAACCTCCCAGAAAAACATCGCAAACCACAAGTGAAGAATATTTTCGGTGATTCATCTTTCCCTGATATTCAGTTTTAATTATTAAAATGAATAACTGTGAAGGGTATCGTCTTTATTTTCTATCTTGACCAGGGACCATTTATGTATTACTCTCAAGAGTTTCTAAAAAAGCCTGCTTGTTCATTGGATATCTTTAAAAGAGCCTTTCCAAGAAAGCACTGTAAATCTCAAGTAAATACTGTAAACCTGAAGTTAAGAATGTTTTCGGTGATTTATCTTTCCCTGATACTCGGTTCAAATAATTAAAATGAATAACTAAGGACCTCGTGGTCTTAATTTTCTATTATAACAAGGAGTAAACTGTATATTCATTTGAAGTTAAGAATATATATAATATAATATTGAACTTTCAGATATTTCACAGTACTTTTAATTATGAGGGATAGATATATAAACTAATTGCACATACTTCTATAAAGTTTTTGATTTTCTTTTCATGAAAAAACACCTTAACATAGTCGCGACAGTTAGAAAATGCTTACACGATTTAAATAATATATTAAAAAAAGAATTTATGACATCTCGTGATTTATAATTATAAAAACCTTGAATTTACTGTCAAGATTTTATAAAAGTGGATGCTTTTGGATTGGATACCTTTAAAAGAACCTCCCAGAAAAACATCGCAAACCACAAGTGAAGAATATTTTCGGTGATTCATCTTTCCCTGATATTCAGTTTTAATTATTAAAATGAATAACTGTGAAGGGTATCGTCTTTATTTTCTATCTTGACCAGGGACCATTTATGTATTACTCTCAAGAGTTTCTAAAAAAAGCCTGCTTGTTCATTGGATATCTTTAAAAGAGCCTTTCCAAGAAAGCACTGTAAATCTCAAGTAAATACTGTAAACCTGAAGTTAAGAATATTTTCGGTGATTTATTTTTCCCTGATACTCGATTCAAATAATTAAAATGAATAACTAAGGACCTTGTGGTCTTAATTTTCTATTATAACAAGGAGTAAATTGTATATTCATTTGAAGTTAAGAATATATAGAATATAATATTGAACTTTCAGATATTTCTCAGTACTTTTAATTATGAGGGATAGATATATAAACTAATTGCCCATACTTCTATAAAGTTTTTGATTTTCTTTTCATGAAAAAATATCTGAACATAGTCGCCACAGTTAGAAAATGCTTACACGATTTAAATAATATATTAAAAAAAGAATTTATGGCATCTCGTGATTTATAATTATAAAATCCTTGAATTTACTCTCCAGATTTTATAAAAGTGGATGCTTTTGGATTGGATACCTTTAAAAGAACCTCCCAGAAAAACATCGCAAACCACAAGTGAAGAATATTTTCGGTGATTCATCTTTCCCTGATATTCAGTTTTAATTATTAAAATGAATAACTGTGAAGGGTATCGTCTTTATTTTCTATCTTGACCAGGGACCATTTATGTATTACTCTCAAGAGTTTCTAAAAAAGCCTGCTTGTTCATTGGATATCTTTAAAAGAGCCTTTCCAAGAAAGCACTGTAAATCTCAAGTAAATACTGTAAACCTGAAGTTAAGAATGTTTTCGGTGATTTATCTTTCCCTGATACTCGGTTCAAATAATTAAAATGAATAACTAAGGACCTCGTGGTCTTAATTTTCTATTATAACAAGGAGTAAACTGTATATTCATTTGAAGTTAAGAATATATAATATAATATTGAACTTTCAGATATTTCACAGTACTTTTAATTATGAGGGATAGATATATAAACTAATTGCACATACTTCTATAAAGTTTTTGATTTTCTTTTCATGAAAAAACACCTTAACATAGTCGCGACAGTTAGAAAATGCTTACACGATTTAAATAATATATTAAAAAAAGAATTTATGACATCTCGTGATTTATAATTATAAAAACCTTGAATTTACTGTCAAGATTTTAAAAAAGTGGATGCTTTTGGATTGGATACCTTTAAAAGAACCTCCCAGAAAAACATCGCAAACCACAAGTGAAGAATATTTTCGGTGATTCATCTTTCCCTGATATTCAGTTTAAATTATTAAAATGAATAACTGTGAAGCGTATAGTCTTTATTTTCTATCTTGACCAGGGACCTTTTATGTATTACTTTAACGTTACGAATCTCTAGAATATAATATGGAGCTTTCTAATATTTCTCAGAACTTTTAATTTTAAAGGATAGATATATAAACTAATTAAACAGACTTTCATAAAATGTGTAATATTTTCAAGAAAAAATTAAAATCCCATATCACAGTTGCCCCAGTCATAGGCTTACAATTTTTAATTTAAGATTTAAAAAAAATCAAATATAACATATCGTCACCTATAATCAGAAAAACCTTGAAATTACATTCAAGAGTTTATAAAAAATAATTTTCCATTGGATTCTTTTAAAAGAACTTCCCAGGAAAGCACCGCGATCATGTTAAAAACCTTTTCGGTAATTCATCTATTTGGTTTAAATTATTAAAATGAATAATTATGAACAAGTGGTTTTCATTTTCTTGCATGACAAGGTGTATTCCCCTGATGTTGCAAATCCCCAATATAGAAGAGGAGAGAAAATGCCACATACTATCTAAAAAAGGTCTCAAGCATGCTTAAAGTGCTTCTGTTTATGGCCAACCATAAGTTTTTAAAGACTTAATAAAATTATACGAAGAATTATCAAATATTCAGCACTTATAAACTTAAAAAACCATCTTTTTTAATTCATTATAAAACAAATATAGAACGATTAATATAAAAGTAATTTAAAATTGTATATTATATCACATATTTTATAATAAATCAGTTAAAATTTAAAAATTCCACTCAACAGATAAATTATATTTTTTTCATCAATAAATTTGACTAATATCATTCAGATAATAAATATTTAGGCTATTTTAATAGCTAATTAGTTAAAACGTTATCCTACTTTTGCTTCTCATGAAATTTGCATGAGTATTTGAACCTCTTATATTAAAAGTATGTCTACGTTTTTAACCCATTCTACATAATGAAGTTTTGATATCATTGTAACTTAACTGTATAGCCTTCTTTAAGATGCGTGCTTTTTTTTCATGAAAAAATAATATATTTCTATTTTAAAATAATAATTCTTTATTATAATTACCTCAATTAGAAATTTCTAACAAGCATTAACACATCATACGCTAGTGTGTTTTAACCAAACTCTCATATAGTGGGCATCTTATATCATTCAAGCCTTCATTATTATTGAAGTTTCAAGCTTTAATAATTGACAAAATCTATTGTGGACCATTTTTTTGGAATTTAGTGTAAAAGATGTCAAATTATTGTAAAAAATATATTTATCCCCAAAACCTCTACATACTTACAATTCGTAGGAAACTAATTTAGTCGTTTTTCGTTTAAGATGTATTAAAAAAAGATTACAAAAATGCCTTTTCAATATCATTTATAATCATAAAAAACTTTGAATTTGCATACAAGAGAGTTTGTAAATTGTTATTTTTTGCATTGGATATCTTTACAAACCTTCTAGTAAAGACTTACGAACCACATATTAAAAGTTCTTGCTACAAACTATTAAAGAAAGTAAATAGGAGATAAACTAGCCAAATAAATAACAAAACTGTTATCTGTTCATGAGTAGATAAAACTTTAAACAGAAACTAAGCTTCATACCAACAGTTACGATTCCCTCTCGTAATTCAAAAGACAACAAAAATTCGTCGACAATCCTTAATTCAAATCTTTAAAACATTTTGTGTTACAACAGTCAATTCGTCGAATTCTTTTCCAGGGTTCTTCTTCATTTTTTCCAAACAAAATGGGGTGATTTATAATTCAAATCAGAGGGTAAAGTTATAAGAGCGAGCTTTCCGAAAGCATTTGAAAAACGAAGTTACATATATTTTAGATGTAGCGATCACTTCTGAAAATGCTTCACATTTATCAGTGGTTGTATTGTAAGCAAAGAAATTTTCTAAAAATTTAACGATCAAAATGGGTTTACAATATATTGGCTTATTTATTCTCTCGCAAAGGTATTTAATAACATTTCTCAAAGTGCCATTTTATTTAGAGCTATCCTTGCATCTGAAGATCTAACTTGATAATAGATTGTGCCGTATTCGCAAGCTTCTATAACAATATATATAATAGCAATTATACATATTGTTATAGAAGCAATTGTTATATTATTATAATAGCAATATTATAATAATATATATAATAGCACTTATAGTAGCAATACTTAATAGCATTAGCAATAGTAATAATAGCAATAGTAATACTTATAATAGCAATTGCTATATTATTATAATAGCAATACTATAATAATATATAATAGTACTTATAGTAGCAATACTTAATAGCAATAGCAATAGTAATACTTATAATAGAAATTGTTATATTATTATAATAGCAATAGTATAATAATTTATATAATAGCACTTATAGTAGAAATACTTAATAGCAATAGCAATAGTAATACTTATAATAACAATTGTTATATTCTATAACAATATATATAATAGCAAAAACAGTAATCTACGTAGGATTAAAAACAATAGGTTTCTCAGGAAAGAATAGGTTTCTTTCTAATTTAATTTTTATGAAGCCTGTTTCTAACGAAACTTTTCTATGAGTGTGTGTATCTAGACCTGGACATCAAGGATGTTTTCAGAAGAGTTCATGGTTTCAAATACCACTGGTATACTACTTTAGTGTCTTATTTGTTACTTACAACACTAAACTCTATAAGAAAAATATTTTTTATTTAAAATTAATTTTGAAAAGATTTGAATTCAAAACATTTTTATAAAAACTTTCAATAAAATTCTCTTTACGGTATTTATTAAAACTGTTCTTACTGCTATTGGCCAATTATTTTCAACTTTTCACTACATGTTTAGCTTTTATATAGAAAGATAGTATAGATTTCTTTATATTATATATATTTAATATAACACAATTATTTCGAATTACACAAAGGTTAACAATTTGTTCTCTCTTTTTCACTTAATTAAAATCTTTGTAACTCGACAAAATACTCGAGTTTTAAAAAAAAAGCGGACTGTTTAATAACAGACATATTTATAAAAATTTTACTATGATTTTAGAGAGTC
>CM063503.1:99933322-99963322 GCA_032207245.1 Pardosa pseudoannulata | reverse complement strand
ATCTCTATTGGCTGGAAGAATTCCGAAGTTTCTCTCCAGTTCAGACTGGTCCTACCCCGGCATGTCCCCGACTATGACTCACGGGAAGGGGTAAAAGGATCTGAACTGAATGTAACTTATTGTTACAGATAGGTCTTATTGAACATTTATGTATTGTTAATTTGGTTTTTCTTTTATTGAAATCAGACTTTATATATTTCTTTAAGCCAAAACATTATCAGATTCTGAATTTCTTACTGCCAACAAATTAATACAAACAATATACTTGTTGAAAGAAAATTATGAATAAATTTCCCACCAGCGACAGAATCATATTTTATAAATTAAAACACCGTAATCTCTTGCAAAATAAAATATTTTTCTAAGCTCTTTTCAAAATTCCACAGTTTTAAAAATATGATTAATGCCTTTCCCAACTTACATCTGTGGAATACTAAGAACGAGTGGAAGAATGCTCATGAAAGTCAAAAAATCCCGTTATACACAAATTCCTCCTTTTTGAATTTTGAATTTCTTTAAATAAAGCTTAATGTAGAATTTCATCTTGTCTAAACACATTTTGTAAAGTAATTTACCTGTTTGTTTCAAAATGGAAACTATTTCAAGTGGCGATGGGCGTTAGAAATCGGTTTGGGAATAAAATTTGGTACACATACAACTAAACAGATCATATTTAAAAATATTTTTTAAATAAAGTAATTTTTTTTAATTTAATTTTTTAAAATATTTTGTTGATTTTTAAAATGTGCCTTTCACGTTAATTTCAGATATTTCCCTTTATTTTTGTCTTATTATTACTTAAAAATATCTCGTGAATATATTTGGATATTAATTTTTCAATAGATTAAGTTGTTAATTGATAGGGAGTATTTTCACTCTACTTTTCACTAAAATTTTAACTCACTAAATTTAAATTGAGTGTTCATACTGTAAATACTGTCGAAATTTAAAACAGGTACCTAGATTTGTTTTAGTGTATGTGAGGAGTAACTGGTAAAAATTTTGTACAAATTTACGAAAAAATTGAGCAACAATTAGTATTTCAAAAATTGATTAAAAATTATTTCTTCAAAACTATTAAATAATTTCAAGAGAATTTTTTAGCATGATAATTTTCCTGATACTTCAATCCATATATGTACAAAATTACCTAACACGTTGCTAATAATTTATAAATCACTTAGGAATGTCTCTCATTCCTTAAAAATTTTCTCCAATATTTGTCATATATACCTGAAATGTTCTACAAATATATGGTAAAGCACTAATTTATCAAATATTACATAATAATTTAACTACATTTAAATATTAAGTTTTTTAAATCAAATACTAGTTGGTTTGTTTCTAATTTTCAATTGCTCCTGGCAATATGATTACGAATATTTTCTTTCAATCCTTGCATCAAAATACTTCTAAAAACTTAACTAAAAGAAACAGTTATTCATTTTATTATCCGATGTAATTTTTTTAAATTTTAACTTGTTATTCAATTTAGTGCTAGTTTAATATTTTAAATTTGCTCGGATTCTAAAGAAAATAATTTTTCTTCTAAAAGAGTATTTATTCCAAGTATTGAACATTTTCAACAAAAAAAATGTGACACAAGGAGCATTTTGAACAATTTAAAACGGTAAGACTTTCATTTTGAGATAAACAACAGAAAATTTCGATCCCAATGATAAAATTGGAAATTATGAAAAAAACTAATTTGATAGACTGTTTATAATTTTACCATCTACCTTCGGGAAAAAAGGAAAACTCGTTCTGAGGTGCATAAAAATTCTGCAATTTATTTACCCCGTTAATACGTAATGCTAATTAGTGATGTTACGCATTAACGGGTAAAAGTGGTTCTGTATAAAAAATTCGGTTAAAAGCTTTGTTTGAGAATTCGGAAAAGAGTTTTTATTTGACATTTATTAAAAAATAATCTATAAATGAAATGATATAAGTAAATAGATTTTGAAATATTTAAAACGCTTTTCCAAATTTTGTATACATGAGATGAGAACTGTAATTTGAACCATAAAAAAATTTGATATTTTCCCCTCGTATGAGGCATTATATTCTCTTAAAAAGTATTGAAATCTGAAGCTCGAAACTGATTTTCAAATTACTGTTTTTTATAACTTATATTTCCTAACAGTATTTTAATTCCTTAAGTATTTTAATCATGTCTATTTAGCAATTGCAAATGTTGTATTATATATTAAATAGACATATAAACTTTTGGTTTGGTTTGGGGCACTACGGTCTACTGTTTTGCACAGCGAGGGCTAATGAGACCGGTACTTACTGTTTAAAGCCGATTCCAAATGGCTACGGACAGCCATGCCATACTGGGATTCGAACTCATGAACTTCGGTACCGACGATCAGCGCCCTAACCAATCGGCCAGCGTTCGGCTATATAAACTTTTGGAATTTTTCTTTTAATTGTTAATGGTCTACATAAATGTAATGTGTCTCTATACTTATAAAACATCCCAGATACATGAAAAGGAGATTCCGAAACACAGTACCGAAGCATAGAACTACTATAGCATAGCAATATAGCTCTTTATATACAGGGTGTCCCAAAACGACAGCATAAACTTTGCACAGCTAGATTCCTCGTTGGGAGTACATAAAAACTGCCCAAAGAAGCGTACCTGTAAGATCCATAGTTTACGAGAAAAATACGAAAAACAAAGTATGACGTCACTGCCGGTGCAAGAAAAAACACTTTATTGAACATATCAACAGCAGTATATGCACGGGCATACTCCCTAACAGTTCGTAAGGCATTTCCATTACATAGGCCGTACATCAGGTACATGTCGCAGTAGTCACGAACGGAATACATGGTCACCATACGAAGACTACCGGTAGCTGCAAGATGCAGCCTTTTAAATACGGTTTCAAACGTGGCTTAACGTCCTTCCATGGCTCGCACCCATACATGACGCGATATGCGCGGCAACCGTTTTAAACATTATCGTCTGGAAAGAAATGCAAATACTGTTGTTGATATGTCCAATAAAGTGTTTTTTTTCTTGAAACGTCTGTGACGCCATACTTTGTTTTTCGCCTTTTTCTCTTAAACTATGGATCGTACTTTGGGCAGTTTGTATGTACTCCCAGCGACGAATCTAGCTGTGTAGTGTTTATGCGGTCGTTTTGGGACACAATGTATAATAAAAAATGCTCGAGAATTTAGTAGATTGTTTATGGGATTGCCACTCACCTTCACTGGAAAGGAAATTTCAGTCCGAGAAAACACAAAAATTTCACAAATTATTTTGTTGTTGTCTCTAGAAATGGACACTTAGGAATAATAGTTTCAAGCTTTTAATTTATAAGGAAATCGCATCTAACTTTAATTAAAATAAATCTGTAACCTCAATGGGCAACGCAATGTGGAGAAAATGTCTGGAGAATGATTGGTATGCATAAGGTTTTTAGGATAATAACCCGATCCGGGACTCATGGACCATTTCGCAAGAACTATCTGCATCAGAGATGTGGTAAGGTGTTTTGCCTTTCTTATTCACCTATATCCTCTTGTTTTTAAAAAGTGTATTTAAAAAAAACTCTCTATAAATGAAATCCTTTAAATAAATAATTTTCGAAATATTGAAGATAAAGAATTCAACTTTTGCACGCATGTGTAGAAAGTTAACTATAATTTGAGCCAATAAAAATATTTGGTATTTTCCCTCATTTGAAGCACCATGTTTTTTTTTTTTTTAATTATTGAAATCTAGAGCACGAAATTGACTTTAGAATTATTATTTGTAAAATTTCTATTTTGTAACAATATAAATGCTTTAATTATGGATAAATATATTTACATTTACATATTTGCGTATTTACTGTTTATATAAGTATGTTTATATATATATATATATATATATATATATATAAATATATATATATATATATATATATATATGTATATTATATATGTGTGTCGTAGTGTATAATTATATAGATTTATGGATACAATAAAATGACTAGGTGTTTTCTGAATTCAATTTGTCTTTTGGTATATTGTACGCTGGATTCGGTGCACAATATGTCTTACATGCAACCATTACGATATTTAAACATAAACACAACTAACCATTGATCTCAAACCGCATGTTACAATGTTTGTTTTTACTAAAAACCTACATCCAAATTTTGCTATCTATTTTAAGTATAGGCAAAGCTCTCCGATCATAAAAAATGTCCAATAAAAACAAACTTCTCATAGATTTCTATTCATGTTTTTATTACTTTACTTTTAAAAAATTATGGAAACAAAATATTTGAAATATTTTATCAAGATTGCAAGAAGAACTGGTTACAGTTCAGTTAAACCAGGTCAGGCTACCCAAAAGGCGTTTTTATAAGAATGTGATCTGCAATTTTTCATTGATTACACACACACACATATATATATGTGTGTGTGTGTGTATAATGATATCTTAGTCAAAGAAACTAACTTAATTATACTTATTCTAAAAAAAAATTATTACCAATTTTATACCTAAAATTACAGCATGTTATGAAATGTCTTTGCTTTTCTTTTAACTGTGGTAACCTTTGGTGACTAAGAGAACATCAAATTAATAAATGCTTAGCTCAACTAATCTTATATAACTCCTTTACTAACTTAGTTTTGGTTCAAATCGCCCCCATATGATATAATTTTTACACCCTGATTGGCTCGTTCCTTTGTGCCCTCTCGGTAGTATGTAAAAAGTTTTGGCCTGAGAGAGCCAAAGTCTAATTGTCTGACTAAACTGAATATTTAATTTTCAAATTTTGTTGTTTTCTTTCATGATTAGTGAATGCACTTTATCCGGCAGGAATATCATTTTATATTTGTAATGGATAAAAAACACCCATTACAATAAAACCGGCACGATTAAACGCTGCACGGGGAAAGGCCAGTGGATTTCAAGTCTTAACTATTCGGCCACAATTGCACGTCATACAACATGAATATCATTCTCAGTATGTAGTTACAACACCCATTGCATACATATATACACACACCCGTATATATACAAGGTATACATACACACACACACACACACACACACACATACATATATATATATATATATATATATATATATATATATATATATATATATATATATATATATATATATATATATATATATATATATATATATATATATATATATATATATATATATATATATATATATATATATATATATATATATATACTATATATATACATATATACAAGGTGTCCAAAAAAAGTGTCTCCTATTTTAAAATTAAATAACATGAAAACAAAGATAGATAGAAGAATGCCACAAACGGTACGTTGGATTTTGAAAGCTGTAAGAGTTTATACAGAAGTTTGAAAGTATGGTTACAAAAGTTGTCAATAGGTGGTGCTGAGAGCTGCATAAATAAGCAGTGATAACTAAAATCGTCCCTTACAATCAGTCTATGCAATTGCATTACAAATGTGTTCAAAATGACCACCGTTCACACTAGAAAAATAGCGTAAACGGGCAAGAAATTTGCCATTCCATCCTGGAATGTCTAAACGGAAATGGAATCAGTAGCTTCACAGATCGACCATTCAATCTCATCTAAAGTAGTGGGATTGTTTTTGTAGACAATGTCTTTCATGCATCCCATAAAAAGTAGTCATACGGAGTGAGATCCGGTGAATAAGCAGGCTAATCCATGCCTGCGCCAGTGTATTTGGGATAATCCATTGAAATAACTCTTTCCCCGAAGTATTTACGTAGAAAGAAAATCCCCTGTTTAGTGCGATGTGGTCAGGCACCATCTTGCATAAACCCTTCCCTCTCTCTCGTGTATCCTCAAAATCTAGTTCTGTAGCTACAAATTGTTGTAAAATTGCAAGATAACATTTGCTAGTGATCGTTTCACTAATAAAAAAGGGGCCAATAATGTCTCTACTGCATATTGCTGCCCAAACAGTAAGTTTAAGACAATGAAGTGCTTTTGACTCACACAAATAGATTTTCAGAACCCCAAAATCTCCAATTTTATTTATTGACGAATCCATTAAAGTGGAAATAGGCTTCATCGGTGAACCAAATGCAGTCAACATCAAAGCCGTCATTATCAATCATATTTATCTTCCAATTGGCAAAGTCGTGCAGTTGATGTAGATATGGCCTGGTGACTCTGAATATTACAGGGAAGCATGTGCAGGCTACTTCGCAGTATTGTATGCGTGTTGGAACGCTTCAAACCAGTCTCTGCTGTAAGTCTTCGAACGGATTTCCAGTGTAGTTGCTGAACAATTGAAGAAACTGTGTCGACATTTTCAGGAGTAACAACTGTTGGCCTGGAACCAACATGTCCAACAAGCTCATCTAAAACGCTACCTATCCGTTCGTATTTGGAAAAGAGCCTGCAAATGTTTTTCGCAACGAGTCCTTATGCAATATTAAATCTTCTTTGAAAACTGTGCCTTGTGACCTTGACATTGTATGTGGACCTGTACACCTGTGACATTGTATGTACTGGTGAACCTGTGACATTGCATGTCTTGACCTGTGGAATTCCAGTACCAGAAAAACAAGTTGTTCAACTGAATACATCTTTACACCCGTTATCTTGGGTACTCTCAATTCTTTTCCCATTTCAATGGTCAAAAGAATCTTTTGTGGAGTACGTTACGACAGGTACTGACAGTTGCACACACCGTTTATCGGCTTTTAAGTCTGAATCATGCCGCAATTTTGCAAACGTGTTCTTCTTCTTCCCCATTTGACATTTGCATACTTTCCATATCGTTCTTCCGGTGATTCGCACCAGGAATGAAGCTCTGGGTTTTCGAGCACTATTTGTAGGTATTTTGATTACAATGCCATCTATTGAAAACTCTTGTAACTATATTTCCAATCTTCAGTATAAAATTACTACAGCCTTCCCAATCAATATACTGCTTGTGTCATTTTCTATCTATCTTTGTTTTCACATTATTAAATTTTATATATATATATATATATATATATATATATATATATATATATATATATATATATATATATATATATATATATATATATATATATATATATATATATATATATATATATATATATATATATATATATATATACAGCCGTGCCTTATTAAGACGAAAACGCTTAACACAAAGTTTCTCTTAAGTCGAAGGAAAACAGTTTCCCCGTCAGGTTGTAGAGGAAAATAATAATTGTTGTATCGTTTAATGCAAACATGAAGACAAACTTCTCCCATTTAAGACGAAGTAAATATTGCGCCAAGTGACAAAAAGTGTAAACATTTTTCTCTTTAGAAGCAAGTTTCTAACTTTTTCCAGAACTGTACGCAAGTAAGGATATCGTGTTTATTCTAGAAAATGACATGTACCACAATGGCGTTCTTGTCGTGTGTGTATCTGTGTGAGTGTGAGCTATGGCATAATGTTGATGCAAGCCAACTTCCAAACTCCTTTGTTCACCCCTTCGCTACGCCATTGTGTATATATGTAAAGGTAATATATAGTTTTAATATGTATTTATATATATATATATATATATATATATATATATATATATATATATATATATATATATGCATACATACATACATATATATGCATATACATACATATGTTTGTTGGTCAATTTATTTAAATTCATATATAAATAAACATGCTTGATACGTTTCGGTTAGGTTATCTAAAACAATACATAATTATTATAGTTATTATTGCTGTTAGTGTCATTCATTAACTAATAATACATTTTGAAACATTGATGAATGTGAATAAATATTTAACAAAATTAAGTTTGCTATAATTAGTGCAATATTTGCTTCAATTATAAATTTCCTAAATTCCGCATCTCTGACTAGACAATCAGCATGATATTGGAGAATATTTTAACTTTTAGCATATATCACTCTTTTTATTTATATAATTAAAATTTAAAGAAGTTAAAACAATAATTCCTACGCCAAAATATACATTCGAAATAAATTTAAAACAAAACGATAAAAACTTCAATAAAATTTTAATTTTAATCACTTGATAAGTGTTTTATTTGATTTAGATAATTAGCATTATATTGATGATTATAATTTTAACATATGACACATTTTCAAATCATACTTAGAATTATAAAGATAAAAAAAATCCTAGCTTTGCAGTTATAAACCTACGGTTAATTCTAGAATATTCCTCCTACTTTCAAAAGTAATTTTTTTCACTTCATATCTCAGATGTTGAAGTTTAAAATCGACTTCCTATTCTTTGAATTCCGCATAGATTAGAAGAGTATAAAGAGGAAGAATAAAACAGATTATGGAAACGCAGAATATCATAGATCAGATGTATAGCGCCATCTATTACCAAAAGCTGTTACTATACTTCTATGAATATTACTGTCACCTCTTTTGAATTTTACAAGAAAATAGCTAGAACTAATTTTACTGCAACGTAACAACATGAACTATGTAATATAAAAATTACATACTGTTAACCTGATTATTCTAATTCAAAATAAATGTTATAATTACTATAATAATAAAAGAATAAGCATGGAAATACAGATTCAAAAAGGAAGATTATATTTACAATTGATGTAACTAAATTTTGAGATTTTTTGTGGTGTCCTGTTATTTTAAATCTCAAACTAAGGGGATAATAATTTATTTTTTATAAAAAATTTATTATCGATAAATATAAATGTATTTTAACAGTTTATTATTATTAGCTATATTTTGATTAACCGGAAATTTTATTATTACCATTTAAGTTTTAAAATATAAAACATTTGATTTTGACATCTTATCTTGAAAAACTCTTAACATAACATGGAACTTTTAAATAAATATAACCTTCCTTTGGTAGTTACCCACACCGAAGTCTCGCTCCGAAAATTATCTATCTTTCCACACTTTGAGTGTCTGAAACGGGGGGGGGGGCTTTTTTAGCCTATTTTCAATATTATCATCATTATTGATTTCATTATCACATTACACATTTCATTATTATTGTAACAAAGAGTTACAGTTCAACAACGCCAGCGTGAAACTGACCAAGAAGCGAAAGCGAAGTGGGTGACCCTCATTCGACCTCATTGGTCAAGAGGGGTTGCTAACCGCGGAGTAGCCCGCTTCGGCCAATTCAACCCTGCCATACGAACTTTTTACTAGCGTCTGGGTCATATAACATCGTAAATGCACCGGCTGTACAGCTCCTGCGCAGTTGTAAACGAACTTTTTACTAGCGTCTGAGCTTTAAAGATGGGAGATTTGTCGAGCGAGGGAGATAAGAAATTAGGTTTACCGTATAAACAGGTCTTTACACTAGCTTTGTCTTGTTAAGATGGAAGGTGTTTCTTTTCTTAATGAGCAAAAAAGGTCCTTTTCAGGCCCAAAAATTTCTGAAAATAATGCTTCGGGCTTATGACATCCCCCTCTTTCGCTATTCGAATATATGTGGTCCATGAAAAATATTGTTGTAATACATACTATGTTCAAATATTTATGCTACAACAAACATGTCTTTTTTATATAAAATGCTGCTTGATAATAAAACAGTTTCAGTAAAATATTTTTCTTGGACAAAGTTACATAATTTGCATAGTTTTCTATAATCATAATTATAAAATAAATTCAAAGTAAAAAATAATTCTTTAAGTAATTACCGATTTTAAGACAAATTAAAATGAGAAAAATTTAATTTTGAAACAAAAATGTTTGCCACAGATTCATGTATCTGTGATTTCTAATTAAAAAAGTGTTAGTGTTTACTGTAGATATTATCATATGGCTTTTTCAAACCGGTGTATTTATGTTGTGGTGATCGATATTACCGATTTTAACACAAGAAAAATTAAAGTAATAAAATATTACAAAAAATGACATTTTAAAACGAAATCATAGAAGGTGGCATGATCATAAATGTACTGGCCTTTTTTTTTCAGACTGGTGCACTTGTGATGTTGTGAAAAAAGCTAGTGTTTACCATAGCTGTTTTCACAAGGGTGCATTTAAAAGCACCAGCCTGTTTCAGACCGGTGCATTTATGATGTTGTGATCACCGGATGCTAGTTCGCCAAACGTGGCAAATATTTGGCGCAGTTTGAGGCCGGTGCATTTATGATGTTGTGTTACCGAGACGCTAGTCGAACTTTTTCAGAGATCTGCAGGCCTCCTCAGAGAGAGAGCAAGGAAGAAGGAGTGGGGATCTTAATTTCTTCTGCACCAGCTTTTACACCATTTCATTTTTCACCAAGACATACCAAGTGTTTTCACCAAGTTTGGCATATCTTCGACTGAGTGTGGTCCCATTGTTATAATGGCCTAAATAGCATTTTATATCCTATTTACACCTTGATTTATATTCAAAATAAACAAAATTCACCAGGAGGAATTTTTTTTTTTTCAATTTTGTATTTTCTTACGAGTACTCCACCTATACGTGTGGTTGGACTAGACGCTCTGTCGGTCTCATCTTAACAATTATCATCATTATTCATTTCATTATCCCATTATACATTTCATTATCATTCTCATTATGCACGTTTCATTGCCACCTTAATATAAAAAGTCTTATGGGCCTTTTGGTATTAAGGTGTTAGATATCTTCGAAAATCTTAACATTTGTTTCCTTAGATTATCGAATGGTTTGTTAAACACATTTTAAAACAAACTTCAAAAAACTTTAAAAAATTCATATCAAGGGGGCATTATATGAGATCTTCATTGGAATAGCCTGTATCCGATTCACTAAAAACAAAAGTTCTATTTCGAACAGGAATTTTCCTAAACCTTTAACAAGATTCTAACTTTTCAGAAATGAAGTTTTATTATATGAAGTTATACACTTTTTAAGTAAAATAGGTAGACCAAATGATAAAAGAAGAAATCCACTTACCCACAAAATAATTTGAAATTTATAAATTAGAAACTAATTATATCTAATAGAAGATTATTATTTTTTTATTCTGTAAAAATCAATTATATAATTACGAGGAATATTTTATTGCGGGATCAAGGTTTACTATCTTTAAATTTCAAATTTCTTAAGTTCTTTGTTATATTTAATTTTAAAATGTGAAATATATACTACGTAAATGTGTGTATCTACAGATTTCAGGTGAAAATTGAAGACAATACATGGAAGTTTTCACTATTCACAAATTAAGATTAGAAAAAAAAATTTTAAATGAACATAAAAGTTATAGTCCAATAAACCAATCGAATAATATATTTACTGCAATAAATGTGATATTTGTTTCTTTTATAAATTTCGTGAATTTCACCTCGGGTTGCAAAATGTTACTGACAAGCATCTGTTATGTTACCCCTCATAAATATAATAAAACTAATAATCAAATATTAAAATCTATAAAATAAGTAATATTATAGATGTAAAAGGGCACAAAATAAAAGTTTGAAATTTGACCATCAATGTTCAATGCTACTAAAAAAGCATGCAAAAAAATGTATATCATAAATTCTTTAAATACTTCAAAATCTTACTTTAAGTGGATCCCCCCTCCCCATTTCAACGTATATCATTAACAGTTACACAACAATAAATATGTAAAGGGCTTAAAACCGTAAATATCAGTATTCAAAATATTCAACATTTGATTGCACAATGAGAATAATTAATGTTGTTATATAAGTAAGAAGCCACTAAAATCTGCAAGGAAAATATATTGATTAAATACAAAACAACTGCTTGAAAGTTGGCACATATTTTTCGAAGCTATTTAAGTCATTTTCTGATTTTTAAACTTTTATTTTCATATTTTAATTAATTTTTTAAACATTTTTTACATTAAGACAAATTTTATTTTTCATTACTGTTTTGATGTCCCTGGCCAAAAAATATTTTTGTGTTTTCTGTCCCTAAACGCTCTACTCTTTAGTTACTGTGTTATGAACTCACGAATCCACCATCCTATCTTAATCTTTCATCTTTTAGTTGTTTTTATGCTCTGCTCTTTGTCAATTTCTCTGCTTACTGTAAGAAAAATCTGGATTAGAGGGCTAGGCAAGGTAGAAGGTAGGGCAATCCAGTTGCCCTACCTTCCTGAAGGTCCTGAAAGTTGGCACAACCAACAGTATTCAATTAAAATGTGTTTCTACTACATATTAGCAAATTATTTTCATTTCTTTTCCACTATACATTTAGCATTATATAGAAACACAATTGGATGTCGATTCTCATTTGAGTTAAATACAGTTCATATAAAATAATTACTTCAAATTATACGATGTTTTAATGATTTTGCTTTTAGCATTTTCACATAAGAAAATTTTCTGTAACTTGACAAAATGCATTCACATTAAAAAAAAAACATACTCAGTGTTATCACAAATACATTAATAGACACTGCACAAAATTTTCAGCGAGATAAAAAAAAAATAATGTACATAATTTATAAAAGATCTTAGCGTATTTACCTTTAGAGTTCGAGTTTAAAGCAAACAGAATTATCACTTGGGGTGGCAGACATGAAACAAGTAAAATACAAAAAGTATTTTTTAAAAAATAGCTTTTATTTAACAAGAAAAGTGATAAAAAATGCAATAAAAAATAAAAATTTTGTTTCAGTTTTTATTTACGCTGTATGAAAATAGATGGCGATACTTGTTTACAATATACAATTGAAATTCCAGCTTTTTACATTGACTAAACTGATTTAAAAGAAAATTTTTTATTGAATATTGTATTGTCACCGGATATGGACCTATGTGCAAAATTTCAGATCTCTAGCTAGTCAGGAAAGTAGTTAAAAATTTGATTTCTAAATATCAAGTGACACACAAATGAAGTTAAGTAAAAGCGATTAAAAACAATCCGCACGGTCATCGACACTCGAAGAGCTAATTAACTTTTCAAATAAATGAGTATGATTGCATACAATTCTACCAATCACATTGCATGCCCGCTCATCTGAACATTAAAATTGGAACATCGGTTTAAAATACTCTTGTACCAAGGTACTTTCCCATGATGGTCAGCACGTGCATGCACAGCTGTGGGAGAAATTTCCAAGAAGAATTTAGATGCAGTTGTTGACTTCGAGTTTGAGGCACCCCTGCGGAGAAGTTAAAGATCACGGAATGGCACAAGCGTAATGGTCAAGCTCGCACAGAGATGAAACATTGAGTTATTGGGGCAGGGGATAAAAATAATGTCAGCTTTCACAAAAGGGGCTATTTTAATGAGCCCGCCTTCATTCCCGAAGAGGGTGCAGATGTGGGAAAATTTCACCAAACAGGCGATTGGCAAAAAAGTAAAAGGGGCGTTAAAATCTAGGTGAGAATTTGGGAAAGAGAGTTAAGATAAAGGAGTCGAAGTCGGGATTTAAACGTATCTGGACATTGAAATCCCAAGCGCTGTTCGCCAGTACCGACTTCCCGTGCGTCCGAACGCCCGGACCGATACACCGCATCAGTAAAGCCCCTGCCTGCTCCCCTGTGCCTTTACTGGAGGTAAAACAGATTTAACATATTCATGACGGTTATTTAGGCCTCAGTTAGTAATTCAATATTTTGATTAAGGAATAACGCATAACTAAAGAGAATTGTAATAATTATGGTGTAAATATGAATATAAAACATAAATAATTGCTGGTTATGTTATATGGTGATCAAGTATATCAATTTGTAAATAGTGTACAGAATAAATGTCTTAATCTAAATATAAGGTATCATATTTTTACTGTGTTTCCCCTTTGTAAACGAACACTGGTGTTAGTGTTGTAAGTACATTACAACAACTCTGTTTTTAAAACTGGAAATATATATAGCAAATTTATATTTTTTCGTACTTTTTAAAATTCATTGCTAAAATATTTAGAGTAGCTTTTACAAATGGCGATATGTGTCAATTAATTAATTATATGTAACATATACACGCATATATAAAGTCGATCAAAGTAAAACTCGTACTTTTTCTTCTAAGCTAAAATTTTGCTTAAATATCAGACTTTGTTTTAAAACAAGAAAATATTTTAATAACACAAGAAACTACACGTTTCTGCACAATATCTCATAAGCAATATGAGGAATAAAAATCACCGTTACTTTAAATAATTAATTAGGTACTATAAAGCAGGGAGTAATTTCGGGACTTAAACTGAAGGGGCAAAAGTCGAATCAGAAAATTAAAATATGAATAAAACCTCCAAATTGGAGGGACAAAAAAGCAAATTTGCCCTTCTCTTCAAATTTTGGGGGAGCGTTTGACCCCCCTCCCGGGATTTTCCCAAATTACGCCCGTGGGACCAGCTTTATTCAGAGGAATGGCCTTTCATTGCCGTGTAGGGCTTTCTCATGTGTTACTTCGAGAGCTTAGTTCTTAAAAGGGTAAACAACACACAATTTGGAACGCTGGGGATCATCTACGAGAGTCTGTTGACTTTTAGAAAATCGCCTCGACACAGACGCACTCCTAAAAATCAACTTTATGGGGAAAAAAAGAAAATGTATTAAATTAAGGATATAATTTTTTAGCTAAATGACACTCACATAATTCAGACACACGCGGAAACTTTAGGATGCTTCTCAAGAAGGCAAACAAAGATAAGAAATAATTGAATTAGGCATATTCCCACAATTTTATACGATTTCATAGTTCTTGCAGGAATTATTCGTTAGCTTCCAACCAGCGAAATATGTTGTTAAATTTGGAACGTAGTGATTTAGTTCTGATTACTTGGTTGACCCCCATTCCTTCTCCTTGAGAGTTATGTTTAAGTTACGTTTTTCCTTCCTTAAAAATTAAAAATAATAAAAATAAAAAAGATAAAGTAAGAGGACAATGGAATCAGCAAAGTTCACATTACCATGACTATAGCAAATACAGTTGCTACTGTTCTATGTAAATGGAAATAGGCAAAGTTCAAAAAGGGCCATGGTCTGTAAACATACATGACAATGCTGTACAGTTTTATTTAATTTAAGGGAGATACTTACTTTTAGGAAATATTGACAAGAGATTCTGCCTGTCGTTGCCGAATTCCAAAAAGATTACCATTCTTTTAAAATATTATTAAGAATTAGTGATTTAATGTAAGACGAAAGGAGTGAAAGATTATATTTTGTGATGGCTTGTGTAGTTAAAGAATCAATGTTAAGAGAATGGAGCAGAACTGACCATCTGATTGCTCATTACATCCAGTTCATCTTCTGTGCATTTAAAAACTCTCGATGACACGAAAAATGACGGTCGATATCTGAACGCACTACGACAACGTTAATGTCAGATACCTAGAATTTACAACTGCTGCAAACGATAGCTACCTCGTCTAAGTTCCCCTTTGCACCATCGACTTTTGCACTCTTTGTATCGCCCTTTTTATGGCAATGTGAGAAACAAGAACTTCTAGATGCCTTCGTAAATCCAAGTGAGTATATATATAGGCATGCATATACAGACACATTATATATATATATATATATATATATATATATATATATATATATATATATATATATATATATATATATATATATATATATATATATATATACAGAGATGAAGAGAGTGCATGAAATCAAAGCAATGCAAAGAACTAAATGGCTAAGGTATAATGACAATGCGTCTCATCAACAGTACCAATAATCATCATTAAACTGAAGGAATATGCATGAAATATATGATCTATACAGAAAAATATCTCGGTACTATAAAAGCGTTATAAGAAATAGAACAAAAACAGCAACATCTCAAGCCGCAATGCTAAGTAAGCATGCGTTAGGCAAGACCACAGTTAATAAAGCTAACCAATAGTACTGCCATAGGATTGCAAAAATAAAACCAGGCAGTTAATAAAACGATAGTTTCAACCAACTTTCTGCAGGAAACATCTGCGAATGCTCTCTGTCAAATTTAAGAAATAAAATTGACTTCAATCTATTCTTTTAAAAAGAGAAGCTTCAAAAAGATTCGATTCTTTAAAAAAAAAACATTTTTTTAAAGGAAGACTCTATTTTACAGAATGGTCAATTCTTTCAAAGAAACAATGATTTTCTTTGTGAAATCTAGTATTTTAAAAAAGAAATAATTCTATAAAAAAACCTTTCTTTATAAGAAAAATACCACACACTTTTTAAAAGAAAATCAAATTTTTTAAAAAAGGGAGATATATTTTTTATAAAAATGTTTTTTTTTTTATTTAAAAAAAAGAATTCGTTCTTTTAAAAAGGAATTAATTTTAAAACAAATTATTATTTAAAAAAAAGATTCGATGCTTTTAGAAAAAAACTGATTTAAAAAATCAAAGAATCCATTCTTTTAAATTAAAAAAGAACCGATACTTTCAAAATAAATGATTGTTTTTAAAAAGATACGGTTATTTTAAAAAGAAACGATTATATCAAAGAATCAATTCTTTGAATATAATCGATTGTTTCAAAAGAAACGATTATTTATATTAAATTGATCTGTTCTTTTCCAAAACAATCAAACGATGGCCGATGACCGAATAAATAGGGCGCTGGTCTTCAGTACAGGAGTTTGTGGAATCGAATCCCACTGTGGCATGGGTGTTCGTAGCTCTTCGGAATCAGCTTTAAGAAGTAGGCCATGGACTCATTAACCATAGTGTAGCAAAAAGTAGATAGTAGCTCTCCAAACCAAAACAATCAATATTTTTTGAAAACATCGGTTCTTTTAAAAGAATCAATCGATTCTTTCAAAAGATTCGATTCTATGAGACTAGATGATTTTTTGAAAATTATCGATTATTTTGAAAGTATTGATTCTTTTAAAAGAGAATCGATCATTACAAAAGAAGCGATTGTTTCAAAGAATCCATTGTTTTAAAAAAGATCAATTCTTCTAAAAGGAATCGATTATTTCAAAATAATCGATTGCTAGAAAAGAATCGTTTCTTTAAAAAGGAATAGAATGTTTATATTAAAAGAATTGATTCTTTTCGAGGATAATCGATTCCATTTCTGAGGATAATCAATACTTTGACACAAAGTATTGATTCTTTTCAAATGGCCGAACGCTGGCCGATTGGTTAGGGCGCTAATCGTCGGTACCAGAGTTCGTGGGTTCGAATCCCACTATGGCATGGATGTTCGTAGCCGTTCGGAATCGGCTTTAAGCAGTAGGTCCCGGTCTCATTAGCCCTCGTGTGCAAAACAGTAGACCGTAGCGCTCCAAACCGAATCTTTTCAAATGATTGATTAAATATATTTTTAAATATTCAATTCTTTTTTAAAAAAGTATTTTTTTCAAAGAATCGATACTTTTAAAAACAAACTAATATTTTAAAGGAATCTATTGTTTCCAAAGAATCGATTCTGGGAAAACAATGAATTCTTGGAAAATAATCGATTGCTGTGAAAGAACCGGTTCTTTTAAAAGCAATCGAAACCTATCAAATAGTATCATTTCTTTGGAAAGTTTCAGTTCTTTTATAAAGAATCAAATATTTTACATAAGAATCGATTATTCAAAAGAATCGATTGTTTCAGAATTGATTGTTTTAACAAATAATCGACTCAAAACTATGATTATTTTGAAAAGAATCGATTTTATAAAAGAAGCGTTTCTTTCAGAAGATTCGCTTTTTTCAAAAAGAATTGTTTATTTCAAAAATATTGAACTTTTATATTAAATGAATCGATTTTTTATAACATTCAATACCTTTGAAAGAACAGATTCCTTCAAAAACTTTGATTCTCTTTAAATAATCGATTCTTTTTATAAAGAATAGATTCCATTTTAAAAGAATCTATTATTTCAAAACAATAGATTCTTTATATTATACTAATCGATTGTTTTTTAAAACAACCGATACATTTGAAAGGACTGATTATTTAAGAGAAGAATTTGTAAAGAGAATCGATTCTTTCATAAGAATAGATTGTTTTAAAAAAGAATCGATACTTTTAAAACAATGGATTCTTTCAAAACAATCACTATTTTTTAAAAAAGAATCCATTCATTGTATTAAACCAATCATTTTTTTAAAAATGAACCTATTCTGTATATTAAAAGAATCTATTGTTGTGGAAAAGAATCGATTCGTTCGAAACAAATTATCGATTTTACATTCTAAAAAATTCCATTCTATTTCAGAATAATAAATTTTTGAAAGTACAGATTCTTTTAAAAAATATTTCAAACGAATAGATTATTTCAAAAGAATCTTATCTTTGAAAATAATGGATTTTTTTTAAGTATAGATTCATTTAAGAAGAATCGATACTTTTTCATAAGAATCAGTTTTTACAACAGGATCGTTTGTATAAAAGAATCGATTGTTTTAAAATAAACCGTTCTTTTCTAATATTATTTTAATTTTATAAAATTGATTCTTTTAAAAAAAATTAGTTCTTTTAAAAAGAATCAAATCTTCTAAAACAGAGTCGATTATTACAGAAAAAATCGATTATTTCAACAGAAACGATTGTTTTGAAAAAGAATCAATTCTTTTACAAGGAATAGATTGTATTCTATTGAATCGATCGAATCAATTAAATCTATTCTTTTAAAAATTTCTTTTAATTCTAAGAGAAACGATTCTCTAAATTATTAGAAAAAATGTTTTGAAAGCAATCGATATATTTGAAAAAATTGATTCCTTCTAAAAGAATCGATTTTATCAAAAGAATCGATTGTTTTCAAAATAAAGTATTCTTTTGAAAAGAATTCTTTCTGTTATAAATGAATCGTGTAGTTCAAAAAATGGATTTTTTCATAGAAAATAATATTTTCTTTCTATTAAATAAATCGATTCTTTAAATATAAAGTATCGATTTTTTTTACACAGAATCTTTTTTTTTAATTTATTCTTTTATTAGAAACGATTCTCTTATAAAAGTATTCATTTTTTAAAATTAATTCTTTTATCAGAAATTACTCTTTTCAAATTAATCGATTCTTTTTAAAAGAGACGATGCCTTCAAAAGATACTTTAATCGATTATTTTCAAATACTCTTTTAATTTTAAAATTATCGATTCATTATATTACAAGAATCGATTACTTTTGTAAACAATCGATCTTTTTTTTCTTGAAATGGATTCTTCCAAAAGAAACGAATATTCTCAAAACGAATCAATTCTTTTAAAGAAACGATTCAATTAACAAGAATAGGTTTTTTGAAAAACCGATTTTTTCTAAAAGGTTTTCATTTTTTGCTTGGAAAACAAACTATTCTTTAGGATGTTGAGTTTCTATTTTAACCAAGAATCGATTCTTTTAGAGGAATAGATTATTTGAAGAATGAAACGATTCTTTTTAAACCAGGAATCTATTCTTATAAAAGAATTAATTGTTTTGAAAAATAGATTTTTTCCAAAAATCGATTATTTTAAACAAATTAATTATTTGAAAAAAAATCGGTTCTTTCAAAAGAACCGATTAACGGGAGTTCGAGATAACGCCAGTTCAAAATAATGGAAATTCGAGGTAAGCGGAAATCGTGATAACCTTAATTCGAAATAAAGGGATTTCGAGGGATATAAAGGGAGTTGACGGGAGTTTAAGAAAAGTTTAGTTCAAGATAACGGAGTTCGAGATAATTGGTGTTTTCGGGATAACCAGAATTCACGATAATGTGATTTTGCGATACCGGGTGTTCCAGAAAAGTGGAAGTCCAGATAAGCGTAGTTCGAGATAAGAGGAGTTCGAAATAAATGGAGTTCGAGATAAGTGAAGTGTGAGATAACGGGAGTTAAATATAACTTAGTTAGAGATAAGAGGAGTTAAAAATAACAGGAGTTCGGGATAGCATTAATTCGACATAAGACGGGTGCGAGAAAACCGGAAATCGACATAACGTGAATTCGAGATAAGTGGAGTTAGAAATAATATGAGTCCGAGATAAGTGCAGTTTCAGATAATGGGAGTTCGGGATAACGGAGTAAGAGAAAACTGGAGTTACAGATATCAGGAATGCTTGATAACGGAAGTTCGAGATAAACGGATTTCGAGATATCGAGAGTCCGAGAAAACGGATGATCGAGATAACGGGATTTCGAGATAATGGAATTTCGAGGTAAGCAGAGTTCAAGATAACGGAAGTTTGAGGTAAAGGGAGCTCGAGATAACCGGAGTTCGAGATAAAGTTAGATCGAGATTCAGCGAGTTCGCGATAAGCGTTTTTCGAGGTAGTGGGAGTTCGAGAAACGGTAATTTGACATAACGGGAATTCGAAATGACCGGAGTTTAGGGTAACTGTATTTCGGGGATAACGGGTATTCAACATAACTGGTGTTTTAAATAAGCGCAGTTTAAGATAAGCGTAGTTCGAGATAACGGGAAAACGAGATAAGCGGAGTTCGACATCACGGAATTTCCAGGTAAGAGGAGTTCGAGGTAACCGGAGTACGAGTCAAGGGGAAATCGATATAACTGAAGTTCAAGATAATGTGAAATGATTGTAAGCTTAGTTCGAGGTAACGGAAGTTTAAGATAATGTGATTTCAAAATAAGCGGAGTTGAAGGTACTGGAATTTGAGATAAGCGGAGTTCCAGATAAAGGTAGATCGAGATCACGGGAGTTAGAGATAACGGAAGGTCGAGATAGAGTAAGTAAAAGATAAGTGGAATTCGAGATGAGTTCAAGATAACAAGAGTTCCAGATTAACCGAAAGTCGACATAAAAGGAGTTCGAGATAACGGGAGTTTGAGCTCATGGGAGTTCGAGATTGTTAGAGATTTAGATAACGTGTGTTTCGGATAATGGTAATTCGAGATAATGGAAATCGATATAACGGGAGTTGGAGAAAAGCTGAGTTCCCGATAACATGAGTTCGAGATAAGTGGTGTTCGAGATAAATGGAGTTCATGATAACAGGATTTCGAGATACCGGGTGTTCAAGATAAGCTGAGTTCCAGATAAGGATAGTTCGAGATAACAAGAGTTTCAAATAAGCGGAGTTCGAGATAAGTGGAGTTTGAGATCATGGTAGTCCGACATATCGGAGTTAGAGATACCAGGATTTTGGGATAACGGGAGTTCGAAATAACCTGATATCGAGAACGGGGAAATGAAATAAGCGGAGATCGATATAACGAGTTTTCCAGATAACAGGAGTTTAAGGTAACCGGGGTGCGGGATAAAGGGAGTTCGTGATAACGTGAGTTCGAAAGAAGTTTACTTCGAGATAACGGAGTTCGAGATAAGTGGTGTTCGAGATAACTGGAGTTCACGATAATGGGATTTCGAGATAAGTGGTGTTCGAGTTAAAGGATGTTCAAGGTATGTGGAATTGGAGATAACTGGAGTTTGACATATACAGTGTTCATGACAACGGGAATTCGGGATGACTGGTGTTTGAGATAAAAGGAGTTCCAGATAAGCGTTCTTCGAGATAACCAGAAATCGAGATAACGGGGAAAAGAGATAAGCGGAATTCGATATAAAGAGTTTTTCAAATAACTGGAGTTCGAATTAACCGTAGACGAGATAAAGGGAGATAGATATAACGGAAGTTCGAGATAACCGGATTTCAAGATAAAGGGAAATTAATGCAAGTGGAGTTCGATATAACGGGAGTTTGAGATAAACGGAGTTCAACATTGGGGGAGTCGAATTAAAGTGATTCCGAGATAAGCGGAGTTCAAGGTAACGGGAGGTCGAGAAAAGGACTTCGAGATAACTGGACTGCGACATAACGAGATTTCGTTAGATAGGGAGTTTTACATAATCGGAGTTCAAGTTAACGGAAGTTCGACATAAGCAAATTCGAAATAACGGGGATTCGAGATAACGGTAGAACGAGATAAACGGAGTTTCAGATAATGATAGTTCGAGGTAAGCGATGTTCGAGAAAACGGGATTACGTGAGTTCTAGATAAATGGATATCGTTTTAACGGGAGCTCGAAATAACGGGATTAAAGATAAGTTTATTTCGAGATAACCGTAATTTAGGATAAGTAGAGTTCGAGACAAAGGGAGTTTGATATAAGCTCTGTTCGAGATATCAAGTTCCAGATAAGGGTGGTTCCAGATAACAGCAGTTCAAAATAAGTGCAGTTCGAGATAAGTGAAATTTAAGATAGCGTTAATTATTGATAACGGTGTTACAGATAACAGAAGTCAGAGATAACAAGAGTTCGGGATAACCTTAGATCCAGATAAGCAGAGTTCGAGACAACGTGAGATCGATATCCCTACATACAACTCCCTATCCTCACATATCTCGAACTCCCATTATCTTTAACTGCACTTATATCTAACTCCAGTTATCTCGAACTCACGTTATATCGAACTATCGAACTTCCTTTATCTGGAACTTTCGTTACCTCGGTCTCCGCTTATTCTCAACTACGGTTATATCAAACTAAAGTTATCTGGAACTCCCGTTATTTAGAGCTCACGTTATAACGAACTCTCGTTTTCTCGAATACTGTAATGAAGATTTTTCATGTCCCTTTCATTACATATTTCCCTTGGGGGGTATATATATTTTTTAACCTACATTTTGCGCCTTTTTTTTCGCATATTGTCCCTTGCAGGTGCAGCTCTTGTTGTTTTCTCACGATAGCAGCCTATCTTTTCAAACAGAGCCGCCCTCGATCTGGGATTAAGTTTCGGACCGAACATCCAATTCTGGCCACCTGCATCCGCAGCCCTTAGACCTTTCGACCATAATTTGCGCACATCAGCTCATATTCTGACGGTTTCCGAAGTCATAAGTTTCGCTTTGAGTTGTCAGCCGCGCCTTTGAAAGGTGCCAAGTTGTGGTGTGTTGCCAAGCTCCGCTCCGCATCGTTTTTGGCGAATTTTCACCACCGGAGTTGCGCCTCACTGCGATTGGGTTTTTTGTTCTCCGCGCGCCTTGTCTCGACGTTTCATTGGTCAGAGCCGCGAGAACCCTTCGCTCTCCCTGAGAGCGCGGTGTTTTCTTGGCGTCTGGCAACCCTTTTGCTGGCTGTGTTTCTGTGCTTTTGTCGTGAGAGCAGCCTAGAAGTTCTGATAATTTTTGAGAGACGGAGAGACACAGAGATGAAGTTTTAACACCCTTGCCGACGCGTTATTTGTTGGTCGGAAAAATGTTTCCGTTGGAGCCACCTCGATCTTTGGCTAGTCTAAGCACTCTATCCTTGTCCTGTTTTACTGCGACGTTCCTGGCGTTATTTTTACTTAAAGCAACGAATTAATCTCCATTATATTTTATATAACGCAACAAATTAGTCTCCATCATATTTTTTATATAAAGCAACAATTTAATCTCCATAATACTTTTAAACAACGCAATTGAATGAATCTCAGTTACCCACTATTAGATCAAGGCAGAAGTGAACTATGGTAGTTTTAGATTATAAAATTAAAATTTATTTGATCAAATACTAAATAAAAGGATGTCTCTCCATCAAGTCAGCCTCTGATTTTTTTCCACCTGAGGTGACTCTTAAAATAAAACCTCCGACTCTTCATCAATCATCCTACATACAGCTCCCTTCCTCTACATGGAGTCCCGACTCTTCAGTATAAATACTAGTTTTTTTTTAATTCCCATTATCTCGAACTTCGCTTACATTCATTTCACTTTAACTCGATCTCTGTTTATCTCGAACTTCCGTTATATCAATCTCCCCTTCTCTCGTACTAAGGTTACCTCGAACTCCTGTTATCTGGAAATCCCGTTGTATTGAACTCCGGTTATATCGAACTACCGTTAACCTAAACTCCTGTTATCACTGACTAAGGTTATCTTAAACTCTCGTTATATCGAGTTCCCGTTATCTCAAACTCCCACTATCTGGAACTCCACTGTTTTTTAAACACCAATTATCTCGAATACCCATAACCTCGAAATAACGTTATCTCGAAATCCACTTATCTCGAACTCCCTCAATATCGTACTCCTGTTAACTCGAACACCGCTTATCTGCCACTCCCGTTATTTCGAACTACCGATATCTGGAAAACCAGTTATATCGAACTCTCGTTATTTCGAACTCAAGTTATCTCGAACTCCATTTATACCAAACTCACTGTAGCTCGAACTCAGCTTATCTCGATATCCTGTTTTCTCCAATTCCTCTTATCTCGATCTCCCGTTATCTCGAAATTCCGTTATGTCTAACTATTCTTATTTCGAACTCCGCTTACCTCGAAATCCCGTTATCCTGAACTGCTGTTATTTCTAACTCCGGTGATGTCGAACTCTGTTATCTCAATCTCCCGTTATCTCAAAGTAAACTTATATAGAATCCCCATTATCTCGGAATAGACTTATCTCGAACTCGCATTATCTCGAATTCAGCTTATAACGAACTCCTTTTATCTCGAACTCCGCTTATCCTGAATTCCGATAATCTAGAAATAAACTTATCTGAAACTCCCCGTTATAACGAACTCTATCTAAAACTCTTGTTATCTCCAACTCCGTTTACCTCGTACTGCTATTACCTCGTGCACCTCTTATCTCGAATCTGCTTATATCGATATTCAGTTATATTGAACCCCGATTAAGTCGAACTCCCGTTATAACGAACTCTCGTTATGTCGCACTGCAGTTATCTTTAACTACTTTATCTGGAACTTCCGTTATCTTCAATTCCCCTTTATCTCGAAATTACGTTATCTCGAATTTCCGTTTTCTCTATCTCAATTTAACTCGAACGCCCATTATCTCGAACTCCCGTTATTTCGATTTCCCACAATCTCGAAATCCGATTATGTCGATCTCCCATTATGTCATACCTTGGTGATCTCGAACTGCGGTTATATCAAACTCCCGTTATCTCGAACTCCATTTGCATCGATTTCACTTTATCTCGAACACCGGTTACCTCGAACTTTCGTTATATCGATCTCCCTCTATCACGTACTCCGGTTACCTCGAACTCATGTTGTCTGGAAAACTCGTTATATTGAATTCCGCTATCTCGAACTACGCTTATCTGTAACTTCGCTTATGTCAAACACCAGTAATCTCGAATGCACGTCATTACGAAATCACGTTGTCATGATAACCGGTAATATCGAACTGCCGTTTTCTCGAACTCCCGTTATCCCGAACCCTTGTTATCTCCAAGTCTTGTTATCTCGAACTTCAGTTATCTCAAACTCTACTTATCTCGAACTCCACTTATTTCGAACTCAAGTAATCTGGAACTCCTGTTATCTCGAACTCTATTATCTGAAACACTTATCTCGAACTTTCTTACCTCGAACTCCCGTTATGTTGAATTCCCGTTATATCGAATTCCTGTTATCTCGAACTCTGTTATCTAGAACTCCCGTTATTTTGAACTCACATAATTACGATTTCCGTTTATATTTTACTCCTTTTATCTCGAACTTCCGCTAACTCGATCTCCCGTTATCTCGATTTCGTATTACCTAAATCTCCGCTTAACTCCAACACCCGTTATCCCGAACTTCTGTTATCTCTTACAAAGATTATCTTAAACTCCCGTTATCTCGAACTCCCGATATCTAGGACTCCTCTTATCTCGCACTCCAGTTATCTCGAACTGTCATTATCACGTACTCCGTTTACCTCGAACTCTGTTATCTGGAATTCCCGTTATATCGAACTGCGGTTATCTCACCTTCCGTTATCTCGAACAACGCTTATCTCAAACACCAGTTATCTCGAAATAACTTTATCTCTAATTCCACTTATCTCGAACTCACGTTATGTCGAATTCCCGGTATCTCGAACTCCCGATATCTAGGACTCCGCTTATCAAGAACTTCAGTTATCACGTACTCTGGTTATCTCTAACTCCGCTTACGTGGATTTCCCTTTATCTCGCATTCGTTTTACCTCGAACTCTTATAATACCCGTTATATCGAACTCCGCTTATCTCGATTTCCCTTTATCTGGAACTCCGGTTATCTCAACTTCCGTTATCTCGAACTACGCTCATCTCCAACTCCGTTTATCTCAAACACCAGTTATCTCGAATACTTGTATCTCGAGTTCCGCTTATCACGAATTCCCGTTATTTCGAACTCCCGTCGACTCGAACTAACGTTATATCGAACTCCAGTTATCTCGAATTCCAAGTACCTCGAATAGAATTAATCTCGAACTCCGCTTATCTTGATATCCCGTTATATCGAATTCCCGTTATCTCTAAGTAAGCTTATCTTGAACTCTGGTTATCTCAACTTCCGGTACCTCGAACTACGCTTATTTCGAATCCCTTAATCTAGAGCTTCCGTTATCTCGAACTCCGCTTATCTGAAACTCCCAATAACTGGAACCCACCTTTATCTCGAACTCCGGTTGTCTCGAACTACCGTTATATCAAACTCTCATTATGTCGAAACCAATTATCTCGAATTCCCGTTATCTCGATCTCCTTTTATCTCGAAATTCGGTTATCTCTAACTTCTCTTATCTGAAACTCAGCCTATCTCAACTCCCGTTATCCCGAACACCTTTTATCACAAACTCTTATGTCGAACTCCGTTATATCGAACTCTCGTTATCTCAATCTCCACTTATCTCTCACTCCCGTTATCTGGAACTCCTGTTCTCTTTAACTCTCCTTATCTCGAACTCGCGTTATTTTGAACTCCCTTTATCTCGAACTCCGCTTATCCCCAACTCCTGTTATCTCGAAGTAAACTTATCTGCGATATTGACTTTGGGAGCTGCGATATATCCAGGTATTAATGCAAATTCAGCAGGGGTATTTTTATATCAATATTAATAAAAAAGGGTTATTAAAGGAGTAGAATATCAACATTTGACATGAAGATATATTTTACTATACTCATACTAAACTGAAACTTTCTATAGAATGAAGCTATGAATAGTTGAGATTTTATCTGTAATACACTAAAAGTTATACATTAATATTCATTCATGAAAATTTTACTCTGCAAATATCCTCTATGCATTTATGATGCATACCTTTTTCTTATCCAGCATTTTTAAGTGTTTAAATCAGTTATTTAAATGCTAACATAGTAACTATGTGTAATTGTAAATTGAAATAGTATCTAATCAATGGCATAATAATACACACACCTAAAAACTGTACTACACTAGCTACAAGAATTTGTGAGAATTTTTTTCCTTGAAAAATTGATCAGCACATATGCAAGATGTTAATTTTTTTATATTTAAATTACAATTTTAAATATTTTTAGTATATTAACTGTTTTATTTACAAACCAGTGATTCAGTATGGATTTCTTTAGTTATTGTCAAGTAATTGTCTTTATTATTTGCAAATTATTGTCTTTATTATTTTATTCTGCGAATTATTATCTTTAATTGTTGTAGCTTGCATTTTAATGCTACTGAGGCATAAACTAGCAAAAGAGATAAAAACAAATATTCATATTTTTTTTTTTTTAAATATATATAGTACTTTGCTCTAAATACATTTTACAAAGTACAAGTTTTTACAGAATACTAAAAACTTGATATCCTGTGTACTTCATTAATAAATCTTTTTCACATGTGCACAAAAGGTATGATGCTGATCTTTTAATTTTCAGCTATTCATATTTTTAATTGGTTAGTTTATGAGTTTCTGTGAATTCGGCTGAATTTGATATTTGAATTGCACTTTCACTTAAAAATAACTAATAAATATTGTTACGGGAATTGTAAAATATAAAAGAAAAATTACTTTATTAGTACAAAAAAATAAAGTTAAAATAATCTTGAATTATATTGACCGGTTATTAATAATTAATAAATTTGGTTTGATTTATGAGTATCGTGGTTTTCCTCTTGCTACAGAAGAATCCATTAGACTGGAATGTATTATTTAAAGCCAATTCTAAATTTTAAGTCAGCATGGGATTTGAAATCATAGACTCCAAGAGTGACAGATACAGAAAAAATTTACAGAGACTGATGCACATAATCATGTTTTTATATTTTTGTGTGTGAAGTATATGTATTGTATTTAGCTTGGTTTCATTTGAAGCACCAAGGTCTACTGTTTTACTGCCTTGGAGTAAAACAGTAGAGATGTGGTAGCTGTGGTAGCTCAGACCAAAAGCAAACTATCTCATATAGAGAAGATCGAGGCTTGTTTATAAGTGAAACTATAAGCTTTTATTTAGAAACAATTTCAAATTTCACATAAAAAATCTAAGGAAGAATTAGTAAATAAGAATTTTAGTAAACTTTTGATATCAATGTGTGAATTAATTTGATTTTGATATCAATAATTTTGATATCAATGTGTGAAATTATAGGGTCTCCATCAATAAAAAGGAAAAAACTAAAATTATAACTTATTTTTCATAATCCTTAAATGGCAATACATGTATAATAAATAATAATAGTTGATATAACAGCAAACTATAAAGCAGAAATAAAGACATGGGCAACTATGTTTAATACTTTCTACATAAAATCTTTTAAAACAAAAGTGAATAAAAAGAAACAAAAAAATAATCATAACAAAAGCAAAAATGAATGAAACACCTTTATTTATGAAAAATTAAAGCAATACACTTGATGCTTGGTTCCTCAATCCATCAATATGCAACTAAGGAAATTAGAGGAAGGCAGAGGATGAAGAAATTCTAAGCAAGTTATAGAATGCCATGTGTTATTAGTGTGTGAATTAGTGCACAGAAACTGAATCCAAGCAATTTCATCTCTAAAGAATTAATGGCTTATATATTTTTCTGATAAGGAACTATCTGCAAATAAACAAAGAGTTACTGTTAATATAATTAATGTACAAGGGCCTTTTTATATCAAAAATTGGGCCTAAATAGTCAGTGAAATCATACAGGAAAAACACATATTTCCTTCACTTAAGACTGTAATCGTTTCACAACTTCACTGACTATCTATATCATCAGCGGCACAGCTACACTTTACAGATCTCAAATCTTAATTCAAGTACACTTAACTAAACAAATTGGCCCCCTTAACAATGCTTTTTGTTTAACTCCAGAGAGATAGTCTTTAAATCCAGTCAACACTTTATAGCTAGGCCACTGACTATCCCAAAGTTTTAAATTTTAAATTTTTAGAGAAAAAAAATCTTATAGCTAAGAGTTAATATTTTAACTAATTAAATAAATTTAGAAATATTATAATTGAAGTTCAGACTTTCACTTTAATAAAAATCACGGATTTAACATAATCCTCTAAAATATAAAATAACAATAAAATTCTAAAGAATTTAATTGCCCATGCGTCATTATAAAAAATTACAGATATCTCAAATACATGATTTTACAAGATAGTTTGCTGGGTTTAGCTCTAGGTTCCTGAATCATGAAGAATTGCATCACCAATATAATACAACAAATAATAACTTAAATAACTTAATTCAAAAATTTTAATTATGTTGCCTACTTTTTAAGAAACAATCTGACTAGATGAGGATGATAACGTCATAAATATTAGACAAAATAAATACAACAAACATATCACAGTGATAATACACACCAGCATCCGATATTTATACTTTAAAAAAATGAAGGTAAAAAAGCAATAAGTTAAATAAATTGTTCCTTTTCGAGGCTTGAATGATTATTCAGGTATGAATGATAAGAACATATATAAAACAAATAACAAAGGGCATTTGAATAAAAAATTCAACAGGACTACAAAAATAGAAAACACAATTCCAAATCAAATAAGGTATCACAACTTTATGTGAAAAATGAATGGAAATATTCCCAAATTTTATCTCAAATTATTTAGGTTTAAATTATCATACTAACCTATATAATAATTTATATGTATATAATGTAATAGAAATGTGTTCAACTTCATAGAGAATAAATATATTTAAAAAAAAATTTGATCAAGTAAATAATGAATTAGATATTTAAAACTAGAACAATCTATGGTTTACTTCCATGTTTCTAGCTCTTTCAAATATTTTCTCTGAAAAAAAAAATTACTACAGCACAAACAGTATGAAAATTTAAGCAATTCTAAGAACATGCAAAAAAAAAGTTTATACATTGTTTTATAGGACAGATTTCAAGTCTACCATTGAGCATTTTTTTAAGAATTTTCGTAAAAATAGATTGCTATTAAAACCAGGAGTTATTCATATTTATAAACTGCCACTTTACCAACTCCTTT
>CM063503.1:99911222-99933222 GCA_032207245.1 Pardosa pseudoannulata | reverse complement strand
CCCGTTGCCTCGAACTCTGCTTATCTGGAACTAAGGTTATCCCGAACTCTTGTTATCTCTGACTTCTGTTATCTGTAACACCGTTATCAATAATTAACGCTATCTTAAATTTCACTTATCTCGAACTGCACTTATTTTGAACTGCTGTTATCTGGAACCACCCTTATCTGGAACGGGTAATTCCATACCAAATCAACTCACACGATTTCTAAATGACCACCTCCAATTTTTAATTAAATTTGGTGTAGTAAGTAATTTTATGGTTATATAGAAAATCCCCAAATCTTATGTTCGAATAATAACTGGTTTGGGATTTATAAGGCTTTAAATTTGCCAGATTTGTCTAAAAAATACACTATCAGCATACCTTTAAATGACACTTGCTACTTACCTGATTCAGCTAGAGATATGTGCAAAATGTTATTTTAAACCTTCTTAAATGGGCTTTCATATGATATACAACACATAATGACTTGAAAATTTTTTAAAAAATTTAAATTAAAATTAAAATTTTAAATTTCAATTTCTCAAAAAGCCAAGTTTTTTAAAATTTTGAAAAATATCTCAAAAATTGCTCATACTATTGTTAATTAATCCCCAAAGTTTCATGTTGGGATCATAATGGGATCACAAGCTACAAAAGTTTTTTGTTTGATGCATTACTATTGCAATAACGAAAATGAGAACTTGCATTCATTACTTTTAATCTAATTCAGCTGTATAGGAGGGTATTAATGTTTACACAATACCTCATCGACATATACAGTAGTAAATGATGCATTTAACATTTGTGGAGATTTTAGAATAAAGAAAAATCATTAGAAAAAGCTTGTTATCTCGAACTACGCTTATCTCGAACTACACTTTTTTCGAACTCACGTTATGTCAACACCGCTTATCTCAAACTCTCGTTATATTAATTTCCATTATCTCGAACTAATGCTATCTCGAATTACCATTATCCCGAACACCCGTTATCTAAATCTCTAATAATCTCGACCTATCATGAGCTCAAACTCCCTTTATATCGAACTCCCGTTATCTCTAACTCCTTTTATCTCGATCTTTGGTTATCTGGATCTCTTGTTATCTTGAACTCCCGCTATCTCGGACTACGCTTATCTCGAACTCGCCGTATCTCGAACTCCCTTTACCTGAAACTTCCGTTATCTTGAACTCCTCTTACCTCGAAATTCCATTATCTCGAAATTCTATTATCTCGATCTTCCGATATCTCGAACTCCCGTTGTTCCGCATTCCTGTTATCACTAACTCCGGTTATCTCTAACTACGTTATCCCAAACTCACGTTATATCGAACTCGAAATAACGTTATATCGAAGTCCTGTTTTCTCGATCTCCCTTTATCTCGAACTCCCGTAATCTCAAACAACGATTCTCCCGAACTTCCGTTATCTGGAACTCCTGTTATCTCTTATTCCGGTTATCGGAAACTTCCGTTATCTCGAACTCCACATATCTCGAACTCCGGTTATCTCGATCTCATGCTATCTCGTATTTCGGTTATGTATCCTAATCTCGTATTTTGAACTGCGGTTATCTCGAGCTCCCTCTATCTCGATCTCCCGTTTTTTTTGAAGTCCGCTTATCCTCATTTCCGGATTTTTCGAACTTTACTTATGTGGCATTCCGGTTATATCGAACTCCGGTTAATCAGAACTCCCGTTATCTCGAACTCCAATTTTCTCGAACATCCGTTATCTCTATCTCTGTTTATCTAGAAATACGCTTAACTCAAACTTCGCTTATTTTTAACTCCTGTTGCTCGAATTCATGTTATCACTATGTCCGCTTATTTCGAATTCCCGTTATCTCGAACTCCCGCTATCTCGGACTACGCTTATCTCAAAATCGCTGAATCTCGAACTTTCTTTACCAGAAACTTCCGTTATCTCGAACTCCCATACCTCGAAATTGCATCATCTCGAAATTCTATTATCTCGAACTCTCGTTATCTCTAACTACGCTTATCTCAAACTCCGCTTATCTCAAACTCCGCTTATTTTGAACTCCGATTATCTCGAACTCAAGTTATCCAGCATTCCTTCTATCTCTAACTCTGGTTATCTCTAACTCCGTTATTCCGAACTCACGTTATATCAAACTCGAAATCACGTTATATCGAATTCCCGCTTTCTCGATCTCCCTTTATCTCGAACTCCCGTTATTTCAAACTACTATTCTCTCGATCTCCGCTTATCTCGCACTTCCCGTTATCCGGAGCTCCTGTTATCTCTTACTCTGGTTATCTGAAACTCCCGTTATCTCGTATTCCGGTTATGTCGAACTCCCGCTATCTTTAGCTCCCGCTTTCCTCATCTCCGGATTTCTCAAACTCCAGTTACTTGGTATTCCGGTTATGTCGAACTCCGGTTAAATACAACTCCCTCTCGAACTCCAGTTTTCTCGAATTCCCGTTTTCTCGAACATCCGTTATCTCTATTTCTTTTTATCTCGAACTCCCCTTACCTAACTACGCTTCACTCGAACTTCGCTTATCTCGTACTCCCGTTGTCTCGAACTCACTTTATCTCGAATTTCCGTTATCACGAACTCCACTTATCTGAAACTCCCAATACCCCGAACTCCTGTTATCTCTTACTCCAGTTATCCCAAACTATCATTATCTGGAACTCCGCTCATATAGGACTCTATTTATCTCGAACCCCATTATCCCGATCTCTGCTTATTTCGAACTACAGTTATGTCGTTCTCCCGTTATCTAGAACTCCTCTTACCTCTAACTCCTGTTACTCGAATTACTTTTATCTCAAACCGCCATTATCTCGAACTCCCTTTATTTCCTTACGTTGAATTTCAGTTATCTCGAATTACAATTATGTGATACACCGTAATCTTAATCTTCCATTATCTCGATCTACGCTTATCTGGAAATCCACTTATTTCGACCACACTTTATGTCGAAATCCCGTTTTATTGAACTCCGGTTATCTCGAACTCCCTTTATATCGTACACCGCTAATCTCAAACTCCGTTATTTTGAACTCACATTATCTCAATCTCCCTTTATATCGAACTCCCGTTATCTGGAATTCCGATTATCTGAAACTCTTGTTATCTGGAAATCCAGTTATCTAGAACTGTCCTTATATCAAACTCCGCTTATCACAATCACCCATTATCTGGGACTCCCGTTATCCTGAACTCCGGTTATGTAGACTCCTTTTTTTTCGAACTCCTGTTATCTCGAACTCTCTTTATCTCGAACTCTACTTGTCTCGAAATCCCTTTATTTCGAATTAAGGTTATCACGATTTCCCCTTACCTCGAATTTCCATTATTTTGAACTCGCGTTATCTCGAACTCCCGTTAATCGGTTCTTTTGAAAGAACCGATTTTTTTTTCAAATAATCAATTTGTTTAAAATAATCGATTTTTGGAAAAAATCTATTTTTCAAAACAATTAATTCTTTTATAAGAATAGATTCCTGGTTTAAAAAGAATCGTTTTATTCTTCAAATAATCTATTCCTCTAAAAGAATCGATTCTTGGTTAAAATAGAAACTCAACATCCTAAAGAATAGTTTGTTTTCCAAGCAAAAAATGAAAACCTTTTAGAAAAAATCGGTTTTTAAAAAAACCTATTCTTGTTAATTGAATCGTTTCTTTAAAAGAATTGATTCGTTTTGAGAATATTCGTTTCTTTTGGAAGAATCCATTTCAAGAAAAAAAGATCGATTGTTTACAAAAGGAATCGATTCTTGTAATATAATGAATCGATCATTTTAAAATTAAAAGAGTATTTGAAAATAATCGATTAAAGTATCTTTTGAAGGCATCGTCTCTTTTAAAAGAATCCATTAATTTGAAAAGAGTAATTTCAGATAAAAGAATTAATTTTAAAAAATGAATACTTTTATAAGAGAATCGTTTCTAATAAAAGAATAAATTTTTTGAAAAATAAAAAAAAAAAAAAGATTCTGTGTAAAAAGAATCGATACTTTATATTTAAAGAATCGATTTATTTAATAGAAAGAAAATATTATTTTCTATGAAAAAAAATCCATTTTTTGAACTACACGATTCTTTTATAACAGAAAGAATTCTTTTCAAAAGAATACTTTATTTTGAAAACAATCGATTCTTTTGATAAAATCGATTCTTTTAGAAGGAATCAATTTTTTCAAATATATCGATTGTTTTCAAAACATTTTTTCTAATAATTTAGAGAATCGATTCGCCTAGAATTAAAAGAAATTCTTAAAAGAATAGATTTAATTGATTCGATCGATTCAATAGAATACAATCTATTCCTTTTAAAAGAATTGATTCTTTTTCAAAACAATCGTTTCTGTTGAAATAATCGATTTTTTTTTGTAATAATCGACTCTGTTTTAGAAGATTTGATTCTTTTTAAAAGAACTAATTTTTTTAAAAGAATCAATTTTATAAAATTAAAGTAATATTAGAAAAGAACGGATTATTTTAAAACAATCGATTCTTTTATACAAACGATCCTGTTGTAAAAACTGATTCTTATGAAAAAGTATCGATTCTTCTTAAATGAATCTATACTTAAAAAAAATGCATTATTTTCAAAGATAAGATTCTTTTGAAATAATCTATTCGTTTGAAATATTTTTTAAAAGAATTTATTCTTTCAAAAATTTATTATTTTGAAATAGAATGGAATTTTTTAGAATGTAAAATCGATAATTTCAAAAGGATCGATAATTTGTTTCGAACGAATCGATTATTTTCCACAACAATAGATTCTTTTAATAAACAGAATAGGTTCAATTTTAAAAAATTGATTGGTTTAATACAATGAATGGATTCTTTTTTAAAAAATAGTGATTGTTTTGAAAGAATCCATTGTTTTAAAAGTATCGATTCTTTTTTAAAACAATCTATTCTTATGAAAGAATCGATTCTCTTTACAAATTCTTCTCTCAAATAATCAGTCCTTTCAAATGTATCGGTTGTTTTAAAAAACAATCGATTAGTATAATATAAAGAATCTATTGTTTTGAAATAATAGATTCTTTTAAAATGGAATCTATTCTTTATAAAAAGAATCGATTATTTAAAGAGAATCAAATTTTTTGAAGGAATCTGTTCTTTCAAAGGTATTGAATGTTATAAAAAATTGATTCATTTAATATAAAAGTTCAATACTTTTGAAATAAACAATTCTTTTTGAAAAAAGCGAATCTTCTGAAAGAAACGCTTCTTTTATAAAATCGATTCTTTTAAAAATAATCATTGTTTTGAGTCGATTATTTGTTAAAACAATCAATTCTGAAACAATCGATTCTTTTGAATAATTGATTCTTATGTAAAATAATTGATTCTTTATAAAAGAACTGAAACTTTCCAAAGAAATGATACTATTTGATAGGTTTCGATTGCTTTTAAAAGAACCGGTTCTTTCACAGCAATCGATTATTTTCCAAGAATTTATTGTTTTCCCAGACCCACACAGCACACTTCATCCCGATTAGGTTGAAAGTTGCGTACATTCGACCAATTATTTGGCTCTAGTACGTCCCAAACTGATTCAGATTACGTAGATATTATGTGCAGATGTCACCTCTTATTACATCGGATGGCTCTAAATGTGCGTACAAAATACGTTAAAATCAACCAGATTTGGATGTAAAATGTACATCGTGATCTTATCCATATACCAGATTTGGATGTAAAGTGTACATCGCTTTTTTATCCATATTACGTAAAATCAACCAGATTTGTATGTAAAACGTACATCCTAATTTTGTCCAAATTACGTAAATTTAACAAGATTTGGTTGTCAAATGTATATCAAGATTTTGTTTATTTGTCCTAAAATCAACCAAATTTTGTTATGAAATATACAAAGTATCCCAGCAACACTTAAATATCCCATTGAGAATGCAATTTATTTGCAAATAATCTAGAAAGTTTCCTGGTTTCTGAAAATGCATGAGATTTTTTGTTTTTTATATAAACTAAAGTTTTATTTAATTTTATTTTTAATAAAAACCACACTTTAAAAAAATCAAATATAAGTTTAACATAAAAATCTGTAAAACTAAAAATATGGCTCCCATTTGGAAAAAATAATTTATTCCCACAAAAGCATTAGGTTTTATACTCTGCATACACTTTATCAAAAACCAGGAAACATGTAAATTTATTTCCGAAGAAATTTCATCCTGAATAAAATATTTTAGGGCTGCTGGATGTCTGAGATTCAGTGTATATTTAATAACAAAATTTGCTTAACTTTAGGACAAATGAACAAAATCTAGTTATACATTCTACAGCTAAAACCTGGTTGATTTTAGGACAAACAAAATCTGACTTTTGGTACACACCATACATTTAAATTTTATGTATATTATGTGAAATTAGATTGTTATGATAAAAAGTGCTTCAAAAAATAAAACTTTAGCTGCATATAAATTCTTTTGACTGCCACAGCATAGAAAAAAAAATATATTTTGTGAGCATGCTTTTTTTTCATCAGAAAAATTTTAGAACTGATATACATACATATAATTTGTTTGTTTGGATATTTTACTTCTATCACTGTTTTCTCAAATCTCAGGCTTCTTTGATGTATGAAGAACTGATAATATTTGCCATAAAAATTATATCTATATATATATATATATATATATATATATATATATATATATATATATATATATATATATATATATATATATATATATATATATATATATATATATATGTATATATATATATATATATATATATATATATATATATATATATATATATATATATATATATATATATATATATATATATATATATATATATATATATATATATATATATATATGTATATATATATATATATATATATATATATATATATATATATATATATATATATATATATATATATATATATATATATATATATATATATATATATATATATATGTGTGTGTGTATATATATATATATATATATATATATATATATATATATATATATACAAACAAACAAACACACACACACATCAATTCTACTTTCTCAAAATATTGCTTCATGAAAAATAGAAAATAAATCTGAAATCTAGTCATTTTCCCTATGCTATGGTAATATTTGAACAGATTTCTTCAATTAATGTTAATATATAACAGTATTGTTTATTTTTAGAGTAAATGAGAGATTTGTACAAAATGTGCAAATAAATTTTATACAAATTACTCCAAATAAATAGCATGCTTTTATGAGCTGTTTAAAATGGAATTAATCAGCATAATTCTCCCATATTTTTTAAGTAATAAATACTGATCTTCAGATAAAATGTAGAATGTGGTAGCAAATTCATATTAGTAAGGAATAAATGTTTGAAAAGCACATATTAATGTTTGTCATCGAAGCCAGTTCTAAAAGAAATCTTGTTTCTTATGCACCTCTTATTGTATATACATTTTCAGTTAGAATAAATATAATTTAAAATTATATGTTTTGAATCCATACATTGAAATTTTCTACTCCTTTAAATATTCCACTATGAAAAATGCCAGTTGAGTTTTCAGAATCATCTTTTACAATTCTAAATTTTCAACAAAGTCTTGTTTAGACTTTGTTGAAAAACATTAAATTGTTAAAAGAATTTCATTTATGGTTTTAATCAAAATATAAACTTATGTAGTCTACTGTTTGTTTTAAGTGATTTCATATTGATCTATAGACATTGCAGAAAATCAGTAGAAGTCATCATCTGAGCTACCAATACACACATATCTGTATAAAAAAAGTCAAAAGAATTAAGAGAATGTTTATGTTTTTAAATATTTTTATTTTTAAAAATATTGTAATAAAGTTAGTTAATGCTAGATGTATCTTTCCATAATTGGTCAGTTCTCACAGCACCTGCAGAAAAAAAAAAGTTCCATAAAAATCATGGTTTAAATTTTATAACAGTATTACGTCCAACAGCCAAAAAATATCTCTCTCCTTCCCTAAATATGTGCATACTGTTTTTATTAAAAAAAAATTCATTTTACATAATTGTCTCCACTAAAGTAATAAAATTAATTTTCTCAAATTTTACTAGTGCATATAACTGGTTATTTGTACAGAGAATTATGAAAAAAACATGAAAAAAATAATAAAAGTAAATTTGAGCACATCTGATAAAATTAAAAAAAAAAATTGGAGTTATTTTACAACATTGTTAAATCAGAATTTTTCTTGGGAGTGGTGCTATTCAAAATATGAAGAGCTCCTATTAAAAATAGAAAGAATAAATAATGCATAAGTAATTCAGAGTACAAGTAAAAAGAAAGATTTTAAGAACTATATTATTTTAACTTTTAAAAACCATTAAAAGTTTAAAAAAGTTAAGAAAAGTTAAAAAAAGTTAAGTACAAGTTTTTAAGAAAGATTTTAAGAACTATTTTTTTTTAATTAATCTGAAAATTAATAGTAAAATAGTGCAAATTATACCTGCTTGGTTAGTTGAAACCATATTCATTTTGTTTAAGTTCTCATAGACAGTAAAAAAATTAAGAAGTGATTCTGTAATTAATAGACATAAATAATATAATAGTACTGATTTTATAAAAAATTATATAAATATATTTGAAATATTAACAATTAAATCTAAATTATAACTGCAATCGTACCCAAATACTTAGCTGAAATTTGATGTTGCTCATTGTATGTTGCTACATAACATAAAGCATTTACTTATTATTACACTTTGAAAGAAATCTTCATAAAAACATAAGAACTGAGCATTTTAGTTTTTTTTTTTTTTTAATGTGACTGCCTTACATGATAGTAAATCAAAAATGATAATAGAATTGAATAGCTAAACCTTTTTTATGTATTCATAAGTCAAAGTAAATGTCGAAAAATCTCCAAATTAGAGAAGAAAAAATACCAATAAAAAATCAGTACAGAAAAATTCAGTGGCAATTGAAAAATTAGGTATTATTATAGATTCTAGATAATTATTTACACAATGGAAATTGTAGACTGACCATATACCTAATGTTTCAGTAAAATGTAATGTCTTAGTTAAATGTAATAGAAAAAATTGTATACCTTTATTCACTGTTTTTTTTTCCTGAAGAGTTTCATATATTTCAGATTTCACTAAAAATTAATTTTAAACACAATTGGAATGCCAGTGGAAAAAGGCAATTTTATGAGTTATAATAAATATATTTATATCTAAATAATAAGAAAAATGCTGATATTCGAGTTTATGTAAACTTTACAAGATTAAGATTAAACTGTAATTTTAAATTAAAAATATTCTAAAATGACCAGTTAAAGTTTTTTAATTTAAATTATAAAAATAAGTAGCTCAATTTTTTTGAAGGGGTACAAAAGAAACAAAAAAGAAGCTTTTAGTTATTGTGAACAGTTTTACTAAAGCCATTAAGTTTTAAATTAGAAATAATTCTAGGTTATTATAAAAGATAATAAAGAAAAGATTTTTACCTAACACAGTATTTTTAACATGTATATTTTTCCAATTTTATTGAAGATAAAATTTGAAAAACAAATTACTTTTTTACTACATTTTGAAAACACTAATTAATTTTAGAGAGTATTAAAATGGAAATACAATATAACTGTTATCTAATTGAAAATGTACACTTTTTTTAATATAGAGCACAAGGGCCATAAGAACACAGGACTCATTTCTAAGCTTGTAATATCTAATAATGATGATGATTTTCAGGAGTTTAAATATAAATTAGAAAGATTTAAAAATTTCTTTCCTATAAATACTGTTTCTGTGTTATGTTTAGTTTGTACTTTAACAAAATTTGAAATAAAATCTATGCTACCATCTTTTAAACTATATATATTATCAGATTTTATTGTGAAGAGAACAGTTTCAAAAGTTATTAAATTCTGTAATGTTTACATTAGGAAAGTTTGAATTGTGAGATATGTCAATAATAACATTTATTTGTGATTTGACAACATTATTCAAATTACGGGATTCTTGTTGTTTACATACATTTTTAGAAAACATGATTAACCAATTCACTCACCTTAACTCCTTAAAAGAAAGATTTGAAGACAAAATTATGTGTTCGATAAGTTAAATAAAATGGAGTGGAATGATTTTCTTAATAACGCATGCGCAAATGTTCTTAGAATTTACGTATAATCTATGTACAATTTTGGTAGGAATTTCGTCCAAAAAACGCTGAATTTATGTTCATACATTACCTTATACTTTATGTTCAGATTTCGTTGCTTAAATTGCCAATTTTGAACATGTTGGTTAAATTTACGTTAGTCAGTGGCAATAATGGGACTTCACTTCCGAGTGTGGGACGAAGTTTGGACGAACGAAACAAGAATGGGACGAAATGAACGTATGTGCTGTGTGGGGAATCGATTCTTTGGAAACAATAGATTCCTTTAAAATATTAGTTTGTTTTTATAAGTATCGATTCTTTGAAAAAAATACTTTTTTAAAAAAGAATTGATTATTTAAATATATTTAATCAATCATTTGAAAAGACTCGGTTTGGAGCGCTACGGTCTACTGTTTTGCACACGAGGGCTAATGAGAAGGGAATTAATTACTGCTTAAAGCCGATTCCGAACGGCTACGAACATCCATGCCATAGTGGGATTCGAACCCACGAACTCTGGTACCGACGATTAGCGCCCTAACCAATCGGCCAGCGTTAGGCTCATTTGAAAAGAATCACTACTTTGTGTCAAAGTATTGATTATCTCAGAAAAAGAATCGATTATCCTCGAAAAGAATCAATTCTTTTTAATATAAACTTTCTATTCCTTTTTAAAGAAACGATTCTTTTCTAGCAATCGATTATTTTGAAATAATCGATTCCTTTTAGAAGAATTGATCTTTTTTAAAACAATGGATTCTTTGAAACAATCGCTTCTTTTGTAATGATCGATTCTATTTTAAAAGAATCAATACTTTCAAAATAATCAATAATTTTCAAAAAATCATCTAGTCTCATAGAATCGAATCTTTTGAAAGAATCGATTCTTTTGAAACTATCGATTCTTTTAAAAGAACCGATATTTTCAAAAATATTGATTGTTTTGGTTTGGAGAGCTACTATCTACTTTTTGCTACACTATGGATAATGAGTCCATGGCCTACTTCTTAAAGCTGATTCCGAAGAGCTACGAACACCCATGCCACAGTGGGATTCGATTCCACAAACTCCTGTACTGAAGACCAGCGCCCAATTTATTCGGTCATCGGCCATCGTTTGATTGTTTTGGAAAAGAATAGATCAATCTAATATAAATAATCGTTTCTTTTGAAACAATCGATTATTTTCAAAGAATTGATTCTTTGAAATAATCGATTCTTTTTAAAATAACCGATTATTTTTAAAAACAATCATTTATTTTGAAAGTATCGGTTCTTTTTTAATTTAAAAGAATGGATTCTTTGATTTTTTAAATCAGTTTTTTTTCTAAAAGCATCGAATCTTTTTTTTAAAATAATTAATTGTTTTAAAATTAATTCTTTTTTAAAAGAACGAATTCTTTTTTTTTAAATTAAAAAAAACATTTTTATAAAAAATATATCAACCTTTTTTTAAAAATTTGATTTTCTTTTAAAAAGTGTGTGGTGTTTTTATTATAAAGAAACGATTTTTTATAGAATTAATTCTTTTTAAAATACTAGATTTCACAAAGAAAATCATTGTTTCTTTGAAAGAATTGACGATTCTGTAAAATAGAGTCTTCCTTTAAAAAAATGTTTTTTTTTAAAGAATCGAATCTTTTCGAAGCTTCTCTTTTTAAAAGAATAGATTGAAGTCAATTTTATTTCTTAAATTTGACAGAAAGCATTCGCAGATGTTTCCTGCAGAAAGTTGATTGAAACTATCGTTTTATTAACTGCCTGGTTTTATTTTTCAAATCCTATGGCAGTACTATTGGTTAGCTTTACTAACTGTGGTCTTGCCTAACGCATGCTTACTTAGCATTGCGGCTTGAGATGTTGCTGTTTTTGTTGTATTTCTTTTAACGCTTTTATAGTACCGAGATATTTTTCTGTATAGATCATATATTTCATGCATATTCCTTCAGTTTAATGATGTTTATTGGTACTGTTGATGAGACGCATTGTAATTATACCTTAGCCATTTAGTTCTTTGCATTGGTTTGATTTCATGCACTCTCTTCATCTCTGCATATATATATATATATATATATATATATATATATATATATATATATATATATATATATATATATATATATATATATATATATATATATATATATATATATATATATATATATATATATATATATATATATATATATATATGTATATATATATATATATTATGTGTGTATATGCATGCCTATATATATATACTCACTTGGATTTACGAAGGCATCTAGAAGTTCGTGTTTCTCACATTGCCATAAAAAGAGCGATACAAAGAGTGCAAAAGTTGATGGTGCAAAGGGGAACGTAGACGAGGTAGCTATCGTTTGCAGCAGTTGTAAATTCTAGGTATCTGACATTAACGTTGTCGTAGTGCGTTCAGATATCGACCGTCATTTTTCGTGTCATCGAGAGTTTTTGAATGCACAGAAGATGAACTGGATGTAATGAGCAATCAGATGGTCAGTTCTGCTCCATTCTCTTAACATTGATTCTTTAACTACACAAGAGATCACAAAATATAATCTTTCACTCCTGTCGTCTTACATTAAATCACTAATTCTTAATAATATTTTAAAAGAATGGTAATCTTTTTGGAATTCGGCAACGACAGGCAGAATCACTTGTCAATATTTCCTAAAAGTAAGTATCTCCCTTAAATTAAATAAAACTGTACAGCATTGTCATGTATGTTTACAGACCATGGCCCTTTTTCAACTTTGCCTATTTCCATTTACATAGAACAATAGCAACTGTATTTGCTGTAGTCATGGTAATGTGAACTTTGCTGATTCCATTGTCCTCTTACTTTATCTTTTTTATTTTTATTATTTTTACTTTTTTTAAAGAAGGAAAAACGTAATTAAACATAACTCTCAAGGAGAAGGAATGGGGGTCAACCAAGTAATCAGAACTAAATCACTACGTTCCAAATTTTAACAACATATTTCGCTGGTTGGAAGCTAGCGAATAATTCCTGCAAGAACTATGAAATCGTATAAAATTGTGGGAATATGCCTAATTCAATTATTTCTTATCTTTGTTTGCCTTCTTGAGAAGCATCCTAAAGTTTCCTCGTGTGTCTCAATTATGTGAGTGTCATTTAGCTAAAAAATTATATCCTAATTTAATAATTTCCTTTTTTCCCCATAAAGTTGATTTTTAGGAGTGCATCTGTGTCGAGGGGGTCTTCTAAAAGTCAACAGACTCTCGTAGATGATCCCCAGCGTTCCAAATTGTGTGTTGTTCACCCTTTTAAGAACTAAGCTCTCGAAGTAACACATGAGAAAGCCCTACACCGGCAATGAAAGGCCATTCCTCTGAATAATGCTGGTCCCACGGGCGTAATTTGGGAAAATCCCGGGGGGGGGAGTCAAACGCTCCCCCAAAATTTGAAGAGAAGGGCAAATTTGCTGTTTTGTCCCTCCAATTTTGAGGTTTTATTCATATTTTAATTTTCTGATCCGACTTTTGCCCCTTCAGTTTAAGCCCCGAAATTACTCCCTGCTTTATAGTACCTAATTAATTATTTAAAGTAACGGTGATTTTTATTCCTCATATTGCTTATGCGATATTGTGCAGAAACGTGTAGTTTCTTGTGTTATTAAAATATTTTCTTGTTTTAAAACAAAGTCTGATATTTAAGAAAATTTTTAGCTTAGAAGAAAAAGTACGAGTTTTACTTTGATCGACTGTATATATGCGTGTATATGTTACATATAATTAATTAATTGACACATATCGCCACTTGTAAAAGCTACTCTAAATATTTTAGCAATGAATTTTAAAAAGTACAAAAAAATATAAATTTGCTATATATATTTCCAGTTTTAAAAACAGAGTTGTTGTAATGTACTTACAACACTAACACCAGTGTTCATTTACAAAGGGGAAACACAGTAAAAATATGATACCTTATATTTAGATTAAGACATTTATTCTGTACACTATTTACAAATTGATATACTTGATTACCATATAACATAACCAGCAATTATTTATGTTTTATATTCATATTTACACCATAATTATTACAATTCTCTTTAGTTATGCGTTATTCCTTAATCAAAATATTGAATTACTAACTGAGGCCTAAATAACCGTCATGAATATGTTAAATCTGTTTTACCTCCAGTAAAGGCACAGGGGAGCAGGCAGGGGCTTTTCTCATGCGGTGTGTTGGTCCGGGCGTTCGGACGCACGGGACGTCGGTACTGGCGAACAGCGCTTGGGATTTCAATGTCCAGCTACGTTTAAATCCCGACTTCGACTCCTTTATCTTAACTCTCTTTCAGTTTAGTCAATGTAAAAAGCTGGAATCTCAATTGTAGATATTGTAAACAAGTATCGCCACCTATTTTCATACAGCATAATTAAAAACTGAAACAAAATTTTTATTTTTTATTGCATTTTTTATCACTTTTCTTGTTAAATAAAAGCTATTTTTTAAAAAAAATACTTTTTATATTTTACTTGTTTCATGTCTGCCACCCGAAGTGATAATTCTGTTTGCTTTAAACTCGAACTCTAAAGGTAAATACGCTAAGATCTTTTAAAAATTATGTACATTATTTTTTTTTATCTCGCTGAAAATTTTGTGCAGTGTCTATTAATGTATTTGTGATAACACTGAGTATGTTTTTTTTTAAATGTGAATGCATTTTGTCAAGTTACAGAAAATTTTATTATGTGAAAATGCTAAAAGCAAAATCATTGAAACATCGTATAATTTGAAGTAATTGTTTTATATGAACTGTATTTAACTCAAATGAGAATCGACATCCAATTGTGTTTCTATATTATGCTAAATGTATAGTGGAAAAGAAATGAAAATAATTTGCTAATATGTAGTAGAAACACATTTTAATTGAATACTGTTGGTTGTGCCAACTTTCAGGACCTTCAGGAAGGTAGGGCAACTGGATTGCCTGGGCCTAGCCCTCTAATCCAGAGATTTCTTACAGTAAGCAGAGAAATTGACAAAGAGCAGAGCATAAAAACAACTAAAAGATGAAAGATGGAGACAGGATGGTATATTCGTGAGTTCATAACACAATAACTAAAGAGTAGAGAGTTTAGGTACAGAAAGCACCAAAATATTTTTTTGACGAGGGAGACCAGAATTGTAATGAAAAGTAAAATTTTGACGTAAAGTAAAAAAAAATGTTTAAAAATCAATTAAAATACGAAAACAAAAGTTTAAAAATAAGAAAATGACTTAAATAGCTTCGAAATATATGTGCCAACTTTCAAGCAGTTGTTTTGTATTTAATCAATATATTTTCCTTGTAGATTTTAGTGGCTTCTTACTTATATAACAACATTAATCATTCTCATTGTGCAATCAAATGTTGAATATTTTGAATACTGATATTTACGGTTTTAAGCCCTTTACATATTTATTGTTGTGTAACTCTTAATGATATAAGTTGAAATGGGGAGGGGGATCCACTTAAAGTTAGATTTTGAAGTATTTAAAGAATTTATGATGTACATTTTTTTGTATGCTTTTTTAGTAGCATTGAACATTGATGGTCAAATTTCAAACTTTTATTTTGTGCCCTTTTACATCTATAATTTTAATTATTTTATAAATTTTAATATTTGATTATTAGTTTTATTATATTTATGTGGGGTAACATAATAGAGGCTTGTCAGTAACATTTTACAACCCGAGGGGAAATTCACGAAATTTATAAAAGAAACAAATATCACATTTATTGCAGTAAATATATTATTCGATTGGTTTATTGGACTATAACTTTTATGTTCATTTAAAAATTTTTTTGTTCTATTCTTAATTTGTGAATAGTGAAAACTTCCATGTATTGTCTTCAATTTTCACCTGAAATCTGTATATACACACATTTACGTAGTATATATTTCACATTTTAAAATTAAATATAACAAAGAACTTAAGAAATTTGAAATTTAAAGATAGTAAACCTTGATCCCGCAATAAAATATTCCTCGTAATTATATAATTGATTTTTACAGAATAAAAAAATAATAATCTTCTATTAGATATAATTAGTTTCTAATTTATAAATTTCAAATTATTTTGTGGGTAAGTGGATTTCTTCTTTTATCATTTGGTCTACCTATTTTACTTAAAAAGTGTATAACTTCATATAATAAAACTTCATTTCTGAAAAGTTAGAATCTTGTTAAAGGTTTAGGAAAATTCCTGTTCGAAATAGAACTTTTGTTTATAGTGAATCAAATACAGGCTATTCCAATGAAGATCTCATATAATGCCCCCTTGATATGAATTTTTTAAAGTTTTTTGAAGTTTTTTTTATAAAATGTGTTTAACAAACCATTCGATAATCTAAGGAAACAAATGTTAAGATTTTCGAAGATATCTAACACCTTAAAACCAAAAGGCCCATGAGACTTTTTATATTAAGGTGGCAATGAAATGTGCATAATGAGAATGATAATGAAATGTATAATGGGATAATGAAATGAATAATGATGATAATTGTTAAGATGAGACCGACAGAGCGTCTAGTCCAACCACACGTATAGGTGGAGAAAATACAGAATAAGGAGAAAATAGGTAAGAAAATACAAAATTGAAAAAAAAACTAATTCCTTCTGGTGAATTTTGTTTATTTTGAATATAAATCAAGGTGTAAATAGAATATAAAATGCTATTTAGTCCATTATGCCAATGGGACCACACTCAGTCGAGGATATGCCAAACTTGGTGAAATCACTTGGTATGTCTTGGTGAAAAATGAAATGGTGTAAAAGCTGGTGCAGAAGAAATTAAGATCCCCACTCCTTCTTCCTTGCTCTCTCTCTGAGGGGGCCTGCAGATCTCTGATAAAGTTCGACTAGCGTTTCGGTAACACAACATCATAAATGCACCTGCCTCAAATTGCGCCAAATATTTGCCACATTTGGCAAACTAGCATCCGGTGATCCCAAGATCATAAATGCACCGGTCTGAAACAGGCTGGTGCTTTAAATGCACCCGTGTGAAAACAGCTATGGTAAACACTACCTTTTTTTTTCACAGCATCATAAGTGCACCAGTCTGTAAAAAAGGCCGGTACATTTATGATCATGCCACCTGCTACGATTTAAAATGACATTTTTTGTAATGTTTTATTACTTTAATTTTTCTTGTCTTAAAATCGGTAATATCGATCACCACAACATAAATACACCGGTTTGAAAAAGCCATATGATAATATCTACAGTAAACACTAACACTTTTTTAATTAGAAATCACAGATAAATGAATCTGTGGCAAACAATTTTGTTTCAAAATTAAATTTTTCTTATTTTAATTTGTCTTAAAATCGGTAATTACTTATAGAATTATTTTTTACTGGAAATTTATTTTATAATTATGATTATAGAAAACTATGCAAATTATGTAACTTTGTCCAAGAAAAATATTTTACTGAAACTGTTTTATTATCAAGCAGCATTTTATATAAAAAAGACATGTTTGTTGTAGCATAAATATTTGAACATAGTATATATTACAACAATTTTTTTCATGGTCCACATATATTCGAATAGCGAAAGAGGGGAATATCATAAGCCCGAAGCATTATTTTCAGAAATTTTGGGGCCTGAAAAGGACCTTTTTTGTTCATTAACAGAAGAAATCCAGCAACAGAAGAAGCTCCTTCCATCTTAACAAGACAAAGCTACTGTAAAGACCTGTTTATACGGTAAACTTAATTTCTTATCTCCCGCGCTCGCCAAATCTCCCATCTTTAAAGCTCCCAGAACAACTGCGCAGGCGCTGTACAGCCAGTGCATTTTATGATGTTGTGTGACCCAGACGCTAGTAAAAAGTTCGTATGGCAGGGTTGCCTTGGCCGAAGCGGGCTACTCCGCGGTTAGCAACCCCTCTTGACCAATGAGGGTCGAAGGACCACATCTCTGCTCTGGAAATATGGTTCACACACTGGAAGATTAAAATAAATTCAGGCAAATGCCAGGAAATTTATTTTAGTCGTTGTTTCAAACTTCCTCCACGGCTTCATATGTACGACGAGGTGATCGAATGGGAGAACTCAATTAAATATCTTGGTGATACTATTGACAAACGTCTAACTTTTAAACATCATATAGTTAATATTAAAAATAAAATCATTGCCAGGAAAGTTGAGCTTCGTTCACTACTTTTCGGCCCTCATTTATCTATTAGAAATAAAGTATTACTGTATAAAACAGTAATACTACCAGCTGCAACTTACGCAGCACCCATATGGTCGTTTGTGTTCCCCGCTAACTTAGATATTTTAAATCGTACTCATAATAAGATCCTCAGAGAAATAGCAAGAGCTCCGCGTTATTTACGTAATGAAGTCAAAAGGGCTGACCTCAATATTCTAACTTTTAGTGATATTTGCCGTAACATTTCCATTAAGTTTTATGCCAACATTAATAATATCAATAATGAAATAGTTGCTGAGCTTCCTGATTTTAGGGAAACCAGGAATCGTAAGCGGCCAAGAGCTGCCATGCTTCCCTAAAATCATAGCTTATTCCAAATTCTTGTTTATTCCAAATTCTTAATTTCTTAATTCCTCTCGCCGACATTAGATGGCGCCACAATGACTCTTGCTATTTCTACTCAAGTTAGCACTCTATCAATTCTTATACTTAATTCTTCTCTTCCGCCATCCTTAACTTCCTCCTTTTGTTATTATTACGCTTTGTGTATTTTCTACACACACACACACACACACACACACACACACACACACACACACACACACAAATTATAAAATATAAAACTCCAAAAAAACTGATTAAAATTTTATAAAGTGATGCTTGCATCGTTATAAAAACTCCCTATCCCTTTTTAAACTTTCTACTCTCTAATTAAAACTTTCTCTCTTTACCACTTTTCTATTTTTATTTGCTGTCTAGGATTAAATTGTTTTGTTAACCTTTCATGTAATTTTAATGTTATGTATTTGTGTACCCATAATGGAACTGATAAATCCAGATGCTCACCCTGAATGATCCATTAAGTCTCACGACGGGGGATACAGCGAATCTGCTAAGGCTATCCAAACAACCCACAATTCGAAGGGGTGGCAGAAGGGTCACTCATTTCGCTTTCGCTTCTAGGTCAATTTAACGCTGGCGTTGTTGAACTGTAACTCTTTGTTGCAATAATAACGAAATGTGTAATGTGATAATGAAATGAAAAATGATGATAATAGTGAAAAAAGCCCCCCCCCCCGTTTCAGACACTCAAAGGGTGGAAAGATAGATAGTTTTCGGGGCGAGACTTTGGTGTGGGTAACTACCAAAGGAAGGTTATATTTATTTAAAAGTTCCATGTTATGTTAAGAGTTTTTCAAGATAAGATGTCAAAATCAAATGTTTTTATATTTTTAAACTTAAATGGTAATAATAAAATTTCCGGTTAATCAAAATAAAGCTAATAATAATAAACTGTTAAAATACATTTATATTTATCGATAATAAATTTTTTATAAAAAATAAATTATTATCCCCTTAGTTTGAGATTTAAAATAACAGGACACCACAAAAAATCTCAAAATTTAGTTACATCGATTGTAAATATAATCTTCCTTTTTGAATCTGTATTTCCATGCTTATTCTTTTATTATTATAGTAATTACAACATTTATTTTGAATTAGAATAATCAGGTTAACAGTATGTAATTTTTATATTACATAGTTCATGTTGTTACGTTGCAGTAAAATTAGTTCTAGCTATTTTCTTGTAAAATTCAAAAGAGGTGACAGTAATATTCATAGAAGTATAGTAACAGCTTTTGGTAATAGATGGCGCTATACATCTGATCTATGATATTCTGCGTTTCCATAATCTGTTTTATTCTTCCTCTTTATACTCTTCTAATCTATGCGGAATTCAAAGAATAGGAAGTCGATTTTAAACTTCAACATCTGAGATATGAGGTGAAAAAAAATTACTTTTGAAAGTAGGAGGAATATTCTAGAATTAACCGTAGGTTTATAACTGCAAAGCTAGGATTTTTTTTATCATTATAATTCTAAATATGATTTGAAAATGTGTCACATGTTAAAATTATAATCATCAATATAATGCTAATTACCTAAATCAAATAAAACACTTATCAAGTGATTAAAATTAAAATTTTATTGAAGTTTTTATCGTTTTATTTTAAATTTATTTCGAATGTATATTTTGGCGTAGGAATTATTTTTTTAACTTCTTTAAATTTTAATTATATAAATAAAAAGAGTGATGTATGCTAAAAATTAAAATATTCTCCAATATCATGCTGATTGTCTAGTCAGAGATGGGCAAGATGCGGAATTTAGGAAATTTATAATTGAAGCATATATTGCACTAATTATAGCAAACTTAATTTTGTTAAATATTTATTCACAGTCATCAATGTTTCAAAATGTATTATTAGTTAATGAATGACACTAACAGTAATAATAACTATAATAATTATGTATTGTTTTAAATAACCTAATCGAAACGTATCAAGCATGTTTATTTATATATGAATATAAAACAAATTGACCAACAGACACATGTATGTATATGCATATATATGTATGTATGTATGCATATATATATATATATATATATATATATATATATAGGTACATATTAAAACTATATATTACCTTTACATATATACACAAGGGCGTAGCGAAGGGGTGGACAAAGGAGTTTGGAAGTTGGCTTGCATCAACATTATGCAATAGCTCACACTTACACAGATACACACACGACAAAAATGCCATGGTGGTACATGTCATTTTCTAAAATAAACACGATATCCTTACTTGCGTACAGTTCTGAAAAAGTTAGAAACTTGCTTCTAAAGAGAAAATAGTTTACACTTTTTGTCACTTGGCGCAATATTTACTTCGTCTTAAATGGGAGAAGTTTGTCTTCATGTTTGCATTAAATGATACAACAATTATTATGTTCCTCTACAACCTGACGGGGAAACAGTTTTCTTTCGACTTAAGAGAAACTTTGTGTTAAGCGTTTTCGTCTTAATAAGGCACGGCTGTATATATATATATATATATATATATATATATATATATATATATATATATATATATATATATATATATATATATATATACACGGTGTCCAAGAAAGGTGTCCCCTACTTTAAAATTTAATAATGTGAAAACAAAGATAGATAGAATAATGACACAAGCAGTATATTGATTGGGAAGGCTGTAGTAATTTTATACTGAAGTTTGGAAATATAGTTACAAGAGTTGTCAATAGATGGCGCTGTAATCAAAATACCTACAAATAGTGCTCGAAAAGCTTCATTCCCGATGCGAGTCACAGGGCGGAGGAACTATATGGAAAGTATGCAAATGTCAAATGGGGAAGAAGAAGAACAAGTTTGCAAAATTGCGGCATGATTCAGACTTAAAAGCCGTTAAACGGTGTGTGCAATTGTCAGTACCTGTCGTAACGTACTCCACAAAAGATTCTTTTGACCATTGAAATGGGAAAAGAATTGAGAGTACCCAAGATAACGGGTGTAAAGGTGTATTCAATTGAACAACTTGTTTTTCTGGTACTGAAATTCCACAGGTCAAGACATGCAATGTCACAGGTCCACCAGTACATACAATGTCACAGGTGTACAGATCAACATACAATGTCAAGGTCACAAGGCGCAGTTTTCAAAGAAGATTTAATATTGCATAAGGACTCGTTGCGAAAACCATTTGCAGGCTCTTTTCCAAATACGAACGTATAGGTAGCGTTTTAGATGAGCTTGTTGGGCATGTTGGTTCCAGGTCAACAGTTGTTACTCCGGAAAATGTCGGCACAGTTTCTGCAATTGTTCAGCAACTACAC
>CM063503.1:99910033-99911122 GCA_032207245.1 Pardosa pseudoannulata | reverse complement strand
CTTGTCCTAACTTAGAAGAAATATGTAAAAAACAGCAGGCACAAGTTTGCATTATAGGTGTTTATGTATTTTTTTCTGTCTCAAAAATGACTTTAATAAACATTGAAATATAAGTATAACAAGTAGTTTTGGTTCTTTAACGGCTTAATTCTAATAAAACAACTGATGACAAGTTTATGTTTGTTATACTAAGTAAGTACTCCGATAAAGAAAATTGTACGAAGTTGTCTCAAAAATGACTTTAATAAACATTTAAATATAACTACTGGTTTTGGTCCTTTAAGTGCTTAATTCTAATAAAACAAATGATGACAAGTTTAGGTATGTTATTAAGTAAGTACTCCGATAAAGAAAAATTGTTAAGAAATATGTAAAAAACAGCAGGCATAAGTTCCCAATACAGGTGTTTATGTATTATTTCTGTCTCAAAAATGACTTTAATAAACACTGAAATATAAGTATAACTGGTGGTTTTGGTCCTTAAATGGCTTAATTCTAATAAAACAACTGATGACAAGTTTATGTATGTTATATTAAGTAAGTACTTCGACAAAAAAAATCGCTTACAAGAGTGTTCCGTACCCTAGAAAAAGTTGGGAACCTTCAGTGTAGATGTTGGAGGTGTGATTAACTGTACTGTTTCGAAATCAGCAAGCAGACAAATGACTTCGAAACAGCAAAAAGAGATGGAGTGATTGAAAAATAGAAATTTGAAGACAACTAGGACCCTGAGGTGTCACCTGATGGGGAAACAGATTCTCCTACTGAAGGTATAACAGATTATGAAACTTATGTTAGTCTCGATGACATACGCAAAGAATATGGATTCACTGATGTTCTTTCAAATCATCAGCATTGTCTAACCAAAATAATAACAAAAATTCTGATGAGAAACATTTGGATCTTTTTCAACAAACTTAATTAACAGCATGCAATATCTCGGACACTTTCAAACAATGGATGTCGCAATTTTTCAGCGCTTCCCGTATTATCCAATTTCTGCTGCATTTTACAGAAGGGGTATGAATGCTCCTACAATCTCTTTCGCAAGACATAGCACATCACGCCACTGCTATGATATATCAGAAC
>CM063503.1:99852533-99905033 GCA_032207245.1 Pardosa pseudoannulata | reverse complement strand
CTCTGGCAAGTCATAGAACTTTTGAGGATCTACTCATCACTTGGGAGGAGAGCATTAATGACACTAATTCCACGTAAGTTTTTCACTATTCAAGTCTTATCTCATGCTAACCCATTGGTCTAATCCCAGCTTTTTCCCTTTCTCCTAAAGTCTGAAGCTCAGTCTCTGCTAATTTTTAGCTTTTTCTTTATAAAGCACTCGTGCTCTTGTTTTATTAGGGAAAAAATCCTTTTTCAATTTAACTTTAAACTACTGATTAATTAGCTTGTACATGAGGCTTTTTTGGTTAATTTCCGATGTTATATATAACATATATATTTTAAGTTTAAATTTATTTTAATATCTCAATTAAAAATAATTCTATTTATATAAGTTTTTCTTTAAAAGTTATGTTTGTATTATGCAAACAAAGATAAATGTGAACGTGTGGGGAAAGTCCGGGAAGTCTAGCAACTTTACCTTGATTTGTATACTGTTCAAATGATGCTACATGATGCTACATTATACAAGAAAGTAGTATATTTGTGTCAGATTATGACATTAAATACAAAGTCAATGAGGGACATGGCACACAAGTAAAACCTGAAAAACTCAGGGGATTTGAAAGTATGTTAAATTAATGGGAAAACTCAGGGATATTTTCAAGTTTATACTGCAAATATGGAAAACTCAGGGAAAAATGAAGATGGAAAATTGCCATTATTTCCAAATTTGCTAGTAAAAAGTTTAAAGTTGTACTTTAAATATATTTTTATTCTCTTCTAAAAAATTAGCGGTATTTCAGCTTCTACATTTGGATTATAAAATGCTTATCTTTTGCAAAAAACAAGTTTTAAAAAAATCTGATTTTTTTTTTATTGCTATGTATAACTTTAGATAATACTGAAAACAGATTAACATTTCTTCTCACGAAAAAATGTGAATTCAACACTGCTAACTACTCAAAACTTTAAAAGTGCTTGATTGCACTTTACTGCTATTCTACTTACAAAAAGAACTGGGAAAACTGGGGGGGGGGGGTAATTTGTGTAGTAATACTGTGAAAGAAACTTTTTTTTTTGAAAAAAAAAAAATTTGATGGATTCCCTGGTAATATTTCTTTTACTCATTATTTTATTACATATTTCTTATTGATAAAATAGACGACTTTCGATCTATCAGTGAAGTCAGTAAGTTATTTCTTAGAAGGTATCATTTGTCATTTATGCTATAACTAAAATATGTGAAATCAAATATTTAAAAAAAGTGTTTTCTTTTTCAATTATTACTACCAAAATTAAGAAAAACAAAAGAAAATTAAGCGTATTTATTTTAATCACGGTTTGTCATTCATCACGCCAATGGCCGTGTCAGGATACGCCGTCTTCCAGGCGAATAGTTGCTCCCTCAATGTACAGTAGGTCATACACAGGCCAGTTGTGGCGGTATTATGCTTTGGGGGACGTTCTCTTGAGCATTTCTGGGACCCGTGATTGTAGTAGAGCAGACCGTGAATGCTACAGGGTATCTGAACATCACTGCAGACCAGTTGTACCCTTACATAACCTCTGTTTTTCCGGCTGGAAATGGAATGTTCCAACAGGACAACGCCCCATGTCACAAGGTGTTAATTTTCAGATTTATCTATATTTTATAAACTAATATTGTAGTAACTTTAAGAATAGCTTAACTTCCATAAAACCTTATTTAAAAATTTTGGCTCTGAACATGGTTGGTTTCCTTAAAATGAAACCTCAATTCTGTAAACAATTTCATTCGAATTCTCAAAAATGTCCAATAACTTTATTTTTTTGTAATTTGAACTCAAGGTACAATTTTTCAACCAAGATAACAATTAAAATACTGTATTTAAGAATTTATTCTAAGAATCTGCAAATTTTACGATTTCACTTTAAAAATATATGTAACCTTTTTCTTTAAAGCTGAGCAAAATTGAGATTGAATATTCTTTTTATTCACAGAGCCTGACTAAATTACTTTGTGCCAAGGGCACAAACTTGTTTTTGTGATCCTCCCTTTTAAATATTATAACAAGAAGCTAATAGCATAATAATCATATTAATATTGAAATTATAGTATTAAATTACGAAACAGTTTTTAAATATTATTTCATCTCTATTTCCCTCATTATTTACAAATGAAAAACTATTTATTTAAGTAGAAGGTAAATAAACGTAGAATCAAATACAGGCAATAATACAGTTATTGATTTGATGGGAGAAAAAAGTAAAATATCAGTTATGATCTATCACGTACTTCCCTAAAAATGTTTAAACCAATTGATTAAAAAAGAAATAAACAAAAACAAGTACAAATGACAGTAAAAAATTAGAATTGCAAATTCAAATGTTGTATTCCATCATTGTTTAACTTTTAAAACAAAAATACCAGCTTACATGTTTTCTCACTTCCCGATCTAAATGTCAATTGAACTAAAAATATGTTTAAAAAAGGCATCCCTGATTTTAGCTATTTTTTATCCGGTAATTAATCATTTGAAAATCAAATGAAAATTTTACTATTAGAAAATTTTCATATTATATATACACACATACGCACATATATATATATATATATATATATATATATATATATATATAATATATATATATATATATATATATATATATATATATATATATAGATTGATAGATAGATAAAATGGCATGCATGTGTACACTGTCTACCAATAACTATTTGGACACCTATGCAAATGACGATATCTGCGTTCCTGAGGTACGTCCCAGCCTCCGGCAGTATAAGTCGTGTAGAAAACAGCATCGACATTAGTCGCATGCAAGATGTCGCGCAGTTCGGAGCTCTCTGATTTCGAGAAAGGTATAGTTATCAGGTATCACAAATGTGGCCGATCCTTAGTGGACATATCTAGAGATCTGAAGTACCCAAAATCGACAGTGGCCTATGTGATTAAGAAGTGGAAGGTGAGCTGTGATTGTCTGAATGTACCCCGAGTAAGCAGACCAACGAAACTGGGAGATAGAGACCGACTAGTGCTGCCCAGAGAAATTCGGAAGAACCACATCCAACCGATGGCCCTCATCCGCGAGGAGTTTCAACAGGCACTCGGGAGTATTGTTTCAATGAATACCATCCGTAAGGAAGCACATCTGCTTGGTTTTCATGGTCGTGCTGCTGCCCATAAGCCTTTGATCACAAAGTCCAACCGCTGCTCGGTTAATGTGGTGCAAAGCACATCGAAATTGGACCGTAGATCAGGGAAAACTAATTCTTTGGAGCGACGAATCAAGGTTCACACTTTACCGTTCGGATTGCAAGGTCTGGGTCTGGCGTCTGCCTGGAGAACTTCTCCTGCCAGAATGCATTATGCCAACAGTCAATTTTGGTGGAGGTAGAATTATGGTCTGGGAGTGTTTCTCCTGGTATGAACTGGGACCCTTGGTCCCCATTCATGGTAAGCTTATCGCCGATGCCTACTGCACTATTTTGTATGACAATGTGCTTCCTACGTTGTGGCAGTTTTACAGGTTGGACCCCTGTTACTTTCAGGACGACAATGCCAATTGTCATGTTTCGAGGTTAACCAAGGCTTGATATGGTGCCATTGGAGTTCATCGAATGGACTGACCTGCCCAGAACCCAGATCTGAACCCTATCGATAACCTCTGGGGCGAGTTGGATCACCGAATTAAGGGGTGCACTACCAGTCCTAAATCGGTGAAGGAACTTGTATGTCTACTCCAAGCCGAGTGGAAGACAATACCACTAGCTGTAATACAAAGACTTGTGGAAAGTATGCCCCGGAGGGTTCACGCTGTAATTGCCTCTCGTGGAGGCTCTACCAACTATTGATTTTGAATAAAGTTAGTTTTTTTTTCTATAACAGGTGTCAAAATACTTATTGGTGGATAGTGTATATATATATATATATATATATAGGTGGGTGGGTGTGCATGTGTATACCATTAAAAATTCATATCATACAGTATAAATTTTTGTGTCTAGGTCACATTACCCTGATGCCCGTGTGATAATTAGGCCTTGATGTATGTAAGACAAAGTGTTAGCTATGAATAACAGAAATTTATGGTAAAGTAATGCCTAAAAATGTTTGTTACTTTACATTTGCACATAAAGATGCAAAGATGCAGTGCTCTTCTTAATTAGTTTGAAGGTAAATAGATTTTTTGTTAAATAAAAAAAAAATCAGTTTCAAAAGAAAAATTAACTTTTACAAGGCGCAATTGAAAAATTGATTTCAGTGACACCATCTAAGATATAATTATCTAGACTAGTGAATCATCTGTTACACTAATACCCTCTGCTTCTTGTTTCTATGAAAATTAAGTTTATTTCTTACAGCTCTGGATCCATGCATAAAATTGAAGTGAAATGTGGAGCCTTAGTAAAGGACACCTTTGCAGATCAACAAAGTAAGATTAAAAACAACTTTTAAGTAGTGTTATATTATGACTAAGAAACTTTAAACTAGTTGGTTGAACTCAGTGGTTTTCAAATATCTTTTAATTTTCTGGTACCTTTATAAATCAAGATTTTTCCCGTGTAGCCTGTTTAAACCTTTAAGCATTTTTTTCGGAGGACTCGCCGGAGAAAAACTCGAGCCGCCTGACGTCAGCTTTCCCCTCTTCCCATCGGCTTTTTCTTTCCGCGTCGCTGTTCTGGTATCCTCTGATTGGCTCCCTCGGTGGCGCCTCACTGTCTGACATTTCGTTGTCTCGTTCATCCTTCCGATTCTGTCTATCAGGTCACTTGTTCTTTTGTAATTTAGTACCTACTAATACAGGGTAGGAATATTTCTTATTTTACAACTTGTTTCAAATTTTGTACCTATGACATTCAAGTACCTGCTTGAAGCTTTAATATCGTATTAAGATATAATTAATCGGCTTATTTTTTCGATAATGATTTATAAACACTTTTTAGACTGGAATAATTAAAAAAGCTTTAAATTATTCCATAATATTCTATGTAGTGATGAAAATAAAGAATTAACAAGTTGAGGGACACTTGCGTCTATGGCCGCCAAAGCGAAGTTCACTATGTGGCATGACGGCAATACCCGTCCAAACCGAAACGGTCGTTTTTAGACACTACAGCCATAGCGGCACAAATGTGCATTTAACGGCCTACAAGTAGACGCCTAGTGTCATATTTTGGAAACAGCTTTTTTGGGTTGAATTTCGTTTTCCACACTGAAAATAATGTGTAATAATTATAAAATTATAATATTTTTTTGTCATTTATTTATTTTTGTTTGATCATGAACTAACATTTCGTGTAAAACTCCCCAAAATACTTCGTTACACACAAAAAATTTGCTTATTTGAGTCATTAAACCTGTCATTTACGTTTTTAAATTTTTGCTGTTATAGCCGCCATCGTCTTATTACGTAGTGTCTAGAGTCCGCTGGCGCCATGATGGTTATAGCGACCTAATTAAAGGTGCTGAGTTAAAGTTAATCAAAATTAAAATTATTTAAACAGAAAGAGTAAAACTATACTTCTAATATTCTAAGAATTACACAAATATATAGTATTTGTTCATTTTCAAACTTCACTTGTTTCTACTGTCCGTCAATGTGTTAAATGATTTGCAAACAAAACTTCTAACCACAGACCAACTACAGCTATAGAAAATACGCAAACGTTTTCAGTACCTCAAGTACACGCAAAATTTGTGTTAAATACCCAGCAAATAAGAAATACGGATTGACTCAACATTCCTGCATAAAATGAAATTAATATTTTTGTTCAGAATGTGCAGTAACAATATGCCAGAAATGTATTGCTGAAAACTGAAACTAAATTTAATATCGAACTAAAGTAGAATTGATTTATTTTGTCATTTTTCTGTTATGTATTTTTATAATGTATTGTTTTGCCCAAAACTGTGTTTTTTTTTAAGTTTCAACTGTTGTTGTTGCCGATTACATGCTTTGTAAAACATCATTGTATATAGCTTGTAACAGCATTTGTAAATAATAAATAGATTTAAATAGATTAAAAAAGCAGTAAGAAAAAAAGTTTCGGGTGCAAATCCTGGACCGAAAATTGCTTACATCCGCAGCCAAACCAGAGGGCTTCTAGCTGCCAAGGGTAAAAACGGGAGGAGTAAACCAAATCTACAATCTCATTGAAACACCAGCCAAGAAAATCGGTCTGACTAAGCAGCCGAATAGGACGACAATAAGGGCTATATTCACCACGATTTTAATATTCGGATCTAACCGCGAATCAGCATTTTCGTATTCTTCAACGAGAATCCGCGGTTTTCAGCTCATTTTAATCCCCTGTTTCTGATCTCCCTAATTTGGAGGATTAATTTAATAATCCAAGATTACTGCATTTTACCCATGCGCTCTGTGTTGAAAACAAACATGGCGGATATATTTCCAGATTGAAAAGATCTCGAAGTTTTACAAATGTGGAAATAACAGAAAGCCGATGGAAAAGATTTGTGCATCCAGATAGAACAAATGATTTGTCTATCTGGATTGTTTGGATGATGTGGACTTTCGGTCGCGTTATCGTTTTAATAAATATACAGCTGAATCATTAATTCGAATGCTAGATGACACGATTTCAGCTCCTTCGGAAAAGAATAATGCTCTATCTTCTGCTGAACAATTTTTGTTATCATCAAGGTATTTTGTTACTGGATCTTCCCAGATTTTTTAGAAAAGATTCTGGCTCAGTTTCATCAAAATTCTTCCTTTTATATTCTTCATTCTTATTTCGTGTGAAAATATCAGTAAAACTACAGATCCTTGACTAAATTTATTATTTCCTCAAACGATATTTATGTCTGGATGAGTAAATATGTAAATCAACTTAGAAGGAGAACTATCTCCGGAGAATCTCGTTTATTGACCAATCAAAACATCGCTTACATATGTGCAATAATTAATCTATAGATAAGGGAATCCACTCATGGTGTATATGACACCAGTTAACGGCACAGTTAACGGCATGTGATCGCTGATCTACCGATTCTCTGATCTGATCTTTGATCCTGGATACCCCGATTTTGGTGAATATGACCCTAAGGGCCGGCCTTAGCCAAAGTCGTTTAACGGCTAACCGTGACTAATCTCTATTTAAACGGAGAACTGTGTCCCACCATTGGTTGATGCCATGGATTAATCGTCGTTAGCCGTTAAACAACTTTGGTGAGACCGGCACTGACTTAAACAAAACAATAATATTTTACAAGATCAGAAAATCCTAGTGATACAAGATGGACAAAAAAACAATGTTTCAAAAATAATTTTTACAAAATAAATGAAAATAGACATTTATAACAAGGAAATCATGGGTAGCATAAACTATTTAGTCAATATTTTACAATTTTTGATTATTAATACTTAATTCATTAGCAAAGAAAACTAAATCTTAGTAGTTACGTTAAAAATCAAATAACAAAATAACTATCAACTGACCTTCAAAACTGGCTGGTAATAAAAGAATAATGTTTGTTCACTTTATTATAAATTTAATTTACTATTTTTATTAACTTGATGCTATTATCTATTCTTGTGAAGTAAACTTGAGGTGATTCATCTGGAGCTTTTTTGATTAATCGTAAATCCTAAGAATACTAAAAGTAGAGCATTTGAAGTAATATAAATAAACAGAAATTTTACAAAACAAAGCTATATCTGTGTGATACAGCTCCTCCAATGCAGTAAGTTTCCAGGTGCGCCAGACGGAGTTTTAAGTGAATGAAATCACGCCAGAATGACAGTAGCATTTTCATAATTTCTCAATTTTACTTTTTATTATGTAATGTTTGAGTAACTCATTAATGTATCTTTCTATAATTATTATTATTATCATTTCAGTGATAATTGCAGATATCTCTTCCGCAATCTGTTCTGCGATTTTCCTGTTGATATTCGGGTTCGTCTCCCTATTCGCAGCAATTGTCTGGTTATTCACTTACTACAAGAAAGTAAAGGACATACTGGAACAATTCAATAGAGAGTATGCTTTTATTTCTTTCATATTTCCCTATTATGACCAACGTATCGTTTCAGATAATAACAAACCGCTTTGTGATCAGCCTTTGGTCTGGATAATTAAAGATTCCAAACGAATTTTATATTTATTTCAAATTAATATTAGATTTTCAATCAAAATGATAATACAAGCAATTTCGAAAATAAGACTTCTTAATTTCATAAAACGAAAAACACATTACATTTTAATTTAATTGTTTTAATAAGCTTAAAAAAAGCGTTATATTTGGAGATTTTTCATTACACTAAGATTTATTCGCTAAATTATTTAAAGATATCCCCAATACCTATATAAATAAACAATATTAATGCTCTATCTCACCAAAAGTCTATTAGCAATAACCAGAGATAAGTTGTTTATGTATTTAAAGTAAATAATCGCTGATTAGGTTTAATCAACCTAAACTCGGGCCTAAACACATGTATATGCTACTTATACGCATATACATGTGCTACTTACGCATATATATATACTTCTTAGATAGCCCTTGATATGGAAGACAAAATAAAATCATATTAAATTCAACTAAATTTGAATTTGTGCATTTTATACTATATACATACTGTAGGGTTCTTTTTAACCAATGGCAATCTAAAATATGTCTCTCAATGACTTTATTCCAAATTTCAATGATTTGATCAAAAGTCTTTTTAATCCTTGAATGTTTTCTTTGTTCTTCCTATGAGGTTCAGGTCAAAAAGAGAACAATATACTTACATGCATATATGTAATCTGGGGAACTTTAACCGCCGGTTACACGTGGAATTAGCCCCTATTGTTTTAAATTGCCGGGGCTTATTGGGCAATGAGAAGCCTAGTTGATAATCTTAAGTTTGAAGATGCAGTCGGGCCATTCCATAAAAAGAAAATGACTAGTCCGCAGTGGAACTTTCATTTAAGGTCTAAGTAACAGACATCTTTTTCTGGCGAGATCAGAATAATGAATGATACAGGAAATCACTTGTTGGTCCCCACAGCGAGAGACACGGAGAACATTCTCAAGAACGAGCAACTTAGTCAGCGAATTTAATAGTCTGAAAGGAACTTAGATCGCTGAAAAATAAGCCCTTCGCTTGGAACAACTGGAAAATGTGGTGAGTGGACAGAAAATCACCATTTATTTCAGAGTTAGCTTTAGGAACTGGGTTGGAAGAACTCAACTCACTGACACTCCTTTTAATTCTGAGATTGTGTGACTTGGAAAATGGATTGGAAAGAATAAGAATGGGAAAATGAGATTCTTAAAGAGATATTTTAAGTGTTATAATTTTTGATATATTACACACACACACACACACACACACACACACATATATATATATATATATATATATATATATATATATATATATATATATATATATATATATATATATATATATATATATATATATATATATATATATATATATATATATATATATATATATATATATATATACTTTACATAGGCCTTTATATGGTGTACAGTATGTAATCATTTTAAATTCAACTAAATTTCAATTTATGTATTTTATACTATGTACATACTGTAGGGTTCTTTATAACCGTACAGTATGCACATGAAAATCATGAAAATTCTCCGTGAAGTCATAGAAACATTTCAGATGAAATTATGGAATGTATCTCTCTGACTTATGAGAAATTTTTTCAATTATTTCATTTAAAGTCTTAGTCACTTTATAATCAGTGATTTTTTCGTTTGAGCTCCCTATGAGGTTCAGGTTAAGTTATATATATATCCATTGATATTGAGTTCAATATGTGATCCTATTCATTTCAATTCAAATTTGAGTATTTTATACTAATAAATAATGTCATTGGAATATGTTTATCATTCATCTTACATTGATGGGTGGTCATTAATATCAGATGTCATTAAAAGAAATATTCTTCAAGATATCTAATGCTGTATATATTTCTACATGTAATTTTGTAACCAAACTTGCATTTAAAGATATCTTTTTATATATATTTTTTAGCATTTTTCCTGTCTCTTATTCTTCTATCGAAGATGTGACTGTTTATTCTTCTATCGAAGATGTGGCTGCTTTTTCTTCTCTCGAAGATGTGACTACTCAGTCTTCTGTCGAAGATGTAATTAATCCTGAAACAATTACGACGGCCTTGTAACCTACCACGGTCTTGAAAATGTTTGCCAAAGGGTCTAATCTGTAGAGACTTGTGTGAAAAGTAAACATATTTCATTTGCATTTTAATTAATGTTTAAAATCTCTGTGTTATTTCCATTCATCCTTATTTTCCTTTATTTACCCCTCGAAGGCATAATCATATTGATCGCAATATAAACATGGAGAAACAAGGTCTTGGCAATGAAAAAGATGCAATTCTAATAAATAAATAAATAAAATAAAATTTTACAATGGTAAGGTTTGGTTTGGTTTGGAAAGCTACGGTCTACTGTTTTGCACAAGAGGGCTAATGAGACCGGTACCTACTGCTTAAAGCCGATTCCGAACGGCTATGTACATCCATGCCATAGCGGGATTCGAACCCACGAACTCTGGTACCGACGATCAGCGCCCTAACCAATCGGCCAGCGTTCGGCTTTACATCGGTAAGACAAACACTGTTTTGAAGCATCTAGCATATATTTAAATCTGCCCGCTTATATAGGTCTGCCTGTCTGTCTAAGACTTGAACTGCAGAGAGTTAGGGATCGAGATAGGTATTGACGGATTTGAAAAAAATCACAGAAACCCATTTCAACAAATGTCATCGTAGAAACAAAATTATGGAAGATATTAATTAAAAACTGCCCAGAATGCTAATTCCTTTACTGCAAATTTATTTTTCACGAACAAACGATCGCTTGAATTAGCTTCTTATGGAGTCATAAATAAATTAATAAATTAGAGATTTTTACCAAATATCTTTTTTTACTGTTTGGAATCTAGTGTCAAGACAAGTATCACTAGATATGAAAAAAATCAGTGGCAAAGGTCCGAATGGCGAAATTAATACGGTTCTCAGATCACGTGAGATTGGTAACGGTTTTAAAGAGTAAAAATTGCAAGTTAAGATTTTACTGATGGAAAAACAGAAGATATTATGCTCTTGAAATGTTATTTTCTTTTACAACGAAATGGAATTAAAACTGGGAAAAATAACTTAGATGAGTTTAAGTTAAATGTGTAATATGTTACATTCATACACACCACACACACATGTACACATTTATATGTAATATAACAAAAAATACACACACATATCTATATGTAATGTATCTGGCAACAGCCAGAATAAAAGAACTCATAATTAAGGGGAATCTGGAAACACCAGACACAAAAACAGGAGAATTCAGTTTTGGTTCAGAACATGAGAATAATGATTACAGGCTTAAGATGTACATATAACGTGATTTGTGAATAAAAATAATGTTTTTCTGAACACCTGCATCATATATTAAGGCTCCAAAAACACTACATACACTGAAGAGCCAAAAAAAAACTTGTATAAGCCTGCATATGCAAATAAAGAGATAAGGAACTGATACTGAGGTCAGCAACGCCTATATAAGACAACAAGTGTCTGGGACAGTTGTTAGTTCAGTGCATGCTGCTACAGTGGCATGTTATTAAGATTTAAGTGAGTTTGGATGTGGCGTTATAGTCGGCGTACGAGATATGGGCACATAATCTCCGAAGTAGGGATGAAATTTGGATTTTCCCGTACGACCATTCTGTGACATCACTGCGGCACGGAAAAAGATCATGCAAGAACGGGACCAACGACGACTGGGGAGAATCATTAAACGAGACAGGAGTGCAACTCTTTTGAAAATTGGTGCAGATTTCAATGTTGGGCCATCAACAAGTGCCAGCATGGGAACCATTTAACGAAACATCATCGATATGGGCCGAAAGCCCAATCGTATACCCTTGTTGACTGCACGACACAATGCTTTATGCCTCGACTGGGCCCATCAACACTGAAATTGGGCTGTTGATGACTGGAAATACGTTGCCTGGTCTGACGAGTCTTGAGTCAAATTGTATCGACCGGATGGACGTGTACGGGTAATAAGACAACCTCATAATTCCATGGACCCTGCTTGTCAACAGGGAACTAGTGGAGGCTCTGTGATGATGCACGTACAGTTGGAGTGATATGGAACTCCTGATACGTCTAGATACCACTCTGGCAGGTCACACGCACGTAAGCATCCTGTCTGATCACCTGCATGCATTCATGTCCATTATGCATTCTGATGGATTTGGGGTATTCCAAGGGGACAATGTGACACTCCATTCATCCAGAATTGCTACAGAATGGTTCCAGGAACACTCTTCTAAGTTTAGATACTTCCGCTGTCTACCCAAATTCCCCAGACATGAACGTTATTGAGCATATCTGGGATGCGCAGCAATATGTTGTTTAGAAGAGATCTCCATCACCTTGTATTGTTAGGGATTTATGGACAGCAATGCAGAATTAATAGTGTCAATTAACTCCAGCACTACTTTAGGTATTAGTCGAGTCCATGCCGCGTCATGTTGCGGCACTTCTGCGTGCTCGTGGAAGTCCTACACGATACTAGGCTGGTGTTCCAATGTTTTTGGCTCTTCAATGTATGTGTGTGTGTGTGTGTGTGTGTGTGTGTGTGTGTGTAATCCGAAACTTAACCAATCGCAAAGGTAAGGAAATCCACATTGGCTTTGGTGTAGTCGTGAGTAAAGTGGTCAAGATAATAAAGGACAGAATTTTGTAAAAGAGAAAAAGAGTTTATTCTAGCAACATCTCCCGATTTGATTTGGTTTAGAGCGCTACGGTCTACTTTTTTTGCTACACGAGGACTAATAGGACCGAGACCTACTGTTTAAACCCGATCCCGAACGGCTACGAAAATCCATGCCACAGGAGAATTCGAACACACGAACTGCGGCATCGAAGATCAGCGCCCTAGCCATTCGGTCATCGTTCGGCATACATCTCTAAGGCTTCTGGGGTTAAAATTCCGTACATGACTTATAATTTTTAAATGTATAAGCCAGTCAATTAGTGTTTTAATGGTTATTCACGTGATGACGCGAAGAAAGCGAAACTAATTGTATAGTACTCTGATGAAAGCAGAAATTAATTTTGGTTTATTCGTACTCCCCAGCGCTGATGAAAGAAAAAAAAAGGTATTTGCCAAAAATTGCCATTAAAGGATAGAATTGCCCGAAAATTATTTTAAAATACAATAATAACGTTGGTAAATTGCGTTAATAGAAAGTACGTTAAATAGTTATTACGTTGAGTAAACTAGCAATTACTTTACGTTGGTTAGTCTTAGGTTAAAAATATTATATATATATATATATATATTGTGTGTGTGTGTGTGTGTGTGTAGTAATAAAAAGGAGCGCGATAAATTACTAAACTCTAATTTAAAATTTGAACTTATTTTTCACTGTAATTCGGTAAGATGTATTCAGAGTCAAGAGCAACTCACGTAAATCCTAGACTTCTCATGGGAGATCGCATACGTGCAACGTAGTGGTTTTTCTGTCAGATCATCTTATTTTTTAGAAGTCTATAAATTGGAACCCCTAAGGTTGTGAGAGTTCTTCCTTTCCTATAGTATTACTTGTGTATGGCTGTGTTTTGAGCACGACGCGCGACTGATAAAATTAAGATGGTTGTCTTTTTTTGTGCTGATAATAATGGTGATTTCGCCACAACTGCTGAAGTATGCATTACAAAGCCTAGAGTTAGTTTTTAATGAATCATCAAAATGGATAAACGAAGCTTAAATCATCATTTTACAATTTACTGTGTGACCAAAATTTTCTTTTCGTTAAACACATATATAACATATATATATAAATGTATGAATGTAAGGAAAAAATAAACTAAATCTGCAAGGGAATATTGATATTTTGCATAAAACCCCAAAGACGGCCCTTAAGAAATATACTGTCGAAGCGCATCCTGTAACGAGAAAAAAGGGCGAAGTAGATTTAGTCCAAAAAGTCCTAATTGTGATGCCAGGAAATTTTCAGGGATTTTCCAATATACGGTAAGGGTAAAACCCCCGCGTGTCTCTGCCGCCTCCCTTATATCCTTGAGGGCCTGGGGTTGTCTCTTGAAGACCTATAGAGGTCTCCTATGCTTGTTTTCGATTTTCTGAAAGTAAATGGACCTCGTCTAGTATATTCCTAGACATGAAGATTAGAAAGAGAGAGAGATAACCCCTATTTTAAACTGATCGCTGGGACTACAGTTCAAGCCCTCGGGTAAAGTGTCTAATCAATTAAAATTTTATAGAGCCCTAAGATCAGTAAATTCGGAATAAAAAAGGTATGCACGCTGTAGGAGACAGATTTAATTTCTTCGATAATTTCTCATCAGAGATTTTTTCATATTTTTAATGGGTATAGTTTCTTTTGACGAGCAGAGTTCTGCTGTTGAGAAGGTGATGGGGATGTAGAGCCATCTTCAGACACGGATACATATCTAAGCCAGACCATGAGCATCGAGAAAGTTCACGGTATCGAAGTTCACAGCCACACATGTATCCATGACGTCACTAGCCGAAGCCGAAAAGCAAACGAGAAAGAGTATTAGTCTCTGTGTTACTACACAGAGTTAATTAAAGTAATATATTTAATATAATATATTAGTAATATATTTAAGATATAAAATTAAATATCATTCATTTTTACAGATTTAATTTTATATTTTAAGAAACAATATTAATTCTTAATTATTTCGTTAACGGCTAAATGTTTTCGTCTTTTTTTTTTTAAGTTTTAGCTGTGATTTAAACAAATTATTTTCTTATATGATCTACAGAATTGGTTCTCAACGGGGGCGATAATGCCCCCCGGAGGATGGTAGGGCAGCGATGTGAGCAGGTTTTGGTTTTCAAACTTAATTTTAAAAATACTAAATAAATTTATTGCATTAATTATCTAATGTACACTATTTTTTACCAGTAATATAAAAAAAAACTTACTTGGTGATTCCACAACCACTTATTTCCATTCCCTATGCTCTGCATGAACTTGGGTCAACATTCAGAAAAATATATTTAATCAACAGCATTCGTTTGGTTGGGTTTGGAGCGCTACGATCTACTCTTACAACAAAGACTATTGAGACTGGGACCTACTACTTAAAGCCAATTCCGAACGGCTATGAACATCTATACTCCAGGGGGATTCGAACCCACGAACTCCAGAACCTAAGGTCAGCGACTTAACCATTCGGCCATAATATTAATTTGACCGTTGCTTCAGCGTATCTCAGTAACAAAAATTTGATTTGTAACTCTATTGAAGAAAATTACTTACACATTTTCCACTTATAATAGCGAACTTCTACCCTTTCACTTTAAATTAACGAGATTTTTACAAAGGGGGCGTTGAACACATTTCGGCTCCGTAGGGGGCGGTAGCTTAAAAAAGGTTGAGAATCACTGATCTATAGTATGATAATCTACAAAAGGTAAATTATTAAAGAAACCCTTTAAACTATTTGTAGGGGAAAGTGACATGAATATTTATTCATTTCTTACATAGTGAAGTTGCAACTGTTTACTTGCAGAAAGTACACGTAAATTTCAAGAAAGTGACCAATGAGAAAGAAATCCTCAGACTTTAAAATATGAACAATAACCAAATTAAATACAAATTTCAATTAATTAAATACTTTTATGTGCTGTTAAAAATGTATATTCCAGACCTTTAATATAAGGATAATTAATATTAAACTTATTTAAATTATTTTTGCTAAACAATTAATATTTCATTAAAATAAAAAAATAAAAAATATCAGCTACAAATTTACACTTCTCAAAAAATAAAACTGCTTTCAAAAGGAAATAATATTTAATAACAATAAGTATAATTTGTGATGGTTATAAAAGATTCATAGTTTTAGACTATCACAATGCTTCTTATGAAAATTACAGTTTACTTTAAAATAACAACCTGAATAAAAATATTAATAATTGATGCATAAATGTTAGTAAACAGAAAAGTTCACAAATCTTATACATTTGATTAAAGAAAACTGAATAAAATGGGCAGTATAAGTTTTAAAAATGCTATTTATTTACATATATACTGTATAGAATATACTATACACACATGAATTATCAAGAATATATTTCTTTGAAATAGTTTACATACTAGTTCAATTACAAATCAAATCTAACAAAAATAAAACCAGATTGCAAAAGCTGTTCAGACAGAAATTGTTCAATTAGAATAACAGAAGTAAAAAAGGTCAGCAAAACTGAAATAATATATTAAACTTAATAACTGCTTTATTAATAAATGTAATAATGTTTAATTAATATACATGTAGAATAAACCTCCCTTTCACAAAATCAATCTGAGCACTTAAAAACAAATCAAAAATACTCCCTGGAAGGAAAATACATTATTTAATCATTTTTAAATTCTTTCTCTCTATGTTTTGTACATATATATATGTTTTTCACAAAGTCAATATTAAATAATAAGCTTAAATAAACCTGATAAAAATAAAATAATTTTGCATACCTCCCTCTGACACATACAAATATTCCACCACCTTACACTGATTTATCAACTATTTTGAGAGATCACAATAGTATAGTTAAAAACACCATAAAATTTTTGTAAGTTTTGCTAAGTATAGAAATTTAAATTATTTTCTCAAAATTATGCTATACATAGAAAGAAAAAAAAATATGTATGTAGAGATCCCAAGGCAAAATATCAATATAAGGTTTTCTAAAAAAAATATGACTGCTCTTTAAAGAAATAAAAATACTTTTATACAGCTACTAAAAATGAAGCTGTAAATAAACCCTACAAAATTATCCAAAAGTCACAACCTTTTTTATATAGCTCATAAATTAAACATTTTGGTAAAATGTATTTTAATTCATTACTGGTTTTAAAAATTTTGAAAAAGTTAAAAGTTATTTCCAAATACTCAATTTTTATTTTTATTTTTTAAGCAAAGTACTAAAGACAAAATATTCAATTAATTTTTAAATTATTTTCTATTAAAATGAGTATTAAGTATTAAAAATACAAAAGAGGATACACTTTTAACTTACTGTGTCAAAAGGTAGCTAATTTTCTTTTTGAAAATAAGTTATTATGCATTTTATAGTAATTACTGAGTAAAATACTTTAGACACTGATGATTTAACATACTGATAAAACAATTTATGATTTTCTTGCACTTTTCACTAAAATACTATATCTCCACCAATGTTATCTTATAACTGCAGTTTTTCTTGTGTACGGTCAATAAGCAGTTTTCTTTGATTTTGTGAATTAAGATATTTTCTTGAACATCCTTAGTATTAATATCTGAAATCTTTTAAAAGCAGAAGTGTACACATGGATGTAGAAATCATTAGGCCAAAATAAACCTCCTCAGTCTAATACATAATATATGATTTCCTAAGTTCATTCTTCTCATATTCCAAAAGGCTGTCAAGTGTTAATTACCCCTTATATTAAATGCAAGAACCAACAGAAATATAAGTAAAATATCCAGAAATGTATATAATTACTTTCTTACTGTTTTCAGTTAAGACAACTGATTCAAAAGCTTCCATGACCAGAAAAAAACTATTATACATCCAAAATGAACTATCATCTTCATTTTGTGACACACCTATCACTTAAAGTTATCTTTTACTTCAAAAGACCTTTTTGAGAAGACTTTAATTTCAATCATTTCAACAGTTTCAATTTGAGTTCAGAGACCAAAACTTGAATTACAGATATTGTATGATTACATCCTCTCAATCCTCTGTATTGACTAAATTGGCCATCTAGACAATCAGTTTGTAATTTGTCTAAAAGTACATATTTTGCAGGAGGAACCAAAGTTACTAACAAATATTTGCATAATTTTTATTAATGCTGAGATTATGGAAAACAAAGCTTAATGGGTTTTATTTATTAACTGAAAGCCCTGTGATTTTTCTGATGTTGATGGTAAAGATAATGATTGCCAGTTTTGAAGTCATAAACTAGAAAATTCTACTAGAAATGCAATATTTTTATCCTCATTATCATACAATGTATCTAGAATATGTTACCCTTTATATGGAGACTGTGTGTTCCCTATTTTTAACCACTTGGATAATGAAATAGGCTGTACCTAGTACATCTTTGTCAAATTTTTCTTTTGCAAATTCAAGAATAGAATTAATTTTTCAACAAAAAGATAAAGAGTATGCTTAATATTTTGACTTAAGTTACTAGGCTATAATGCTTTCCTAGTTAGACTTGAAACCAATTTAATAACATTATCCTTCTCTTTATAATATACATTCTTCATATGAGAAATACTGACTATAAGATATTCAGGAACATAATAATTTAATACACTTCTAAAAGGAAGAATATATAATGTTTGATAATAACAATTCTGGTGAAGCCAAGTATTTCTTCAGTTTTTCAACAAATAGACAATATCAAAGAAAATAAATATTTATAACTCAGCTTCCACTGGAGTAGGAATGGAGGATCTTCAATGCTTATTTCCAAGATCTATGTAAACTTTTATATTTACAGAATTAATATCTGCAGTTATAAACAAAACTTTATATCCAGCATCATCTATGCTTTTCAAAACATAAATTAAAAGATTAAAATATTCTACACTTTGATCTTTTACAGGAAATATAGTTACAACATTTTTATTATTGCTGAAGACAGAAGATAGAAATGGTTGTAAAGTCCTTAGAGTAATATTAGTGTTTTTAGCTTTTGTCTACAGTTTTTCTACCTTTATATATAATTTATTTCAGACCTGTTGTAAATTTCATCAGTCCCCACACATACAATTTTTTCCTGGTCAGAAAGCTGCTATTTTTTCATCTTCAAGACCCACATCTGATGTCCTGATAATCCAGTTTGTAATATATATGATTCTTAAATGTTCTTTTTAAATAATTGGAATGAGGAAGAGTTCATTAGTTTCTATCTCATACAGTACATATGCAGTTTGACATTTCTAATAAATAATAGAAGCCCAAATCATTAAATCAGAAGAATATTGTGGAATACTTTGAAATCATTGCAACTGTTTATTAATAAAACTTATTTTATCTTGATTTATGTCATTGATACATAAGTTTATACAATAATTTAATTACAGAATTGCAGAATTTGTTTTGTCATCAGCTGATGCTGTATAGCTGTTCAAATAACTAATCATGCTCTCAAACTTCGACCATTTGAAACATTTTAGTTCTTTTCCAATGAGCAGTTTGAAAGTTAATGGAAAAACAATATTCCTATTTTCCTGCACTGTAACATTCAACTCATTTGTCACTTTATTAAATTAGAAATTTTTAAGAAACAGATAGATCAAACTTTACAATGCAAACCCAGTCACTGCCAAGGATGATAGTTATTCAAAGAAGACATCATCTTGATACAACATCCTGATTAAAAGAATAAAAATTTTAAATTGTCGTTGTACAGGTATTGCCTGAATTCTTCCCCAGCTTTCTTCTCTTGAATTAACTACCTCTGTTTTATAGCCTTCCTTTTTGATGGTGGTATTTAAGATAGAAAGTTATACATTAAAAATAGATGGATATGCATGATTCATCAAAATTGGAACTTGACATCACAAGTTTACTTCCATCTAAATGAGTAACTCTGTGTTCTCATATGATGGATCTATTATCAAAGAATTTAATACACACAATTGTTTCTTTGCCAATTACTAAGTCTTTCCTATGAATTTGTTAAAGTCATCAAGACTGGTTGCCTTTATTTTTTGGAATTGAGAACATATTTACATATCCTGATACCAAACTGACATAATTTGATCAGCATTCAAGAACACAACACTTACAAGGCATCTAAAAGAAAAAAGATTACTTTAAAACATATCATATATGACACTTCATCAGTTTATTTACAAATAAGAAAGTATTATAATAAAAAGCGTTTAAAATAGTTTAGCCATATATCTAATATAATAAATAATAGTGGCATATGGAAAGGTAGGAACTGTCCGTCATTAAAACCTCTCAACTTCAGTTCAGGTATTTGTTTAATAACCTCATATTTATAACAAAATTAAATTAATTTCATTGATAGTTGTTACAACATGAAGCAATATTATCCAGAACATCTAATTTTTTACATGTAAATTAGAAAAAGTAATAAGTTTGACTGACTAAGCAAAGAGAGTACAAAACATATTGCTGTTTGAAAAAAATCAAGAAGAGAGACAAAAATGATTGACAGACAAATACTGAAAATAGAAAAAAAAAATGAGCAACTCTGAGGTGTGACTTCTATACTGTCTTCCAATAAGTATTTGGACACCTATGCAAATGACGATATCTGCGGTCCTGAGGTATGTCATGGCCTCTGCCAGTGCACATCGTGTAGGAAACAGCATCGGCATTAGTCACATGCAAGATGCTGTGCAGTTCCGAGCTCTCTGATTTCGAGAAAGGTATAAATATCGGGTATCGCAAATGTGGCCGATCCTTAAGCAGCCTATCCTCGGTAGAGGTGGTCTGGGGGTGTTTCTCCTGGTATGGACTGGGACCCTTGGTCCCCATTCATGGTAAGCTCTACACCGATGCCTACTGCACTATTTTGGATGACAATGAGCTTCCTATGTTGTGGCAGTTTTACGGATTGGACCCCTGTTACTTTCAGGACGACAATGTCAGTTGTCATGTTTTGAGGTTAACCAAGGCTTGGTATGGTGCAAATGGAGTTCATCGAATGGACTGACCTGCCCAGAGCCCAGACCTAAACCCTATTGAGAACCTCTGGGACGAGTTGGATCCCCGAATTAAGGGATGCACTACCCATCCAAAATGGGTGAAGTAACTTATATGTCTACTCCAAGCTGAGTGGAAGACAATACCACTAGCTGTAATACAAAGACTTGTGGAAAGTATGCTCCAGAAGATTCACACTGTAATTGCCTCTCGTGGAGGCTCTACCAACTATTGATTTTGAATAAAGTTACACTTTCTTTCCTATCACAGGAGTCTAAATACTTATTGGTAGACAGTGTATATAAAAGAGCAAGTACCTAAGTATGTTAATCAGTTTTTCCTACTGTCAACTAAGTGTTGCATGATAAACATCTTTGTATTCCTGATATTCAATTTTTTTTTATCTATCTTACAACTATCTATGTGACCATACAACTGCTTATTACCTTCTAGTTTACAAAATTACAGGAGTAACTCCTTTGTATTAATGTTTGAAAATGCACTTTGGATGAATTTAATTTCAAATCCCAATATCCTAATTTTCATATTACTATAATTTATGGCCTAATGTAGATTTCAAAAATATTCCATTATCAGCACGTATAACCATAAATCACCATCTAAGAAGATCAGGATAGCTTATAAACTAATTAGTTTGAAAATAATTTTTATTTTGAATACAATACTTGTATATATTACTATATGCATTAAAAGGGCTAGCAAATAAATATTTTAAAGCTTCTTAAATACTATATAATTTCACATAAGAATGCTGTTTAACCAATTCTGTGTTGGTTTTTTTTTTTTTTTTTTTTTTTTTTTTTCGAATTCCAAACCGATAAAAGCTTTTTTTTTTTTTTTTTTTTTCAATCAAAGAAAATCAATATGTGCTTTACCCTGACTTAGAAAATGCAAAATATTTTAGTCAGCAAGTAACTTTTTTGTTAAACATACTAAGAATCCTGCATGATATCCCGTTTGCTGATCACCTGTTTCACTGCAATGAAGAACCCAAGTTCACAATTTAAAAAATATTTTCTGATACTATTTATCAAATCTGTTGCTTAGAGATACTTAAGATAAATATGTGTATGAAAAGAATTGTTAAAAATACATCAAAGTATATGGGAAAATGCTTCTATAACCTTATTGTAAAAACAGGTTTAGAACATTTCTTGTCATAAGAACATAAAAGCTCCTTTGAAATCACATTTAATACTATTTTTTATTTTTATGCTATTTTCATTGAGCAAAAAATTCTTAGTTATGAATGTTAGAAATATATATTGAATAGTATAAGTTCTAACAAAAATTACCATGTGTGTAAAAAATTCAAGAATATGCACAGTCCCCTACCATACTACTCAGATTAGTCCCTCGTATCTATTCTACTTTCTTAGATACAGAAAACAGTTACAAAATATAACAAATTTGTTAGTAGCAATGGACCCAAATTCAACTATATAATTTTTATCTTTGTTGTATGACATGCAACTCTGACCAAGAAGGCATAAAAGACATCAAGAATATTTTATGTACAGCTAACTCACTTAATGGAAAGAAGTAGAGGAAAGTATAAAATTTTCAAGCAAAAGCTAAATGAAAGTATAAATTTATTTCAAAAACATATCTTCGCCCAAAAATTGGACAGTAATACAAGGATAAACATATTCAGCCATGCAAGAATATAGTAACAGTTTTGACAGATAAATTACAACAGGTAAATAAAATATGAAAGTACAAAATGAACAAATAAATCAATTCTTAAGCAGACATAACTTCAAACAGTACATACTTTAAAAACCAAGTGGTGTTCTGCAAAAAACTTAATAAATAGTAAATTGTATTCAAGTATAATCAGATAGAGTTTAAGAATTCTCCAGACTGTAAAATTTACTAATGTTACCAGCTTAATTACTCTGTTATGAAGCTGGTAAAGAAATAAAATATGCAATTATTGAGAAAAGTAAAAAAATAACAAATTTTATCCCTATAGTAAAACACTTTATAGTCTAAAAGAGTTAGGATTTAGATAGGTTTTAATTATGAGATGATATTGACTAGAAAAATAATTATTTACCTCTATTGATTAACTGCATCAAGGTAACATTCAATACAAATAAAGATATGCAGATTAAAAAAATGTTGAAAATAAAAAAATTTTCCCTTATTTTCATCTGAGTAGGTAAGAACTTTTTAAATTAAAACTGTACATACAAGACATAATTTTAGGTTATATAAATGACTAGAAAAATAGTAAGTGGAATGCTTCAAAATCATAAAACATTTCCCTGAAAAAGAAATAACAAAATAGTATAAGAAGCCAAATAAATCCAACTAATGTTACTAATGACTGTTTAATAAGCACAAGATTCTGCAAGATTTCACGTCTAGTGGGTTGTTAAGTCTAGAGTAAAAGTATCTGTTAAAACACAAATATGATACTGAAATACAAGTTTTATATACATCAAATTATGTATATGAAATGTAGAGGAAAAAAAGAGCAGAAATGATATAAGGAAACATTTTATATTGCATAAGAAAAATATTTTAATATGTCATAACCCAGGTTACATATTCAAATTCATGAATATATTTCTGATCACTCAGTACATTAGCCTATATATATTCATGGTTATTTAACATTTAATGAGACGAATGGAAAAAAAATTTCATTTTAAACCAAACAGGGTTATTTTAACATTTTGACTACAAAATTTAAAGAAGTATTAACATTCAAATATTTTAATAAAGTCAATATAATAAAAATTTTGTTCCACATATTTTCAAATTTTATACATTCCCTAAACATGAGTTTTATTTATAATTTATTAACTTTTCAGCATACACACTTAGAAACAACACTGGCATACATCATATAATTAGACCTTAATTTTTAAATTAATAACTATTTAACATACTATAGCTAATAGCAAACAATTATATGAATTCATATTTGAATGTTTTACATGTAAAGCAAGTTTAATTAAAATAAAAATTTAGTTTTAAATACAAAATTTTTTTACCATTTGATTTTCTAATACTTTTTTACTATTAATTTATATTATTACATATCTTACATTAACTTTTCCTAGATGCAAATTAAGTAATTATTGGATTTTTGTGCATTCAATAATTGAATATAAAAATGTGAAAAAAATAATAAAAGGATACTTTTGAGAATGTGTTGCTTTGATAATTTTGAGCAAATGAAACTTAAACATGCACCAAAGAAGCTACATTATAAATTTAAGACATTACTTTTCTTTAACAGATGAAAACGAAAGTATTTTATTATTTGACACTAGCATAATTTTCAAACTAAACTATTCTGCTTCACTAGCCAAAGGAATACTTGCAAGAGCTCTCAAAAGCTGCTGTTTACACTTATACTTCATCACGATCATAATGCAAAATAACTAAATACATAACCAGATAATTTAGACATAAACACCCAAAAATTAAAATAATTTCTTGTTTTACAAGTGTTTTCCCATATAGTAGCTGAACAACAGCTGAATTAGCAGGGCACTGTCTTTCAAAACCAAAGCTCCCACATGTTTGAAACTTTCTACTGGAAGTTCATAGTCATTTGGATTTAGCTTTAAGTAGTAGGTTCAAGTTTAATTAGGCCTTGTGTAGCAAAAAATTGACTACAGCACTTGAAGTCATATCACAACCTTCCCATATGGCCCTTCAGAAGGATACAGAAATATAATCAGCTGGTGTTCAGACATTCCTAAGAAGAATAGCCAATAAGAATAGCCAGGTAAAATGACCCAGTGCATATGCTGTAGGATTAATAAATTATTAAAAAAATATTACAAATCCTGTAGCTTCTGAATCTGCAAAATATTGAGTTTGTACAGAGTTTAAGAATACTCAATTTTTTAAAAATAAAAGATAATTTTGAAAAACTGACATATACATACATGTATATGAAACAATAGTTTTTGACATAGCCATCTTCCTTTCAAATGACTCTGAGCTGAAGGATGAATTTTCTTAAAATTTTATCAAAAACAGTTATCGTGTACATCTTTGACCCACTGGATTTTGAAACTCATATATGTTAATTTACCTATAAACAATTTCAAAGAAGTTGAAATATTAAAATCTGAAGGTACCAGAACAGGGATAAAAGCAAGATTATCAACTAACTGAACCAGTTCTCTAGTTGCTTTGTGATGTTGGTTGTAGAGGGATATGCATTTTCATAGAATACACACTATCCCTCAGTCTTTTATCCCTCTAATTTTAAGATACACCACTTAATAAAACCAAAGTATATTTCTAATATGTGGCTAGAAGGACACAGAATCAAGATTTTTATTTGAACATGGCTACTATAACTACTTTTCAACCAAGTACACATTCTACTTTCAAGACCTTGAGCATGAACATAATGCCCCCTTTCATGGAAAAAAAAAATTCTTTAGAGTATCAAAGGCAAAGCACTTTCACTTTCTGGAAATTAATTGTACATCCTAACTGACTTCTAATATCTCCAGTCAGTAATAAATAGACAGTTATTAAGATAGTTTCCCAGAAAATGCATTTATGTTCCTTTTCATTCCTAATATATATCTTGTTGTTTCTATAGATCTAGCTGACTTTGTTTTATGGAGAATGACAATGAACATTTTTTCATACAAGTCATAAAATGACATTTGCATTTGTATTAGCCACTAAATGAATATAAAGTAAATGCTAAACCACTATGTGTGAATTCATTAATTCAAGATACTCCAAATCTTTCACTTCTAATTGTACTTCATAGCAGATAATATATTTACAGTAAGTGGCAGTTAAAAAAGACCCTCAAAATCACTATACTTTCATTCCCATTCATTATTTACAATATGTCAATATATACTATATTTAAAAGTATAACACAAATTACAATAGCAGTTATCATTACTTGTGTTACATGGGGAAAAATTTATTAAAATATAATCATTCAGACACAGTGAAAATTCTGGATTTTAATAAACATTGAGAAAAAATCATTCACATAAAGATACAATAAGACAGATTTGTTAATGGCTATCCAATAATTTCATACCTAGAATGTAATTTATATAAATATGTGAGTTGCTAGTCTTGAGTTTAGATAATATATACTGAAAAAGTAATAAAAATATTAAATGATGAAAAAGAATATAAGATTTATAAAACAAATTTTCTACTTTATAGCTTAAATTTATAAAGACTGTAATAGGAAAAAATACTAAGTTAATACTATGAGGTCTAAAGTATTTTTAAAACATATAGTTTTGCAACTATTTTTGCTATCTACTTAGATTAATTATACACTAATATGAGTAATAGGGTTAATATAAATGTATTGGAAGTTAAAAATTTTCTCTTCTAAAATAAAAAACAAACTAAAAATCATATAATGGTACATAATCATATACTGTACATAGAATAAGAACTTGAAAAATAACATTTCAGTTCCCTATCTGTTATAATAATCATTAGAAATGAACAAGCCAAAAAATCAATTATTGTACTAAACAACAGTATAAAAGGCAAGAGTAATTCCTGTTCAAGCTTTTCATTTTGTAATATACATAAAAGAAGATAGAAATCAGGCTTAATAGTTATATACCATAAGCCAAATAAATATTTCCTACAAACACATTTTATTCTAAGTAGTTAAAAAAAAATCCTCTTATTTTTAGATATAATTTTATATGAAATATTTCAAACCAAACACAGAATATTTTATAAACTAACTAAAAATAACTCTTTTTTGGTTATATATTTTGTTGTATGTATTATTGTAATAAAATATAACAATGTAAAACCAGATGCCTGCATACAATACTTTGATATTTAAAATTATTGTTTTTACACTACAAAACATAAAATGTAATTTTATATACCTTAGTCTTAACACACATATTTAAACCAAAACAATGTTCATGTTTACAAAACATTAAAATATAAGCTCATTAATTTAAAAAGTCCCATCATGCATTTTATATACAAGCTTCAAAAATGTCTTCTGAAAAGTAAATGCAAATAAAAACCATAATAGTTAGAAATACCCAATGGTAGTTCATTGTCAAGTATTCTACATTAAGCATCTTTTACTAAATTTATCAGAGTATTGAGTAATTTTAAAAGCTCATTCATTTGAAGAAACACTGCTGTTATGGGAATAAATTAGCAGTTAAAATGTTTTGAAAAAATTAAGAGTTTTAAACATGTCTAGGGTAATAAATATAACACCTCAAGGTTAACAAAGATATGTTTAACCTTAAAAAATATATATATATATATATATATATATATATATATATATATATATATATATATATATATATATATACTTTTACATCAAACCAAATTTAAATTAAATCTATATATATTGATATATAGGTTAAGATCAGAATTAGTGTCACATAAAATATGAAATTTTCATAAGTGTTAAATTACAAGGGAATATAACTGTTTCATACAATTTCCTTTAGAAAACTAACATATAAACTAAGTTTTATGGAAAAGAATAGGAGATGTTTTCAATTAATTGCACACATACCAACATGATACTTTCAAAAATCTTATGATTTTATGCATCAGAAACATGAAATTCATATTTTTATTCAAAATGCATTAGCAGGCTTAAAAATGAATCTTAATATATGACTTTTTGACATAAAACTATAACACTGTTACAGAAAATCCTAAATGTTTGAATTGATTTTACTTTTGTATGCTTGAGTAATATAGATACATAAGTTATATACGAGTAAAGTATTAGATTTTTAACAAAGATAATTATACATGTATAGTGGCCTCTCATTATTTGGAACTTATTAAGAGACAAGCAAAATGTATTATATATTCAAGGAAGGCAGATGATATGGTAAGAATTATACTTTTATGAACATATGCACTTAAAAAATATAATAAAATTGGTAATCTAAGAACAGTAATAAAAAATCATTTAAATAAGATATAAAAGTTAAATTTACTTTTTTATGTAGAAGTATACACTTTATGTAGAAGTACGCACTTTTCATTCCACAAAAAAGTAAAATTTAGGAAATAGAAAAAGATGGTATATCCAAATGCACAATATACTGAGGGGCTACCATACAAATAAATAAGTTTTTTTTCTTACATATAAATTTTCTAAGTTAACTTTCCTATATAGTCATCCTTTTTCTTATTTTTGTGACAGATTAATTTCTTACATTTTGAAACCAAATAAGGAATTTAAATAATCCATGTTAAATAATTCAGAATTGTAAATGTACAACTGTATAACTTGATTAAAGTCAGTACAATGTAAGATCAAAATGTACATGTTAACAGGTATGTGTGGTCTGCTGCCTGTAATACTTATTTTAAAAATACCTTCTTACTAAGTGAAAATAATGTTATTGGCAGGCTGGGGTGTACCACTGATTTATGTTAACTTTATATTAAAGATTAGAATTTACTACCACCTTTTTACTGCTATGTGTTTTATAAAAGATCAATAAAATTCAAGTACACTCATATAGAAACTAGCATAAAATATCTCTGGAAAGTTGTGTAGTCGACACATGAATAGACAGAAAACTATACTAATAAAAATTTTATAATGTAGAATGTACTATTAATTTTTTTTCTCTCTTGTGAAATGGAATATACTTCTATTTGGATTTAAAAAGCAAATGAGTATCTATGCTTCACATAAAAGTAAAAATAGTAATTTTGAAGTTTAACTTCCATGCATATGATTAATTGAAAGGAAAAACTTTTAGACAACAAAGTATATTAAATATTAATGTGAAAATAATTGAGAGCTTACATATATGAATTCTCTAAAAGACTAAGCACATATTATAAACACATTCACTTAGCCTTTAATAAATCAATGAATACTATACACTGTGCATTTATCATAATTTAAATATTTATTTGATAAGTTATCAAAATACAGATAAATTATATATATTTAGAGTAAATCAGAAAGGTATAAGCATAAAATTCTTTTAACTGTCTTGAAATGTACAGAGTACTTATTCACTTTACAATCAATCTGAAGTACAGACATCTACATTTACAATTTTGTTCTTTATAGATATTTCAATCTATTACGCATGTAAAATAAAACAGATTTATTTTAATCTGCAGTTTTGAAATATATAACTGTTTCAAGAAAACATTTTCACATACGTATTTTTCAAAGACAAATTTCTTACAGAAGTGGGCCATATACTTGAATGTTAACATACCAAAAAGATATAAAATTGTGTCTATAGCTTGGAATGGTAATAAGAAATAGGAAGACAGAGACACCTAAGACACATAACATATAAAAATCTAAAGCGCTGCGCAGAGATACACAGGTAAAATATTTCTTCATAAAAATGCTTATTGTGCAATGCATTCTTATAACGCTGCCTATATGACTTATTTAAAACAATTTTAGAATAAAACAAAAAAAAAACTATTTTACAAACAAAACAATCTGCTGTGAAAATAAACATTTAATATCTGGGAAAGAGGTATCATGCCATAATGAATCTCAAACTTTAACTACATAAGTTATGAAAACAATAACAAAAAATTCGCACAAATAAGAATATGAGAATCTAGATATGTAAAATTAATGTAGAGGTCTAGAAGAAAAATAAAAAGAAGCAATTTCTACATTTTACTTCATTTAGAGTTCATCCTTTAACTTGAAAGAATGCAAAATATTTAAACGTCCTTGCATTTCTTCCTTCTTTGCTGTAGTTATTTTACCTTCTTTAATGTTTTTTACACGCTCTTTTTCACTAGCAATAAATCCTACTCCACGTTCAATAACTTTCTGCATCATTTTTACATAAACATCAGCAGATTTTTTCTCACTGTCATCAGCTACTGTGTTAGCTGATTCTCTCGCTTCAGTTAATATGATTTCCATTTTTTCCTTGTTTTCAGCTGCCATAAATCTCTCTGCTAATTCATCAAACTGGGGTAAACATTTGTCCATTACTAAACGTACACCTGTAATGAAAACAAAGTAGAATTTTAATTTTCTACAGAGATGATTTATTTGAAATGTCTCCTAGTTACATCATTCAATTAAACTGTTGTAGATTCTTAAGTATGTTAAAATTGCTTATTGTTTTCTGCATTTTTATAATATTGCCTATATTATATATAGGCAACATTATGACATACAGTGAAAAATATTCAAATTTTAACCCTTTCAGCATTCATATGTGAGGCAGTTGTTTCTCTACTATTGGTCACTTCTATAGCTGAGTTCCTCACTAGACAGAAGAGTTTCTTGTAAAGAACATGATCTAGTCATTTACTATTAAGTCAACGTTTACAGATAGTAGATCCCTAGATAGCTTTAAAATACATAACTGCTGATTTTAAAAAAATCATTTTCATATTTTTTCGAAATATAGTACAATTATACACCACCTTTCAAAATACCATTACTATTAAAAACATTGACAGTGATATGTATGCTACTATAAATAATCTTATTTATTATAGACATTTGATGTTAAATTTCTTTAAATACAAACTCTTAAATTGTTAATCATTTAATTGCTATTGAATGCTTTTATAATATATATATATATATATATATATGTGTGTGTGTGTGTGTGTGTGTGTGTGTGTGTGTGTGTGTGTGTGTGTGTGTGTGGTGTGTGTGTGTGTGTTACTCATTTAACCATTGATTCCATAACATATTTTGTTGTTTCAGCTTATATTTATCTTTATTCTACCTTCAATGCATATTTTATTTTTTACTGATAATATGATACTTTTGTATAGCTTTTCTTAAATGGAAGTACAAGTTTTAGCTTTTTTGTATAAAGACTTGTGCTGTACCAAACTACTAGCAAAAAAATAGCAAACAATCCTAGCTTAACAAATCTGTCTATATATTTGGATAATAATGAAAAATAAATCTAGATTATCTTCAAACCTAATTTTTTTTACACCAAAACTATTTTTCTAAAATATCAAGACAAAATAACATGCTTTTAATTCTATCCTTGAACACTAGTTCATTAATTAATACCATTATACATCCCTTTATTTAGGAATTTAAGATTAACTGTGACTCATGAATATGTATCTATCAACAGAGTATCACAAACCAAAATTCATCTGCTATCTGACACAAGCTAAAGAAAGATGGGTGGAGAAATAAAGTATTTCAAAGATTATGATACGCTTAAATGCATTAGAGAAAGTTAAGCAAAACAAAATATACTAAGAATTGTTTTAAAAAGTAAAATCTTGATTCTCCAGAAGTAGAATAAAAGGGAAGCAGATTATATGGAAGACCTTAGCCTTAAAAATTAAAAGAAAATTAATTCTTCCATTTTAAAATAATTTATCAAAATTACTCTATATATCAAACACTGACAGACCATAACTTTGCAAAAGCTAATTTGGAAAAAAATATAACTTTTTAGAAAATAAAACACATCAAGTGAAACTATAATTGTAGTGTCTTTGGGTTAAAATTGAAATGACATCTCTTTTGCATTGCATTCATTTAAGCTTTATTAAATAAGTGTTTGAAATGTACTTACAAAAATGTCCTTTACTTTTTTAATGATAATGCTTATTTTTTATAGCTTCAAAATTTTTAAAAATTCCTCGGCAGTTTAACATAAGATATTAATATGACACGCTGGTTATAATTTAACAAGATTCAAGAAACCAAGTTTCTAAAAAAGGGTAGTCTCTCACTTATACATTTGGGCCACATGTGATGCTAAGCAGTTCTGTTTATAACCTCACACTCAGCAAAAATGTATTTTCTTGTTAAATGTTTGCCTTCTGTGTTAGCTTGTATGGAGTGTAATAAATTTATCATTGTCAATCTAGAACTCTTGATTTAAATCTTTCAATCCTATCCAAACGATCTAGCACTCTGCATAGATCTGGAGCATTGCAATACCATAAATATTACAATAAGACGCACATTACTTATTTTTAGTGTCAACAAATACTTATGTTTATCCCTTGCTTATTTCGGCCCTACAAACTTATGTTTTATAATGAAAACAAATGTTTATAACTTTTATTAAGGCATAAATTGATTTTGCATTGTTTATATTTTCTGCTTATAATATATAAAAAAATTAGCTGCATTGTTCCTTTAAGTATTATAAAATGACTCTGCCAAGCAGCACACTGTATATTCTCCAGCGATACTAACAATGGATATATTTTGCAATCATTCCTAATTATGGAAAAACATTCAACAAATATTTAATCTAACATCTGCTATTTGCCAAAATTTAATCTCAAATTTATTGTCTTAGCAGCATATATTGTGTAAATTTGCAAATCTCTTTATGCAGGAATAGTTACTCTCCTATCATTATGTTTTCACTTGATGATGGAAAAGTAAACAATATTCAATAAGCAAATTTCTGATAGTAGAACAAATTTATTTGAAGTCTTTTGGGGCTCATTAAACTTAAATAGAAAACAAATGTTTCCTTATTACCTTAAATCTATCATAGTCATTGTTTCATGAGAAAAGTTCAGACCTCCATGTCATAACCTACAAATTCTTTACTGAAATACCTTTAGAAATAAAAACTAAGGTGTTTTTCAAATTAACCTTTTTCAATTATTCTCTTTCCTAGTGAAAGAACTAAAAATTGAATGTAAAACACAATATAAACTGAGAATTTTGTTCAGTGGATAAAACATATACAGTCAGCCTTTCTATGTATATACATTTATAGCTCTGAAAATGAGAAAAATAAATTTTTTTATATGCATGTTCTTAAAGAATAATGAGAAAAAGTCAATGAGCAATCAGGAAATCAAAGAATAAACAAGGAAGGTATAAGAATTTAAAATTTGTTTGTAGTCAAAATGACCTCTGAAGTCTTTCTAGTATTAATAAAAGGAAAACAACAGCAGCCTTTTAATATTTTCTAAAAATAGCATTTAAACATGATAGGATCTGAAACTCAAAGAGTCTGATTCCAGATCTTATCTTTATTTTACTCATTGATATTTGTAAAAATTATGCTAAATATATAATGATTGATATTTTAATAAGATATTACAGGGACTTGAGGAAAAATAATTTTTTTTTCAAAACACTTTGGTTAGTTTTAAAATTACACAGTCCTCATTTGAGGGTAGGATATAATTTTAACCATAATAGGATAACATTAAAAAAGAAAAAAAGAAAATTTTAAGTTAACATATTTATTTGATACTATACCTGAGCACATTACTTCAAAATTTTAAACAAGATATAGTTATTTACTTTGGTTTTAGTTGATATAAATGCAAAAAGGGTGATAGATATATGATTCATATGCAAGAATTCAAAAATCAAAAATATACATTTAAATTCCAAAATTATTAAATAACAGCAGATAATTAAAAAATAGTGGGATTGTTAATGAGCTTACCAGGACCTTCACTGAGAACAAAGAATCCCCCCAAAAAAATTCTATACTATATTTAATTGTTTATTAAGAATGCAAATAATTAATATATTAATGTACAAAATTTAAGAAAAATCCATACACTGATGTAATGTTAAAAATTACAATTATATAGCTAAGTTACTTTGGGAAACTTAATTTAACCAAAAATTTTAATACATACTTGAATGTTGCTTAATAAAGTTTCTAATTTCATCAGCTTTGAAATCTCCAGAAAATGTTAATGGTTCTGGTTTTCCTTCTACAAAGAGCTTAAGTACAGGAAAATTTTCTTTTGATATACCATAACGCTCAGCAATGTCAGCATTTTCTTTGTCACCATAATCTAAAATTAGAACAAAATAAGTTTAATTGAAAAACTTTAAAAAAAATCCTCCTTGTTTTAACAGACCAATTCATAATTAGCCATGTCAACAAGAAATATAATTATGAAATGTTAAATTCAGTTTAAAAAGGCAGCATATCCTGATTAAATATTTATAAGACTAAGTGAAAGAGAGAAAAAAAGAAAATCTCATATGGACACCAGATGATTTTTTGTACACCTATTAATCTGTACACATTATTATATTTTGACTGTATGAAAGGCACTCACAATTATCTTAGTATTTATACATAACATAAACATAATATATTATTACATATTATAATTAATGAATAATCATAGTTCGAACTGCATATGAATACCTCAATTTCTTTCTATTTTCACTGTTATACACCTGTAATGTTATATGTTAAATTCAGACATTTTGTTATTTAGAGTAAAGATTGCATTTAAAAATAAAGATACACAACTAGATGTTATAATAGTCCTAAATACAAAATTTCAACCTTTTACAGCTAATCATTTTTGATTTATGCTTAGCAAATATGTAAAAAATTTCATTATTTTTCTATCACAAAATAACTTTTTTTTAAATATGCAGTATTTATAGAATAACTTAAAACTTTAAGGTATACCCACCTTGAACACCAACTTCAGATATTAACAAATCTGGTGAAAAACGGGCTGATTCTGCAACTTTACCATATTCATCTTCTTTTTCTCCATATGGATATGTTATATCAAATTTAACAAGGGAAGCTTTAAATTTTGATATCATCTAGAAAAGAAATTAATATGTCAATGGTGCATAATATTATAAATGTTTGTATACAAAACATAATGACTAGTAATGAAACATATCTGGTAACTATCTGGTATCTGAATTTCAGCGACCCAATACCTTGACAGATATCTAAACTAAAGAACTGGATATTCAGACATCAAATGATGAAATGATAGCTGGAGAGGAGGGGGGAATATTTTCACTCAGTCAAATACAGGATTTTAAAATTTAATTCACTTTTGAAATTTTTAAATTTAAAGCAAAATTGGCTGGAGAGTATATAAAATGAAAAATATATCAGTGGGGACACATGTAGAACTTCTCTTAAACCTGAAGGAGTACGAGAGGAATGACCAGAGCGGTGTTATTTCTAAGAATTTATAATTCTGGTATCCAGAAACTAAACTACAATAAAGAAGGTTAGCACTTCTCGTTAATAATTTTTTGTCTCTCAAAGCCAGGCAGGTTGTTAAAATGACTGACTTGCTGTAATAAGAGAGGCTGCTCTCTGAAGAATGTTCCTGCATTCTATCAGAAATTAATGTTATCTACTTATAAACCTTTAAAAGTTATTTAACTCAGGATAGAGTTAATAGAGACTTTAAACACCATATATATTTTAAAAGTATGAACAAAATTCCTCATTCTGAAAAACACTTGTCAATAACAGCATATTAATTTTAGTTAATATATATTTGCTTCATGATAGTATAGTAGAAATACAAAGAAAGGGAATATTATAATTTATTTTTACTCTGTGTAGAATTATTAATAAATTTATATTAAAACACACATTACTTGTACATCCAAAAAGCATAAAAGATAAAACATTTTAGCAGTGGGTATCTATCCAGCATAAAATATAACAAATTTCTAAACAGGCTTTCAATGAAAGAATGCTCATAAAAGTTGCAATGTATTTTAACCCTTTTCACTCTGGTGGCTTTAAAGTTTATATTTAAAATGTTGTAATATTTGAAACAACAGAGTGCAAAGGGTTAAAGGTAACATATTTCTAACAATGATATCCCCTTACAAAAAAAATCTGTTTTACAAATAATTTCTTGATCTATGTTTGGAGCAAGCATCAAATATACCTAATTTATGCTGAACTATTTCGATTATTTAACATGAACTATTTTGGAATCAATAAACTATAAAACATCTTGCAACACAATGAAATAGATGAATAGAAGATTATTTATATTCTATAAAAGTATAAATTAAAGTTAATGAGTAAAACAAAGACAAAAGTTATTTAAAGATAGAAAGAAGTCTATGGCTGCAACCACATATATACTAATGATGCTTTCAGGAATAAATATCCTCTATACCAACCTTTACAACATATGAAATTAAAGATTAAAACAAAACCTTCAGATACAGATATGGGGAACTGGGTAATGTCTTAGTGAGGTGGCTTACCAAAATATTGAGAAGTAAAAAGAATGTATAAGAGGTATCACAGAATTAGAAGTATAAGGGATATTGATGTTTTAAAGGAAAGTAAAAGTGGTGGAAAATAAGTGGATAAATTGTGTTTGCCAAAGAATTCAATAAAAATATTATTCTATGGAAATTTAGATATATATAAGTTTTTCTTTATGATACAAAATGATAATCTGAACAAAAAAGAAAAAACGATGAAACTTGCTATAAAATAACAAAACAAACTCAATTTGTTTATGCTACTTCATGTTTTTAAGGAAAAAGGAAACTAAACTAAAACTGATGATTTTTACTCTACGTTTTTAAATAAAGTGACCACAAATTTTAAGACATAATTAGCTAAATGTTTACCATTAAAAGGCATACCTCCACATCTATCGCAAAAAAAAAAAAATTAAAAGGATCAAAAAGCAATTTTAATGTAGTGAAATCAAATAAACTATCTGCTCAATCAAAATATTCAAACTCTAACTTAAAATAGAAGTTTGAGTAACTTTAAAATAGCAAATGATGGATAATGATCACTCATCTATTTAGATATGAAAAATATTCTGGGGATAAAAAGTTATCTCAGTATTTAATGAGCTTTTTTATCTATTTAATTTGAATGCAAAATAAAAAGGTTGAAGTAAAATTAAACCGAAGAAAAATTAGATTTTTACTTTTTAAATAGATTACAAATAAAAAATCTTCTCTAATGCATTTCAGTTTATACACATATTAGAAAAGTATGAAGATAAAAATATCAACTTCGTGCTATAAAGATTCAATGTCACTTTTAAATCTATGTTTTAATCACAACTGTTAGAACAGCAACAGACACGAAGGTATCAAATATTTAAGACATTGTGCTCAACCGTATACGCTCTCTCGATTTGACTTGCTTAATATACAGCAAAGTTTTTAATTACTTCAGTAATACAAAAAAGAACTAGAGTACAATGAAATAGTACGCGGAAAGTTTTATAAAATTAACGGTTTTAAATATTAGATGACTATTTTAAAATGTAAATAAAAGCACAGAGTCAAAATTCTTCCACTATTTACCACACGTTCAATAAGAAAATTTTAAAATGATTTTGTTTGTACTTGTTAAACAAGGTATCAGTACTGAAAGTATCTGAAAAAGCTTTTCTTACAAAATACATCTAATTTAAAAAAGTTATGTTTACGTACTTTATCGAAGGTCCATGAATCTAAGGGAACTGCACCTTTTAAACCGGTACCTAAACCAACTGTACAAATAATTAAAAGCACTACAATAAGATTGAGACAATTAGAAAGCATATTTTATGCTATTTTTTATAACACACTAAAATTAAACGAATATTTTAAACTGTTTATAATTTTCTAGCACTTCAATTTTCCTAATTTGACAGTAGGAAAGGATGCCTCTCTAATAAAAACACAGCTTTAGACAGACGTGGTCTGAAACAGGAGAAACGAAAATCACACTAGAAGCATTGTAGAGTGAAACTTTTCTTATGGAGACACTAAGGTATTAATATGTGGCAAAAAACAATGTTTTTTACTTTGATCCAAGAAAAGCCGTAATTAAAAAAAGAACAAATAACCAAACAGAAGGAAAATAATTACTCGTCATTTTATTCAAGCCCTTACAATCTATCTAAATTTAATGTCAAAAAATCCAAAATATTCTAATAGTTATATTAATCAAGATTAGATTATTACAAAGGGAAAATAGTAGTTTAAGAAAAATGAGAATTTCATGAAATATAGAGATAATAAAAACTTTACAGTTAGTTATATAAAAGAAATTTTAATTTAACAGCTGAAAATTATGGTTTGGTTTGGTTTGGAGTGCTACGGTCTACTTTTTTGCAACACGAGGGCTAATCTGAAATTATGGACTATAAACACTGTTCATATTTCACACATTGAGAAAGCTATAAGTATTATGGAAAGTCGCTGTACCTCAGTCTGTAAAGACAGTGATCTTGTAACTGGAGGGTAGCAGAATCGAGAATCAAGCCGGCCAATGATCCACCATATTCCTTAATGGCGGCTGGGGTACGTAAATATGTTCAAGATCTGAATGCTTTCCAAGTTCTTAAACGATACTTCTGGAAGTGGTAGGCCATGCCTGGAGGGGGGGGGGCTTCTGCTTGGTATCTGCTTCTAAACTGCGAGTACCCATTCTTGAGGTTAAGAGAGTCTTTGGCCTTCGTGGTTCATCGCTTAAAATGAGGCTGCATATTACCCTTAGCCCTGGACCAGTCTCACAATGCAACGGGATCTATGGGCCCTGGTGTAAGCTTTCCAACACCAGGTCGATGAGTACCAGCAACATCAAATTATCAAAGGGGGATAGAAAAACTTAAATGTCTAATGGCTTTTCACTTCTTTGAAATAGGAAGTTCCTGACATTACTCCTGATGAAAGGTAGAGTTATAAAAGGTTCGATTGACCTATCCTGTCGCAAGGTACAATGGCAAATAAGAGTCCAATTTATACTAGACTTCCATTGCAAGCTGTGGGATGGCATATATATATATATATATATATATATATATATATATATATATATATATAGGTCAGTGGAGATCTCCCCTGATGAGTCATGTTTCTGGCCTCAATGACAGAAACACCTGTCATGTAAGAGCTACAGAGAACAAATACGGAAAGTGCAACAGTAATCGGAAGATCTTTATCAAAATTTATGAAAGCTTTCTTCATTTCCTATTTTCACAGACTTAAACCCACTTGAGAGTCTGTGTGACTCAATGACAGGGTTAGTACAGAACTGCCATCACTAAACTTCAACATTACCAGACTCACTACATAAAAATTGGCTGTTAATATTTGTGACAAACTACCAGCATTTCACAGAAACACTTTCAGCCCATTTGGCTGCGCCTATTGAACTAGAAACTCCTAACTACAGTTATTTACATACTGTATATTAGGCACAATGATGCTTCTTATTTTTTGTATAGCACTGTACAAAAAATAACTTTTTTTTACTTGACTTCAATACTTTATTAACTTGTGTATAACTCATGCAATTTTCTAAAAATAAAATAAATAAAATAAAATTTAAAAAAAAGAAATAAAAAAGAATAGGGTATAAACTCTTAAGGTGCCCTTTATACACGGAGCAGATTTTACTGCTTCATGTAACCCCTATACCTGTGAATAAAGACAGGTGCTGAAAAACGGCTTTCTAGGTTCAAATAACGGTGGTTCAGCATTTTTAAAAACAAAACTTTAATGGACTAAGGACACAGCGTATTATTAGGCCGCCGCCTTCATTACATACATAACACTAACTACAACTTTCTACCCCGGCGCGGACATCAGCGCCCTCTGGTGGAAGCAATTATTCTACACTCCCCACCTGAACTCAGTGAGGAGTTCATCTTTCAAAGACATAAATATAAGCATATAAATTTTACAAGAACATTAAATGATACATAAAAAAATCTGGAATAAAAACAAAAAAAATATACACATTAATTAAGTTCCATATTATACAATAATTGTATAGGCCTTTTTAAAGTGCCAGTAGGTGTTTTAATTATACATGATCTTATTTTACCAAAACCCTCCCCACCATGGACCTCTCTCAATAATAAATTTCCAAATTATGCCTCTAGCAGAAAACAATTCTTTTACAGATGAGTCATTCAAAGTTTTGAAAATATGTTTCAGTTCGTTGTCTGCTCTTTTAAAGGTCCTGGCATTGTCGGAGTACACGGTGGTACACAGTCCTCGTCGAGCCAGAAATCTTCGGAATGCTAGTAGAAAACTCTCAGTGCTGAGATCAGTTACTATCTCTATATGTAATGCACGAGTAACTGCACACGTTAGCAACAGCATGTAGACTTTACCTTGGTTGTCTTTCGTAAAAAATGGGCCTGCAAAGTCCAACCCGGTCACAGCAAATGGGGGCGATTCTTGGATTCTGTCCTGAGGAAGTGGAGCGATATCCTGAACCCCAGGATGAACATTATATCGTCTGCATATCAGACATTTAGTAACGACAGCTTTAACACGCTGCCTACCTTTGATGATCCAGTATTTGGATCTGATTTGAGTTAGAGTTGAATTAACTCCAGCATGGAATACCTTTTCATGGGAGTCCATAATGATAAGCTCGGTGAATTTGCATTTTGAGGGCAGTATAATAGAGTGTTTTAAATTCTCGTGACAGTCTGCAAATTGAATACGACCTTTCAATCGCAGAATTCCCTCCTCATCCAGCATTGGATTAAGGGAGTAGATGGAAGAATCGAGAATTGGTTTTTTATTTGATAACTTAGTTATTTCCACTTGATATGCTTCTTTTTGAGTAAATTTAACCCAATAAAGCTCAGCCGCTTCAATCTCAGAAGCACTTAAAGATCCAGTCTCTGTATGCTTTTTCAAAAGCCTTCCAATAAATCTTAATACATAGGCAGTAATACGGAGTAATTTACGTAAGGAACTGAATTTCTCTATATTAAGGATTGGGAATTCATTGTCAATTATGGGCACCGTCAAAATAATATTTTTCCTCAATTCTAATGATTCTGTATTTTGTACAATTTTTTTCTGTTTCGGAAACCTTTCAATTGGAAAACGTAACCAGAGTGGACCGTGCCACCACAATTCATTCTTAACTAGGGACTGAGCACTAATTCCTCTAGTTAGTAAATCTGAAGGATTTTGATTACCTTTGCAGTGGTTCCACAATTCTGTGCTGCATATACTCTGTATTTCGGTAACACGATTGGCGATAAATGGTTTCCACGTATTTGGAGAACCTTTAATCCAAGTAATGGCGATTTCAGAATCGCTCCAAAAATAAACATTTTCAATTAAATCACCAAACAATTTCTTCAAATATTTATACATTCGAGCAGCCACGAGTGCTCCCATCAATTCTAAACGTGGGAGCGTGATTGCCTTTAAAGGTGCAACCCTACATTTCGACATGATAAAAGACGTTTTAATTTCTGAATTACTCGTACTGTATCTGAAATATGCGATGGCTCCATACGCCTTAAGACTAGCGTCCGAAAATAGGTGAAGACTTACATTCATTGGTTCGTCATCAAAGAAATTTCGCTGAATAGACATTTCAGTTAAATCAGGAAGTTCATCCCGCCAAATGTTAAACTTGTCCTTAAGTTCCGCTGGAAGAACCACGTCCCAGTCAGCACCGGAACACCATACTTCTTGAATAATGATTTTCGCTCGAATAACAAAGGGCGCAATAAATCCAAATGGATCATATATTTGGGCAATACTCTGTAAAATTTTCCTCTTTGTAACAAAATCTCTGTCAGTAGAAAAGTCAATTAAATTTTTTAAATTTAACTTTATATTGTCCTCGATGGAATTCCAAATCATCCCCAAAAAATTTGATTCACTAGTTAATTTATCATCTGATTCCTTTATCCCCTTTAAGACCCATAAATCATTTAATGCTTTAGAATTAGTTCGTAATTTTCTGAAGTTCATCCCAGCTTCATTAAATATATTAACCGCCTCTACAGACAACCGATATGCATCTTCAACCGTTCCTGCTCCGAAATACAGGTCGTCGACATAGATAGAAGAGTTTAACATTTCGAAACTGTCAGGCATTTTATCTTTATATTTCCGAATATGATATTTTATAGTGGCGGCCAAAATAAAAGGTGATATTGTCAAACCGAAAGCTACGCGACACATTTGCATAATCTTAAAAGATTCATTATTTTCAGTAAACCAAAGGAATTTTAGAAATTGTCTATCCTCTTTGGCAATTCCTATCATCAGAAATGCCTTTTCCACATCTCCACAAAACGCTATCTTAAATTTACGGAAATTTAACATAATATCTAATATATTGGGATTTAAATTGGGCCCCGATTCAAGGCAGTCATTTAACGAGTTCGTGTTCCCTGTCCTGGAGCTAGCGTCGTACACAACTCTTACCTTAGTGGTTTCACTAGATCGTACTACTGCTCGATGTGGCATAAAATATCCCACATTTGTGTCATTATTCGGACATTCCTCAACAATTCCCTCTAATATCTGGTTTTCAATTATTTTCTTGTATTCCTGAAAAACCTCCGGAGTTTTATTTAATTTATTGTGAAGGTTCGTGAAACGTTTCTTTGCCACCTCAAAATTATTTCCCAGATTATTAGGACTGTATTTCCAGATTAAATTTGCTTCGTATCTACCATTTTTAAACTGCAAATTTCTTTCAAACTGTTCTATTATTCCGCAATCAATATCCGAGTATTCATCAGAATCATTTATTCCCATTTGTTCTAATTCCCAAAAACATCTTAAATCTTTCAACAGAAGAATGTTCGTCATTGCTGTTAAATTTTGAGAGCAATTTTTAGTCGTTTCATTTTTTTCGATTCCAGCTGCAACCCAACCAAACACAGAACTGACTGCATATAACCCTTCAGATATTTTGATTCTTTCAGCATAAACTACATTCCAGAATTCATCCCCGCCAATTAAAATTTCAATGTATGGGTTATTTTTGTTTACAGAGCAGTAGGCCATCTGCAACCCCATGTGCTCCATGAAGTCTGCAATTTGCTTACTAGGCACATTGACGGGAGCCGAAGAAATAACATCTGAGATTAAACATTCAATTTTTATTTTACTATTTTGTTTCCAATTCTGAATTTCGATTTCGACTACCGGATATGAATGATTCATTGGCGTGGTCGCACCGAAAGAATAAACAGAAAGTCTTTCATAACGGATTGGAATTAGTTTTAAATAATCGGCCAATTTTTTCGTAATAAAGGATCTGTGACTGCCTTGATCAAGAATTAATCTAGTTAATTTTGATTTATATTTAGAACAAGCATAAACTGAACAAGTTTGTAACAATATTTCTTTGGAATTACAGTCATTATTATCATAACATTTAGGAACAGAAGCAATCAATTTTAAGTTTTGAACATTATTTCTTTCCTGAGAATTCGAGGTTAGAGATTCACTTTCATTTCCTGAATAACTTTGTACTGACGTTTTATTTGCAGGAGATTTATTAGTACAAATCGATTCATTGTGATACATTCCGCCGCATATTTTACACTTAGTTTTATTTCTACAGTTTTTAGATGTATGGAATTTTTTAAAACAAGAAAAGCAGCGGTTTTCAGATCTTAGTTTTTTCAGTTTATCAGAAACATTAATTTCGCATTTAAACGACTCGTGCAAATTATCACAGAAGATGCATTTTCGGTTAACTGCAGTATGAAATGCAGCCGTGGGTGTATTTTTTACATGTTTTCTAGTTTCATATTTTGACTGATCGGATCGCGGAGACGTATAAATTTTCCTTTCATTTAATACCAAATTTGAAACTTCTCTGCACTCTAGTTCTGTTTTAATAAATTCTGTTAATTCCGAAACTTCAACTTTATCTTTCGATATCCTTTGCCGATTAAATTCCAAAACTAAATCTTCCGGAATCAATTTTAATAATATTGGAATTAGTAAATGTCCATATGAGCCAGAAGTAACTTCTAAAGCTTCCAAATTACGAATCGAAATTTCTAATTCATCATACAATCTACGTAAAGCCTTTACGTTCGCAGAATTTTTAACACATTCTAAATTGAGAATTTTATTCATAAATGAATTTATTATGAGATCTTTTCGACCATATCTATCTTTTAGTGATGCCACACAACTATCATAATTATTTTCTGTTAATTCAAAACTTGAAACAACATTTGAAGCTTGTCCCGTTAATAACTTTTTAACAAGCAAATTTTGTATTTTTGAGAGCGTTTCGTTTTTATCTATCGAACTTTCGAAACTATTCCAAATTCCCAATGTCTTTGGGTCGAAAAAATTTTCGATCAATTTCGGTAATTTTTATTGAAAACTGCGAATTTTGTTTTTTCTAGACTGGTACTACATTTTTAATAAGATCCATTTTAAATTCTGTCTTTCAACAGGTTGGGATATTAACAAACTATGCGTCAACTTTATCTACATATACATTATAATTTGATACAATTAATAAATTTCTTTTTTTTATCTTATATTTCTTTTCAATACAAGTTAATAGATAATCTTCTTTGAATTAAGTTTACGATCAGTATAATCTTTGAATTTTTCCATCAACTTTAATATAATTTCTAGAACAACTTATAGGATCCACAAATAACTTTCTTTTTAATTTCACTTTAATTTTCATTTTAGTTAAATATACACATAGACATCTAATCAAGTATTTTACTGATCCAATCTCTATTAAATCACTTTCCATTTTAAACAGGACATCGGTTTGTTTAATTATATACACCCAAGATACATAATAAATATTTTTACTTCTGTTCACTTAAAATTCTTTCTAAATTACTTTATACCTACATTAACTTACTCCATATCCTAAAAACACAAACTAAACTTCAACTTTTCAAAACTTGCCGATTTTTGAAAACTTCTATGAACAAGGATTAAATTATAAACCGTAGTCCATTTCTAAACAGCTTCTTTACAGGCATTGCATATACTGAATACATTCTAACTGTATTCAAGGCGCGGCCTCAATGGTTAAGTATTTTTTTTCATTCTTTACTATTCTATATTTATCTTTATACCGAACGCGATATTTTAGGAGTACGTTCTTTGACAATGATTCATATTATCATTTATTCATAGAAACCAAATTTTTGCTAAGAGTATGTCGCTTAGATTATATATCCTGTTCAGATTGGTGAATCTCGAAGATCGTGTAACAGGAACATTGATTTTAAGAATGCTTATATCATTTGAACTTTAAGAATATTACTATGATTAAATACTGGAGGGCTTGACACATAATTCAAGAAATAGCAAACAATAAACCCATTATAAGACAATTTCCAGCTTCATTTGGAAATCTATAAATGATATCAAGTTGCCCAGCATACTAATAACAAACGGATTCATACTTTATATAAAAATACAGTTCCTTTTTTATTTCACTTTTTACTCATTCTATTTAGATAAATTCGAGGACGGTATTCATTTCCAGAGATAGCAATCTAACAGAACAGAATGAATGTTATAATATAGCCATATACTACTTTCTATTCAATAACGTGGTTCAGCATTTTTAAAAACAAAACTTTAATGGACTAAGGACACAGCGTATTATTAGGCCGCCGCCTTCATTACATACATAACACTAACTACAACTTTCTACCCCGGCGCGGACATCAGCGCCCTCTGCTGGAAGCAATTATTCTACAACAGGTATTCAAGGAAGAACATGAAAAGGCAAAACCCTCACTGAATTCAAGTATTACTGCACCTATCATTCTTTACTATTGCACATACTTTATACATCACTGCAACACTAATTAATAACTTTGAAAGCGAGACGTTCCATTTCAGACCTCCATGGTCATTTCATAGTGGCCAAAATCCTCACAATGACCCAAAACGACTGATAACAAGCTTGAAGGCCATCGTCATAAAAAATACTGGTAAAAAAGAATTAGGAAATTAAAGATACGCTAACACTTTTTAATCTTTAAAATCAGGATTGGTTGATTATACCACTAGATACAAATCCTGATATAAATCAAGATTTAAAAAATTGATTTAAATTAAGAATGCTTTATTTTCACACTTTTGAATACTTTAAGTAGGATTTTTTAAATTGATTAATGGAGGGCACCAAAAGAATTATAAAGTACAATAACCCATTATAGAATGTGACAGCTTCATTAGTGGAGGTGTTATTGCATGGAAGGAGTAATGATTGATGCAGGTGCGCCCGTACAAGCATTCAACAGCGGATCTGTAACCACCCAGAGATATCAGGACAAAGTCTTACAACTTTATATAAAAAAATTGTAAGTTCATAAGGATCTAACTTTTCATTTATGGACGATAATGCTCTTCCACATCGAGCAAGCATCATTGATGAATTCCTGAGAGTAAAAACCCAGCAAAGTCACAGGATCGTAACTCGATAGAAAATTTACAGAGATAGAAAACTTACCTTGGAAGAGAAATTTCACTTAGACATTCTCCTCCTAGAGATGTAAAAACTCTGAAAATGGCATTTCTGGAAGCTTGGAGCTTAATGCGGATCATGCGCTTAATATCGTTATTACCAGCAGGAAAATGAATTCTGATTTATTTGTACACGTCATTCCCTGACGTGTACACATGTTTCTTTATCTCCTGAGTTATTCCTTTTTTTTCTGAACTCTTATTGTCTTTTTTTCAAAACTATTTTTGTTGTTTTATGATGAATATTTCCTTTGCAGTGCTCTTAGATTTTTACCTTTCTATTTATTGCCATAAAGTTATTTATCATTCCAAAAAAATTCCTAAAATTAGAGTTCATGGTTTATAAGAAATCCGTGTAAATTTATCCATGTAAATATAATTTTGGAATTAGTTTTTTTTTTAAATATAACAATTCACAAAATTATCTTTATTTTGATTTTGATATAATAAGTGAGTAAGAGTGTTAAAGAACTTGTATAATAAAAAGAAATTATTATTATTTTAAGACAAGATTTTTCATTCTAAGATGATTCTTAAAAAGGCTATTATATTTAAAAATATTTTTCGGTATGAAACGTGCGGTATTCTCTTAAGGAATTTTAAATATTAAAAAAATTCATAAAGTCTTTCCAGGGATCAATAAATAACCCTGATAAAAGTGCTCTATTTTATTTTATTGACTGAAAAAATTTTTGAGAGGAATTTTGACACTCTCTGAAGATAAATCAATTTAAAGTGCTTGCTTTATATGATTAAGGGGAAAAATACCGAAAAAGGTATGCAAAATTGCAAAGATTAGAATTTTGTGTAATGGACTAGAAATCATATATAATGGACCATTTTTTTAGTGATCCAATAAATTTAAAATTGTTTTATAATTTTCCGCAGTTGAGAAATCAGCAATTTAATCTCAAATTCATAACAGAATGAGTGAAATGAATCAAGATTTGTCAACACAAGCAATTGAAGAAAAAGTGGTGGAATTCTTTGCTTAAATGTTGAAAAGGTTAAATTTTTACGTCCTGGACCAACCTAAAGTTACCTTTATATCATATCTTATCACATTCTCTTAAAAACTAAATGTTTCTTTTTAATTTCAATTAATGACGTTAGATGGAGACACCATAATACATCGCATAATCATCCTAAAAGTTTAAGAAAAAACTATACTAACAGTCTGCAGTAACTGACGGGATAGATTATTAGAGTGTTATTATATGCAGTACTATGTAAATCGTAAGATAGCATTAAACATAGGTACGTAGCACTATTTATGATAAACTGAACTTTTCAATCTCTAAACTTTTTAAAATACTATTTTTCGTAGTAGCTTCAAATTTTAAGACCATTTCAATTGAGTCTTCATAGATGGCGACACAGAGTCTGTTTCCAGTCTCTTTTGCTTTATACAAATCCCAGTGTTACCGTGCGTAATGAATCCATTTAATCACAAATTTTTATTAAAATTCACTACGATCATAACACTTTCTCTACGTTTGTATATATGCCGGTATGTGTTTATGTATGTGATTATTTTTATTCAGTCAAATTCCATTATAACTCGGCATATAACAAACTTCCGTATATAACAATAACAACAAAAAAAGTCTTGCTATTTACTTATTGTGTTTTATTATGCTTATTTATTATTTTGTAGTGGGATATCGAAATCGTAGAATTCGAATATAGCATATCTTTTTTTAATTTTTTCAGTAACTTAAAGAAATTGCTTTTAAACCTTTCCACAGTTGAAAAAACAGTATTTAGTCTCTAATTACCTGACAGAATAAGTGAAATTAATTAAGTGTTGTCCACATAAACAATTGAGGAAAAGATAGTGGAATCCTTTGTTGTCGATTTCTTGGACTTGGAGGGTAGGTAACGTGTTCCTGGTATTTCCATATGAAAATGCGTCGAGAGTTGCTACTTAGGCCGAACTTATCAGTGAAACGAAAACCATTATAGAAGTTTGATGGTCTAATAGGCGTCATGTTGGATGGCCACACACCCATCTCTGCCTTTGAAATTTGGATATTGAAAAAGATTTGAAATTTCGACAGCCACATGAAAGGCTGGCATTATAAGCACTAAGCTGGGAAAGAACCACGAACACTTACAACAAGCAGCAAAGATGGTGTTTAAACGCCTTGGCCGATTTTTCCTTCATGTACACACATACGTACATATAAGGTAATCTGGTGCAGTGCATTGCTGTGAAGGAGTGTCCACATCTGTTCCAGGGGTTTGTGAGTGAGAAACCGCCATAAAGCAAGAGAAAGGGAGATAAGAGGAGTAACTCAGCTGAATCAAGGACCTGGAGTTAGAGCTCAGTCAATTTTATGTAAACACAGGTTAGAGTGGCGCGTTTCACTGTGGATTTATTATTTCTGTTTTTAAATGTTTAGTTGTTTATTATGTGTTATTTTGTCCGTAAATATTTGCTTCTTCAATTCAGTCTTAGTCATCGAATATATGTCAAACGACACCTCTGACAACAAAATTTAAACAGATGTGAAAACAACCCCCTCTATATATATGTATGTGTGTGTGTGTGTTTAATGATAAATCTTTATGTTAATCTCATTTGATTTACCTTTATGTTAGTTAAATAGCTTATAAAGTATATATTTTTTTGTTATGCCTTTTAACAGAAAGATTGCCTTGTGTTTAAAAAAGATGAAATTAAGATCTAAATAAATTAAAAGTTACCCACAAAATAAACCAGGTTACTGAAAATACTCTAGTTTATTTTTCTTGTATACACTGAATAAATATATACAAAATTTACACCAGCAACACTTAACAAGTAAGTTTATTAAATCAAAATGACAAAATAAATTGTGCCTTATTCTTAAAATGCAATTCAATGAAAAACAGACACTCCTGACTTTACGATCCATTTGTTTCAGGATCTCCTGTATTTAAGACCAATTGATTTTCAACCTGCAAACTAGGGAATCTTCTTAGAACATCATTTAAACTACACTAAAAGCTTTAACTCAAGTTGGGATGAAGAGGGAGATAAATGCATTCAAGGCGTCTTTTAAAAAATACCTAATAAGTTTCGCGAACAACATTTAATTGTTTGACAATCTTGAACAAATATTGATATAATTTAAGGACTCGCAAACTTTGCCAGCAAAATTTAGACTTTGAAGTGAGAGACATTGCTGAAAAATTAGATTATATCAATGGAGAGCTAACAAATGAAGATATTACAGAGTTAGTTGCACTGTAGTATTCAGAAGAGGAAATAATTGAAATAGTTCTTGATACGGGAGTTAGCTGGCCCTCTCTCCAAAAATTAATTTTGCTATGTTGGAACTAGAGGCTATGGATGAAAATACAAAATGTTTCAATAAAGTTGAATGTTGGATGAGGAAACTTTTAAGGGGCTATAGATAAATTTATCATGAACAAAAGAAGATTACAAAGCAAACTACACTTACGAGTTTCTTTTCGACTGTTTCATCCAGGTCCTTCACCATAAAAAATGTACAACTCCTCTTTAATCGTCTTCATTTCTCTTACCTGGATCTCTACAGTCAAATAAACAAATGGTAAATGTACATGCATAAATTTGAAGTTTATTGCGCCATTTTTATAAATTAATTTTATAACTTTTCCATATTCCGAGCATAAACTCTTTTCTTATCGACCAGTTTGGTTAACGACGTAGTCGTCGGAACGAAACTCGGTCGTAAAGTGAGGAGTACCTGTATAAATTACTCCTTAAGGGCACATGGGACATCTCGACAAGCCAAATGAAGGAGTTTTTGTGAATTATTTTACTACAAGTATTTCTTTTCCAAGTACAGACATCAATAGATTTCTTTTCTAGCAGTAGGTAAAAACACTGTAGCATGTTCATAACGCTAAATAAGTTAACTATCTGTATTATTTAATTAAATATGGGTAACTAACTCCTCTTATATATGGACAAAAAATATCAATAACATGCCAGTTAGGTACATTTTTCTAAAATTCTACTTAATATATAATCTTGAATTTTGGTATGATTATATAAAATATTTCTTTAGACAGTAACAAATAGCATTTTAGATTTTGATCACCTAAAAATAATTTGATTGCCTTTACAATCAAACTATTAAAAATCATTCAAAAAGTATAATTTTTTAATATTTTTTTAACATCTCCAACAATATTTCGTTTAAAATATTGCTTATGTTTTTAAGAAACAGGTGACATTTTCGTATCTTTTACAGTTTTCTATTAAAGAGTACCGAAACATAAGAAAAGATGTTTTGAGAAAAAATGAGAAAAACCATATTAATCTAAACTAGATTAATTATATACTGCCAAAACTTTAAATGTTTTAAAAGCCAACACTATAATAATTTTGTATCAACATTTTAGTATCTTTATTTGTCTGACTTACTTATTATTTTTTTTTTAAATTCTGGCTGTTTTGGGAGATTTCGGAAACTTTGTGACGTCTTGGAACATAAATTACATCTATTTTTTGCAACTTATGCTCCTTAATTTGGCCTGGTTCAATTCCTAAATTTTAGAACTTTCTTGTCATTATAAGCACCACCGCTTACAAAAAACTAAATCCCATAAAATAACCACGTTTAAGGTTGTTACTGCTGTCTACGCAGACATGGGGGGGGGGGTAATCTGAGTCATTATGTAATGACTCGATGTTCTTTTTCAAACAGTTATATTTTTAATCGCTTCCCTTACAATTTTTTTGAGAAAAAAAAATGGCAAAAAGTCATCACATTTTTTTAAAAATTTTATTATTAAATATAAGGAAATGAAACAAAATAAAATATGTAGGTTTTAAGTTAACTTTTTAATTTTTTACAAGTGTACAAGCATTTAGATTTAATATTAGTTTACTATCTCGAGTTATCTCGGGCAAATAGAAAAGCTAAATATTAGTCTTTGTATGATAGTTTTTGAAACAAGGGACAACACAAAGTGATACCCGACATTCTGTACTCTGGTCTCTTTTCTTGCTGTCTTACCTCTGGAATATGTTTTACGCGAGCTCAGCACAGAGTACACTATCTCATTGGATTTGATTTTTTTTTCAGTATCAAGCATCCTTACAAATTAAAAAAAATGGCAAAAAGTCATCACATTTTTAAAAAATTTTATTATTAAATACAATAAAATGAAACAAAATAAAATATGTAGGTTTTAAGTTAACTTTTTAATTTTTTACAAGTGTACAAGCATTTAGATTTAATATTAGTTTACTATCTCGAGTTATCTCGGGCAAATAGAAAAGCTAAATATTAGTCTTTGTATGATAGTTTTTGAAACAAGGGACAACACAAAGTGATACCCGACATTCTGTACTCTGGTCTCTTTTCTTGCTGTCTTACCTCTGGAATATGTTTTACGGGAGCTCAGTACAGAGTACACTATCTCGTTGGATTTGATTTTTTTTTCAGTATCAAGCATCCTTACAAATTTTTTTGAAAAAAAATGGCAAAATGTCATCACTTTTTTATAAAATTTTATTATTAAATACAATAAAATGAAACAAAATAAAATATGTAGGTTTTAAGTTAACTTTTTAATTTTTTACTAGTGTAAAAGCATTTAGATTTAATATTAGTATACTATCCCGAGTTATCTCGGGCAAATAGAAAAAGTTAAATATTAGTTTTTGTATGATAGTTTTTGAAACAAGGGACAACACAAAGTGATATCCGACATTTTGTATTCTGATATCTGGTCTCTTTTATTACTGCTTTACCTCTGGAATATGTTTTACGGGTGCACAGAGTACACTATCTCGTTGGTTTTGATGTTTTTTTTTACAGTATCAGGAATAACATCTGGAAAATGCCTTGAGGTTAACCTGAGTGGTAAAGGACTAATGCTGGGTGTTTCTGGTGTGGCAGAAAACTTGTCATTGCGATTTTCTGAAATTTGTTTTTCAATCAATGGAAAACACGGGACCAGTCAAAGAACCGCGAAACCAACAAAACTTTGCAAACTGCCAATCAAAGCTGAATATTTCCTGTAATTTCCCCCAGGCCGAGTAAAACCGTGATAAAATAAATCGTACTGACAAATTTTGCTTCTCCCGAGTTTTCTCGGGATAATATTTTAACTGCCACATACACGAAGCCGAGATAACTCGGGATAATCAGGCAATCGGTTAAGAGGGAATCAAAAACACTGGGGCAGTATACTATAGAGTAAATAAAAGCAAGATAAATGTTCAGAGAATTAAAGAAATATATGACTTATTAAATAAAAATTTCTCGTTTATTTCTATGCCATTCTGAAAGGCACACAGTATATACAATTAAATAGCTGTAATATTGTATGTGTATATTATAACCAAATAAAATAAATCAATTATAGTTTTGATGAACACTGCAAAATTGTAAACTACAATATAAAATACGGTGAATATTTGTGTATGTCGTTAAAATTTATATAACTCAAACTGGTAAATGAAAACTGATGTATATATATTATAAAATTTTGAATACTTATGACTTGTATAAATATGAATTGCAAAAAAGGGAAAAATTGTAAAATGCAAAATAAGTTAATATAACTAATTTGTAAATATGGATTTACTTGTTTAAAATAGTGTAAAAATGTAATGCTACTGTAAATATTGAGCATCCATATTGAATTTTTGCATATGTAAAAATATGAAAATGTGTATCCAAAGATGATGTGTAACGCAGAAGATTGTAAATTATTTATTTTATTTATTTTTTAAAAATAGTTTTTTTTGTAAATATGGGATTTCATCTGTTTTTCCGGGATCATTTCC
>CM063503.1:99840033-99850033 GCA_032207245.1 Pardosa pseudoannulata | reverse complement strand
GCCATAATTACATAGGAAAGCATAGGCGGAAATGTAACCCTTACGAGATAAAGAGACACAAAGACAATAAGGACACACACACAGAATGTAGTGTAAAACGCTTTATTACACAAAAAACAACAATAACAAATAAAAAGTATGACAGGATGTGTTCGAAATTGCTGCCATTGGCATGAATGCACGCACGACACCGACGCGACATGGATTGGCGGACATTTTCGAAAATACCGGGCGTTTCACGTATCGTAGCAGCAGCGATGGATATCCGTGCCACCAGGTCCATTGTAGAATTGACGGACGTGTCATAGACAAGACTCTTCATGGCACCCCAGAGAAAAAAATCCAGAGCAGATAAATCAGGGGATCTGGGAGGCCAAGTGACTGGACCACCACGCCCAATCCACCTGTTTGGAAATTTCCGGTCCAAATGCTCACGAACACACCCTCTTCGAATACGGGTGTTCGTGTTATTCATGGCCGTCCAGAAAGTCCAATCGTGGCTCTGAAAGATCCATGTTTCACGAGGTTCTGATACACCCGGGCGAACATTTGATGATTTGGTTGCCACCTTGTTGGATACATTTCCCGATACAACCAAACAGCAGCATGTCTGTTTCTGTTGGCTAGACCGTAGATGAAATGGATATTTGCCAAATTGGCCGTTCGTAAAATTATTCACGTTCATCGCACGCTGTCTGTGTCTGAATTCAGGAAACCACACGTGCCGATCTTGCGAGGTAGCGTATAGCGCCACCTATTGCTTTCCTATGTCATTTTGGCTCCTCACAATGTTCTCTACCTCCCCTCCAAGTTTGTACACGGACTTTGGGGACACCCTGTATATATATATATATATATATATATATATATATATATATATATATATATATATATATATATATATATATGTGTGTGTGTGTGTGTGTGTGTGTGTGTGTGTGTGTGTGTAAGTGAAAAGGAAACTAAATCGGTAAATTAATGTAGAGATTTGGTATAAAACCCCGTAAGTGGCCCATTAAAGAATATACTGTCAGAAAACCTCCCATAATGTGATAGCTCAATCCTGCCTAAGTAAATTTATATAAGAAAACCCTCATTATGGCTCGAGAAAATTCTCAGGGGTTTTCAAATCTAAAGTCAAGTGGCAGTAATCCAGCTTCCCTTTCCCATTCCGAATTTAACCCCCAATCTAAACTGACCACTGGGGCTACAGTTCACGCTCTCAGGGTAGGTGTCTAAGCAAATAAAACTTTATAGGGCCGTAGCGGCCAATTTAGGAAATTCTCGAAGATAAAGGAAATACAAGCTATCTAAGATGTATTTCTACTTAGTTTTTTTACTTAAAATCTTACTCAGATTTTTACATGTCCCTATAATGAAGTGAGAACCCGTCCACTCGACGCTCTGGTAATAAGGGTCTTTAGTGACTAATACGGTGTCTTATTTCTGGTCATGACTGCAGAAACCTGGTCGTATACTCCGTCTTACGACATATAATATCATTATATATATATATATATATATATATATATATATATATATATATATATATATATATATATATATATATATATATATATATATATATATACAGAATGTAAAAAAGCTTGTCATATCTTTAAGCAATTATAGAATTTTCCCTAACAAACATCTTTCCCAAGGCAACATAAAATCTGAAGTAGATGCTCTAGGGTAGGTTATTCGGGGGAAAAATAGAGCAAATTAAAGACGAATAATAAAGGACAAAGAGATTTTACTATTGAAAACTTTACGTAATGTTCGAATGAGTGACCAGAATCTTCTGAACAAACATCACATAGATGGATTGATTCACGGACAAGTTAAAAAATTTATGGCACCTTCCAAACATTTGCTTACGTGATGCTGATTCGGTAGCCAAGATCCTCTAATGGATCAATAGCACTTTTAAACAATCCTTTTTAGATATCCATAGAAAGCAACATCCAACAGGATAAATCGAGAGAACTGGGAGGGCAAGAAACGCGACCTCCGTGGCCAATTCATTTTTCGGAAAAACAACGCCTAGTTTTTTTAGTACAATATTAGAGAAATACGTTCATTTTCGTATTTTAATAGTACTCAAGCTCTTATGGTCATCTCTGTATCACATCTTTGTCCAAAGAATTAGTTCGAATAAAAGTTGCCTGTTCAGGTGCTGAAATGTTCACCGATAGGACAGCACCATGTTTGGAAATAGTTTCTAGTAAATTCCTACCACTTCTGAGGCAATTCCATTAGTAATCTCGAACTCCAGATGCATATCAGCCTTCCCGGTATTGGAATATTGGTAAATCTTTGGCGAAAAACAGCAAGTAAATGACGGTTTTTGCAAAAGGTGACTTTTCATCCACTCTAGAGAATCCGCACTCAGTGTTTGCTTTCAAGACCCTACTGAACTGAGAAAATTGGTTATGTAAGTTCTGTGTCCCCTTAAAGTTGTAATTATTAGTTTTGTTTATCCTGTATATATATATATATATATATATATATATATATATGTAGGTATATATACATTTATGAAATGCCAAAAATTTTAAGATACGCAAAATCTGGAAAGAGAAACATTGCCCTAATATGACTTCTAGGGGTTTGACTCAGAAAAATTAATAAATTAAATGCAGTCTTTGTACTTCATTAAATTTACACCAACACTCAAAACGTAGTCTAGTTCAGAAAGTTCTTCTAAAACTCCCTTTAATTCATCTCTCTTGAAACTCGAAGAGTGGTCGGCGTGCACCCCTTTTAGAAACTGATTTACTAACCCCTTCACTGAAAACAAATATTGCCCTTTAGCATGAGATGTACTTTCCACGAAAATTAGATCCAACATATTGAAGGTTTTGAAGTCCAGCATATTTGAAGTTTTGGAAAAAGCAAAATGGTGAAGAAAATCGACCCTGTTGGGGGTTTCAGTTTTGGTTGAGTTACTGGGGTTTTATGAGAACCACATGGAAAAGGAAAAGATTTGCAAGTTAAGGATTTTTATTCCTGGGAAAGGAAGCAGTTGCACTTTTTGCTTTTTTTTAACAGGATGTAGAATTAAAGTTGAGGTAAATTATTTGGTTACGTATAAGGATAAATTTTTATTACACTTCACATAAATAAACACATGTATATATATACATATATATATATATGTATATATATATATGTATATGTATATATATATATATATATATATATATATATATATATATATATATATATATATATATATATATATATATATATATATATATATATATATATATATATATATATATGTATGTATGCATATCTGTCTATCTATCTGTATATTCAGAATTGTAAATTTATAGACTTTTTTATTTATCAGTAAGTAATTCCACAAATGAAAACCTGAATACTGCTTTACCGGTAATTTGTTCTCTAAAATTTACAGAGAAAGAAGATTTTAGGAAATAAATTATTATAATAATTTAGATTTGTTATCAAAGTCAAATATCATTTGTATTTATATCAAAAGACAAATTACTGAATAGGAATTAATGCAAAATATGAATATTTAAATCTCCACAAAATATTAAATAATAAAATTAATTTACTTCAAAATTTATAAAAATGTTAATGAAATATTAAAAAAAACTTTCCTACTAAATATAAAAATTAAGCATACAAAGAATAATTCAGACGTAATATATAATTTTCATTCATTGGTATTTTTTAAAAAAGTATATTCGTTAGTAAAATCAATTTGTCTAAAGTTTTATTGCCTAATTTAGGAGTAAAATAATCCAGCTGTTGAAATCTATGGGGTTCCCTATCTTTGGTCTAATAGTCTCTTGATCTGTTTCGTTTCTAGCACCTAATAGTTTCTATCTCACTTAAAAGACGTTGTTGATGGGGTCAGGGGTCAGTTTTGACAAGAGAAAACACTCCTAACCCCTTTAAATTTACGGACATATCCCTTTAATGCCTATCGTCTCATTTTAGATACTCCTAAAATTAGCTTGTAGAATTTTTTCAGTAATTTCTATTATTTAAAATTTTTCATCAGTTAGTGTGTCAGTTAGTACTATTAGTGGATTGGAAAAATAAAATCGGGGAGTTAAAACACGAGAAACGACACCAAATAATAATATATACATATAATATATATCTTAAAACTGATCTTTTGCCACTATACCTTAGTTTATAATACGAATGGGGAGGAAATCAAATTAAATAAAAAAAATCCAGAAACTTCACTTAATTAACTGCCCTGCTGCACAAAATAGTGTATACTTACAAGCTGAAAAGGCTTTCCATATATTTATTTATTCTATGAAGAACATCATGCTGCGAAGTATTTATATATAAAGAAAGGATTCCTTTCAATTTCTTGAGATCAAAAATTTGCATCCAAAAAGACAAACAGAAAAAGGAGCACAAAAGTAACTCTAGTTATGAATAATTTATTGCAGATTATGTTATTTACAACGTGCGGATGTTTGTATTTTCGATAGGTAAGGAGTGAGTTTTTTGAAGGGGGATAAAAAAAGATTTAATTTTTGAAGTCATTTACATAAATATTGAATTTCATCCGGTATATCGTAAATATACTTTTACGTACATAAATAGCATTTCGATATTTTGTGTTTCTTGTCCACGAATTAAAAATGATACATTGTCACACCCATGAAATGATCTAAAATTTGGGACGTATAATAGTGTTTTATCCTTGAATAAGAAAAAATATTTTTGTAGTGATGCTTGTGTATTTATACACACACACCACACACACACACACATATATTCTTACTGTTTTATGAGCCGCGGTAGCTCAGTCGGCAAAGGCAAGGCTCTCGTAACCGGAGGTTTGTGGGTTTAGAGGGATTCACCGTGTCCGTTAAAGGTGAATGGGGCAAGTAAAATATGTTCGTGGAGACAGTGTCCTCCAAGTTCTCAATCAATACCTCTAGGGGTGGCAGGCTAAGAATATAGGTCTTCTGCTTGGTCCCTGCTTCATAATTATGAGGACCCACTTGAGCAAAAAGTCTTACTTTCACCCTTGAGGTGCTCGTTAAACGAAAGGTGCACTCCCTTTGCCTTAATACGATTAGCGTATGGCTCAATCGTGCTTGGTTTGACCAACTGGCATCAGACAACAACAACAACAACACAAACATATATAGATGAAGTTAATAATGAGAAAAGAAAACAGGGCAAAACAAGGAAATAAGAACAAAGGTTTAATGGTGTTGTGTCTCCTCAGCAATACCTACAAACACCCTTAAACAAATAGATTATTTCTGAAAGATGTGACTAGACAATAAGCAGATTTTGGTACTGTACAATCCATATATACAGAAGAACGGAAAATAGCAACCTCTCGTGTTACGTCGCTAAGATGCACTAGACAATATAACAGTAAGTGAAGCTAACAGCATATGGATACACACACTTATATAGGTAAGCATATTCATTACACATCATTCATTACAATTACTTTTTACTTCTCAAAGTACAGGCTGTTAAGAGATCTCGTTTATATATCAGTGCCATGCCTTCTTTTCTCTTTGTTTAGAAAAATGTTACGATAACTGTCAAAAGTCATATAAAGCAATTTAAATTTATCATACACACTCACTCACTCACTCACACACACACACACACACACACACACACACACACACATATATATATATATATGTGTGTGTGTGTGTGTGGCAAGGTTTTGAAACACAAAACTATAATTTAAGGTAAAGTTAACAGACATTACAACGTACTCAATTATGAGGAGAAGTGATATGGGGTGACTGACTTAGTTTATAAAAGCGGACAGCGCCTAAATCGGGATAGAAAGTTTTTGAGCACTTGATTTCTTGACTCTACGATTAACATATGTTCCTTTGTTAGAGGAGTTCACCCCGTAGCAGACAAGCCGTTTTGAGAAAATGTCCTACGAATTCTTGAAGAAGAAATAAAGCATTAATTAAATGACATGGTTTCATATGTCTTTTCACACTTTCAAGAGTTAAACATGATGTGTATATATACATATATATATGTATGTATGTATATATATATATATAAGTATGTAACTATATATATATATATATATATATATATATATATAAGTATGTAACTATATATATATATATATATATATATATATATATGTAATAATATCAATATCTAAGCCCTAAAGCCTATTCCAAAATTATCCCTTTTCCCCATTCATTATTTTAGATCTTAATTTCTTCTCTTTATATTAACCATATTTTTCAGCCATCCAATTTAAACGAGGAAGTTTTCATTCCTTCAGCGTAACCCCGAAATTCTTTCTATGATTCCCAAAACAGAAAATGATATGGCTGGCATCTTAATTAGGAAGTTATAACTTTCCCATGAAAATTTGTAACGATCAGCAGTAATGCTCCTCTGAGACGCCACATTATAGCAGATGGCTCCAGTCAAAGGTTACTTTCTATAAGCAAATAACACGTGCCTCAGCATTTTTCCCACACACAGGTTTTTAGCCGTCTCTCGCAGAAGGTTGGCATTACTATTACTTAGAGAGAGAGCTTTCTGACACCGTTCGGTTCAGACGTCTCTGGATTCTGTGCTATTTTATCGTATGAAATAAAAGTTAAGTTCAGCCGCGACGAATGATGTGTTTCTTTCAAACAGACGATTAGCGGGACACTTGGCAGCCCAGCATGCCCAGGCTGAGGAAAATAATAGGGGCAATTTCAAAAGAAGTTTTCAAGTGTAAAGTTCGGGGCCAGTGAGACCCCTGGACCATTACATATATATATATATATATATATATATATATATATATATATATATATATATATATACATATATATATATATACATATATATATATATATATATATATATATATATACATACATACATATATATATATATATATTATATATATATATATATATATATATATATATATATATATATATATATATATATATATATATATATATATATATATATATGAAGGATTTTAATCAACTGTGTTTTTTTAATGAAAGGTAATAGTAAAATATTTGTTACATAAATTTCCTAATGTCTAAAAATGACATGGTCATCGATATTTATATACTCTCTTACCTTGGTCGGGTTTTCTTACGTATTGCGTCAATGATAATACGAGCGGGAAGAAAGTCAAATAAAAACAACAAATCGGGATACTTCACTTAATTAACTGTCATCCTTCAGAAAAAAATGTATATATTTCTAATCTGAAAAGCTTCGCACATATTTATTTAAGTCAGGCCCCCTCTCTGTTGGGAAGTATTTCGAAAATGGGCCTGCTTTCAATTTCTTTGGTCGAAAAATTGCATCCAAAAAGAGAAACAAAAAAAGGAGCATAAAAGCAACTCTAGTTATGAATAATTTATCGCAGATTATGTTATTCATGACGTGCCGGTGTTTGGAGTCTCGATAGTGAGGGAGTATTTTTTTTCTTCAGGGGATGAAAAAAAGATTTAATTTTCAGAGTCATTTACATAAATATTGAATTTCTCCGTCATGGCGTAAACTTACTTTTACGTACATAATTGGAATTTCGAGATTCTCTTTTTTTTGTCCTCTCTTTTATGGGAATTATAAAGAAAGCATTGTTTCACAAGTCATAAAACGGGACCGAGTACTTGGAAGGAAATGTAGTGTTTTAACCCTTAAGTTCCCCGGTCATATTTTTGTGACACTCTATTCTTGGTGCGGTCAACACAGACAATTATTTTAAACAAATATAAAATATAGTTATCTAAATGCTACTTTAATGAACATATGTAGCCTTTTTACTCAAAAGGATACATATGAACAGATGATATTTGCGAATTTTTAATCAAAGATTTTATGGCTGTTTAAATAATATAAAAACAATTTTTTACCTGTTAGATCTAATAGCCTATTCTTTGTACCAGAGGTCTTTAACCTGGGTTCCCTGGAACTTTAACAGGGGTACTACAAGTGATTAAAATTTGCTTAGTTAAACCACTAAAATTTTAGTAAAATTTTTAATTTTATAAAATATCGAATTTTTAAGGCAGTTGCTTGTAAAAAATAAATATAAATAAATATTTTATGGGTAAAAGAAAATCTTAAATTTTGTAAAAGTGACGTGCGTTTACCGAGACGCATTAAGTCACATATTAGTCTTCTTTCTTTTTGTTGCTGTCATTGCTTATGCCACTTGGTCAAACCAAGCACAATTGAGCTGGAGGATACTTCGTATTAAGACAAAGGGGTGAGCCTTAAGTTTTGATGGGCCCCTCAAGAGTGAAAGTACGACTTATGCTCGAATGAGTCCTCATAATTTAGAAGCAGGGACCAAGCAGAAGAGCCCCAAGGATGGCCTGTAACGATCCGTTACATGACCCTAAAGAACGAGGAGCCCGAAGGTGACCTTTAGCCGTGAATACTTACGATTAGCGGCAAATAGAACCAGGTGGTCTAAGTAACTTAATTGAAAACTCTTCGCTCTGGGGGCCGGATTGTCTAGGCTTTATACGTCTGTTGAATGGAAAAAAAATCTGTGAAAGATTGTAAATAATTACAGTGCACCTTGTCGCCCATTAGCGGTAGCAAAAAAAGGCCATTAAGTTGTTTGGGTCGGCTGATCTGAAGACTGCCTTTCGGCCACATATGGAAACGGAACAGCTGATCCGAGGCGGGAGTTGACCGCAAGATTACGTCATCCTGGTTCTGGAAGTTTCCCGAAGAACCGAACAAAGGGAGCGAGTGCCGCTATAAAAGGGATGACAGTGCTAGAAGAAAGGCTTTTGTTTTCTTCTTGAGGCTTCTACCTGATAGAGCCTTCGTAGCTTCGTATCTCCGCTCCTGTAGTTTGCTTGTTTAGAGACCGCCAGCGTCTCTGTTGCTAGGAAGTCGACCTTCGACTTGGGAATTCCTTTCCCGTTATTTTGCTAATTTTTATTTTACCTCTTACATAGAAGTAGGTAGCCGAGAGTGACTTTGCTTTCGAATTTGGATCGTCTTGCATCCTGAGATTTCCTTCCCGAATCCCAGCTTGATACGCACTCTGAACTTTCGAACCTTGCTGTGAAAGCCAATTGTGCTAATCGTCAGTCGGAGGTGATCGTGTCAGCATTTATTCCCGGCACTAATTAGTGAACAATTTCTGTGATTAGAAGTCCTAGCCGTTCTGTTCCGGTATCCCACGCATCCTTATTGTATGAATATCACCTCTGTACGAGATCCCCAAATATTTAACATCCTACTGAATCTGTACATATCTGTACATACACTATTCGATTGAATAAAATATTTAATCTAGATTACCTAGGTTTCTAGCCTGTTTCATTGACTGCCTCGCCTACTATATTCCCAGTACGTTACAGGCCTACCAACTCCAGAGATATCGTTTGAGAACCTTGAGGACTTTGTGACCACGAACATATTTTACGTGCCCCAATCACCTTTAGCGAACACGGTGGATCTTAGGCCGGCTCCAGCTCCGAACACATAACCTTTTTCTTACGAGATCGCTGCTTTGCCGACTGAGCTACCGCGGCTCTTAAAATTTATAGTTGTTGAAACTAAATATGTATAAAAGATATATAACTACATAATATATTTTTTAAAGCTACAACTTTACAAATGAACTGATCAAAAAATCAGTCTAAAAGAGCAGAACTTTTGATTTTACGATAAATTGAATAAAGTCTATAAAAATGAAGATTTTAATCGTAAAAGGTACTAAGTCCGCTACAGGATAAATTTTTTGTAGTTTCGGAAGATAAATATCTCTATTCCAGAATTAAAAAAACGTTCTGAAACGTATGGTAAACATTTCTAAAAGGAATGTAAGCTAACATTTTCTGAGGATTACAATTTTATAAAGCGTGAGATGCTATTTAAAAAGAAAATTTCGAGTTAACTGATTTATTTACTATCTCATATTAACACAATGTAAAATATTCTCTTTGTTCCCTTCATATACGATAAAAGAAGAAAATAAACAAAAATTTTTTCACATAAATATACTTAA
>CM063503.1:99795033-99835033 GCA_032207245.1 Pardosa pseudoannulata | reverse complement strand
GCTATCCTGGCTCATGCCACAGTGGTTGCCAGATTGCGAGTACTGGCTCTCGGGTGACATTGCACATAACATACGGATTACGTATGATGGAGACCCAGCACTCTTTTTCAGCAAAGTACATCACTTTTAAAATTACATATGTCGCACATGATGGGTTGAACTTAACCGATCTGCTGCTTGACCTCGACCACTTGGACTTTTTCTTTTGGGGGCACATGAAATCTTTAGTATACAAGACTTGACTGAAGCTCTCGTAATCAGAATCGTAATAAGATCGTAAGAGTTTGTTAAGACAATACCAGGAATCTTCTAGAGTAATCTAGAGGGTCTATCAGTCATTTATTCGATGGTATGAACTGTGCAACAGCATGCTGAATGCGGGAGTTTTCCCACTTTTATTTATAAAATAGGAAAATTGAGTAATTCAAATTGTATCTATGGTGAGCATGGCTATGCACACCATTATAGCCAGAATTCACGTTCCTTTCCACCAGAGTGTATTAAAAAAGCTCAGATGAGTATCTTTTACAATATTATAAATGTACAGATTGATAACAATGAATTTAATTTAAATAGCTTTAATATAATACAAGAAAGTAATTGAACAATATTCTTTTATTCCTTTATTATTTTAAAGTCTTTGATTTATTCAAGTTTATGATTTATAGTTTATAAAAATTGCAAATAATTAATTATTAAACAAATTTATATAAAATTTATGTATCCGAAATATTGAGAACTATTCTCAGTTAATAATTCTAATTTTATGCATCGCTTACATTAGAACAACATTAAATAACATATTTTTATGCAAAAAAGGAAAAAGATTTCTGTTTCTATTGCACAATAATGAAATTGACAATTGTATAAAAATTGTTTTCTTTGATTTAGATATAACAAAATGACTTGTTTTTTTGTTGAATGGTGTTTTTTAAGATTTATTTATTGAGGTATAACTTACGTTTTTAAATTTTCAGTGTGGATGTAACAAGATTTATTTTTTGTTTTTAATTGTGCTCAGCTAGTGGGGATTGTGGATTTTCTCTTTGTATTCTGCGTAGTCACGGTGTAAGCCAGTAAAGAGTGATTCACTTCTGTTCAACAGCCCCCATTGCCACCACTTTGATCACTTGATGTGAATATTTCTTGAACGATAAATTAGACTGTGCAACATTTGGTATTGCTCATTCGCTTTTTCAACATAGTTGTACGTCAGGTTGGAATTCTAATTTTTCTCTTATCTGTCTCTCAAGTTTGGAATGAGACCTTATCTTTCATGGCAATTATTGATCTTCTGGATGGCTGTTATCACCCCTCTTTTTTGGTGAAAATAATTTAGACTCTCCCTGTATACGTAGCAATACAGTTGTGAATGATCAAGTGATATAACCTCAAGTAGCTACTATTAAAGATATGGAAGAAGGAAATTTACATATCACGTGAGCTCGTTAGAGAAAATTTATCCATTTTATTATGTTCTTATAAAAATACCAAGTCTTACAAATGTTTCGAAATACACTGTCTGCCAGAAAGTAATTGAAAACTTTCGATCTTATACATTTTGTCGAATATATAGAAAATTTCTTGTCATCATTCAAAAATCCTGAAATTTCAGGAGTGTAATTAACGTATTAGAAGTTATACATTTAAAATGAAAGTTTGATCTCGAAGGAAAATAGTGTACCAGAAAGAAAAGAACAGGCAGAAAAATTTACAATCATAACGGATGTTTTACATAAGATATATTAATTAGTGAATAAATTAAACAATTTTCAACAACATATTTTTTCTTTTTAAATCGAACCACTATTTGAGGTTGATTATACTAGAATAGTTTAATTGTTGCAAAGAGGTTAAATAAAACAAAATCATTTTTAAAGAGAAATGTTTAACCCTTTGGTGGGCCATTTATTTCTCACACAGCGTTTTCAAACTTACAAAACAGAAGTGTTAGTTCTATTCAATCGATCGAACAATAGATGATAGCACAAAACTGAAGAGGGAATTAGTCTTCCCATCGTTATGATAGCAAGTCCAACATATTATAATGGGTCTTGTGCTTCCCACAGGTGTATTTTGAAAATTCATGTAGGTGGGAAGTAATCTTCTCAAGGCCCACGAAAGGGTTAAAATTTAGACATTATCTTGAGGTTACTAAAATAGGCACAGAAATAAATTCTGATATTTTTGACATATTTTAAGACATTCAATTGAAAATTTCATGTAATTTATACTACGTATTAGGCTATTAATTTATGCAAACATAAAATGATATCATTCATGCATGCGCAGCTAAAAATTTACTAAACATGCCCTCATATCATGAGATATTTAATATTTTTATGTTGATTGTATGGTTTTCGTTCTAATCGTAGTTTGTCACGTTAACCCTGAATGAAGAATTGCATTGGGTTGAGAACCTTGCACGTTATAAGAAATAAACTTGCAAAAAAAAATCGATTTTTTAAAATGAAACCTTTATATCTCCATATACATATACACGTGCAATTCTTACTGAAATTAACACAGACAATTATAAGAAGCTTTATAATTGTATCCTAGAACTGCAACATATCTTGAACATCATTTTATACAGAATTAACTCCAAAATTATAGTTTTACTTGAATTTTTTTCTGGTGTAATATTGTCCCAAAGGACATTAGTAGACCACTTAAATATACGGCATCAAATATGCTCTTTATAGTCTAAAGTTTAAGGCTATTTTGTCTAGAAGTTGTCTAGATATTCGTCAAAACGTCTAAAAGAGTGTTCAACTATTTTCTGGTAGACAGTAAATATTAGTAAAGTTTTAGAATTATCTCATTAGCACTATCTACTAGAAAGAAACCAACAATTTAGAAATGAGGCACTTCAACTAAATTTTAACATCATTATAGCTGTAGACTTGAACGCATATAGAATTTTTCTCGTTTCCCCGTGTTTGTTGAATACTTGATATTTAAATCAGTCGGCAGTAAATAAAAACATTAAAAATGTTGTTAGATTGAGAAAATTGATATTTTCGATATATTTATCATTGTCCTCACTTCTTTTCATGCCCAGATTTATATAAAGTCTTCAGTTTAGTTCTCCTATCTTCTGCAAGTCTTTTGGTCTCTGCTCAACTTGTCCATCCAGCCTTGTGTTTCTCCTTTCCCACCATTCGTCACTAAGTTAGTCTAGGGCGACCTAGTCGTAGACTACCCTCATATGCTTAGTTAAGGGCAATAATGGGCATTCCGTCTAAGTCCATTCCTAGGACATGGCCATTGAAACGCCATCTTTTTACTTTGATATCTTGTTCAGTGCTTTTTGAAATGGTGTTAAACATTTAACTACAATAAACTTCAAAGTTTCTGATCCATATAACAAGAGATGACTTAACCAGAGATTTCAAAAATTTTAGTTTTACTCTTAATTCTACATTAGTAGTTCTCCAGACTCTGTTTAAAATTTTAAAACAGTTGCAAGCTTTTATGACAGCTTATTTTTTTCTGGTAGGTAGCTATAAAGTTGGAGAGTTTAATTAGCATTGTCTACGAGAAATAAACCAATAATTGATGAACGAAGCACTTTGGTTAAATTTTAGCTCTATTATTAACGAGTAGCAATCAATAAAGATCTTCGAACACAAGCAGAATTTGTCTCGTTCTCATGCGTTTATTAAAGGCCCGATATTTAAATCAGATGGCAGAAAGAAAACACATTAAACGTTGCCAGTTTGAGATAATTGATATTTTCGATATATATATATTATATATACATATATTATATATATACATATGTATATATATATATATGTATATATATGTTTATATATATACATACATACATACATATATATATATATGTTTATATATATAATACATATATACATATATATATATATATATATATATATATATATATATATATATATATATATATATATATATATATATATATACATATACATATATATATACATATACATATATATACACACACATATATATATATATATATATATATATATATATACATATATATATATATATATATATATATATATATATATATATATATATATACATATATACATATATATACATATATATATATATATATATATATATATATATATATATATATATATATATATATATATATATATATATATATATATATATATATATATATATATATATATATATATATATATATATATATATATATATATATATATATGTATACATACATATATGTAATCCAATAATTATAAAACTGCTGGACATTATAGCCCTTATTGTTTTTACTTGCCGGGGCTACTAGGCAAGGGGAAACCTAATCAGCTAACAGTAATAACGATGCATTCTGGCCACATTGAAGAGTACGGCCCAAGTTTAATTAAAACTCTATTTTACAGCTGTTAAAACGGACATCTTTACTAATCAACGACAGACAAGAGAAAAACACAAAAATTACTCCGCTCTAACAGAGGTGCACACAACAGCGAAGATAGAAAGAATTTTCCAAAGGTAGAAGAAACTTACTCAGCGGATTAAGTGTTAAGATCAGGATAAAATGCGGAGCCATTTACTGGCGACAGCTGAAAAACGTGTTGAATAGACTGAAAATTTGCATCTATAGGATAGAAAGATTTGGGTAAGAAAATATAAGAAATACATCCATTTCAGATGTTAAAGTTTTATTCGAATATCCTATGCAATATTTGGAATTTTGTTTTCAAACAAGAAATTCAGTCCGACTGCAGATCATCAATCCACAAAATGTACCTAGTGTCTCTTGGAATTTGGCATGCTCTGCCTTCTCTGTAGTTTTACCCCAATATTCTTATGCATCACAAAAAGTTTTCTCTCTTTTTATTAATTAATGCTTTAATTTCTGGAAATATAAAGAAACAATTACAAATTTAGTTTGGTGAGGCTAGATTCGGCAATGATGAGGGGGTCTGCAACAAATTTCTTCAACACATTTTATTGACGTTAAAATTTAAAAAATAAAGAGCTGCTGCATTTGCTCGCAAGCTAAGTCAGTAGCGAGAACACTTATAGAAACTTGACTCCATGAAGCGAGACAGATGCGTATTTAAAGTAAATTTATATAATTCATCATTTCTATGGTTTATTAGTGGGCTAGTTAGGCCCTCAAAATTGTAAAATCAGCACTCAGGGCTCGAATCGTGCAACCGAATCACGTGTGATCTGAAATTAACAAAAGGAGTAAAAATTTTAAGCTAAAATCTTACTGACCGGAAAGAAAAAGAGATTGCGCTTTTGATTTGGGATTTATTTTTTCACAACGAATGGAGTTAAAATTGGGAAAAATAATTTAGATGCGTTTAGGTTAAATTTTCAATATATTATAGATATATACCTATATCTATTTATCTATCTATCTATCTATCTATCTATCTATCTATCTATATATATATATATACATAGATAAATAGATATAGGTATATAGATATATATCTATATCTTTTTTTTCTATCTCTCTCTCTCTCTCTCTATATATATATATATATATATATATATATATATATATATATATATATATATATATATATATATATATATATATATATATATATATATATATATATATATATATATACAGATATATATATAATATATATATATATATATATATATATATATATATATATATATATATATATATATATATATATATATATATATATATATATAGAGAGAGAGAGAGAGAGAGAAAGAGAGAGAGAGAGAGATAGATAGATAGATAGATACATAAATATATAAACACACACATACACAGTTAATAGCTATAAGACACACCCTTATGTAGTTACTATTAGAGAGACGAAAAATGGTGATTGACATTTCTGTGTGGGCTAAATAGATGTAATTTCTTCATATTGTGGCGATTTTAGATATCAAATCAATAACATTTTTCAAAATATACCATGGAGGAGGTTTAGAATTTGCTCTTTAGCGATGTTTCCGGGAAACTCACCGATAATTGGGGAAAAAGGCATTTCATGTAAACCTTAGCAGTACTAATAATTAGTAGCAATCAGTACAGCGAAGATATTTTGTATGGATTCCAGACATTCATTAAATAATAAGTCAGATAGCAGAACATATGCACATTAAAAGCTGTATCAAATTGGGTTTATCTCCTAGACACTTCATACACACATATACACACAGTAAAGAGCTATTGCATGTACCTCCTTGAGTAACAACTGTATAACAGCCTAAATTAAAGATTGGCATATCACGAGACCTCATTAAAGGAAATTTGCTAATTTTTCTGTGTTCTTAAATATCGAGTCATTAAAATGTCTCAAAACATACCTGTAGTGTTTTAGAATTCATTCATTATAGTTGTCTTCAAGAAACTCACCGGGTATTGCGGTTAAAACTTAGCACTATAATTAGAGAATAGAAATTAATAAAGATTTTGGGATGAGAGATGAATTTATATCGATTCCATACGTATATTAATTTCGAGAATTTTATATCAGATGGTAGTTAGATATACACATTAAACGGTGTTTGCTTAAGTTTATCATTATATGTAAGATATATCAGATATATGCAAGGATGTTCATACTTTTCTCCCGTGTTTCAAATCACTATAGTAAAAAAAATCTTCGACGAATATAACAAAAATGAACCTTGTCTTATTTCCAGAAATAATTCAAGTTCTTTTAATAGTAGCAGTTGAAAGTAGATGGCAAGCGTTTTATTCAAGTTTTCATGCTACTGATTAGGATTTCAAAGCGAATGTACTTCTTTTGCCATGGTCTCACGCCCACCAGATTCACTGCCGTGTGAATCTTTCTTGTGAGGACCTTAATTTTTACTTTCTTAGCACGTGTTTAATCAGAAATGCACGAAAGGGCCACTCGAGTTGTGAATACCGATACCATGAATATAATAATATAATATACTTGATAGTACCATGTTGATTAGATTCTAGCAGAAACTGAAATATCTCATTGTTGTGACCTAGGATTCACACATAGAACACCTGTAAAGGTTATAAATAAAACTTAAATTGTTTTGTATTTAGTGAAGTATTCTTTCTGCTGTATTCCTCTTGGTTGACAACCCAAAATATAAGACAACCAATATAAAAAGTTAATTTAAAAATCTTCAGAGATATTAAGTTTTAGGTTTTATATTAATTATTGTTTTCAGTAACTTCATGACAGTCCCTAAATCTTAAAGTATTTTCTTTAAAGGAATTATGTGTATGGTATCACTTTGCAGCAATTGGACTATTCAAATGTAAGCAGCATCAATAACTGATATAATTTAAAAAGAAAAATTAGACGATTGTTACTCAAAGAACCTAACTGGTGGTGCCGTATAGAGAAGTCTTCTGTTTTCTCTAGAGGGTGCCTTTAGCAGAAAGCAGACTTAAATTTCGCGATTTGCAAGTGGACAAGTAAGGGGATTTTCCTCCGAACTAGGGAAAAAGGTTTTTAAGACCTGCATCAAGTATATGACTACTTGGTCTTTGCCTGCTCATATTTTAAAATGTCTGGATTTCTTTTTGGAATGCTTGTACAGTAAGTTAATCTAGGCAGATTAACCCTACTAAAAGTAAAGATCTCTATAACGGGTGATGAATATTAACCTTTTACAGTTCATTGTTCCCAAAAGGGAACATAATATTAATAAAATTATTTAAAATTAAATTTCACCAATATTGATTAAAAAAAATTAGCAAATGTAGTAAAAGGACTACTCGATTTTTTAAAATAAAAGCTATATTTCTATGATTAATAGAAAAATGTATAAAAATCATAATAATTACTCTTTTCATCTTTTTCTATAGAGCACATATTAAAAATTCACATAAATATAAAAAAAAATCTAATGCTTCTAAAATCCGATTGGTACCCTCAAAACAACTTTAATTTATTTAAAAAATAGGAAATTCTACATTAATAATCAAAAACGTACCTGGAATAATTTATTAATTACTGATATTCCCAATTGGGAACAATGGACTGTTGCCGGTATACTCGATGAAATAATTTCCTCTAAGGAGAGCATTTCTTGAAAGTTATAGGAAATGAAGGGGAATTCCCTAAATTTATGAAAGGGTATTTCAATTATATAAGCAGTCTAGTGCGTTCGCTTCTCAGATATTATTTTGAAAGGTGTTAAATTTATTTTGTCTGTGAACTACAAGTTACAACAGCTCTTCTAAGAATTGCACCAACTAAAGTTAGGCCTTAACCTGGACCCAAAGTTTACCGCCCTATATCACAGAGAAAAAGTGATGGTCATTTTCTTGTACAAACAACACAAGGTAGATGTGCACAGTGCACATTAAATGCAAGATTAGCTTGCAATGAGTTCAAGAAAAATCTCCATTGATTTCCAATATATCATGGCATAAAGGAATAAACTTATGTTTTTAATATTTGTCTAAGAAAATGTTGTTTTCATTTAAATTTATAATTTTTAAACTGTATTGATATCTGTCCTTAAATTTAAAAATAATTTTTAAATTCGTTCTAATTATTTTTCTTATTATTTAATATTTAATATATATATCATTCTACTCAATTTGTGAATCCAGTGTATAGTCAGAATCGGCCAATGTTTCCAATTGGGAACATCATGAAAATCGTAAAAGAAATTTTTTTTACACAATTAAATGACTAACCTACTTTAACTGAAGCATTAGAAGGCAAGATATGCAAAAAATAATTTAAAATATATCTGGATCTGAATTCAGCCTGTAGAATTTGTGAAGGCAGAGGGAATGACGTAATCCTCGGACTCCACGGGAGGCTTATTTTAATGAACTCAAACGGACAAGTTTATGTGTGGCACATTAAGATGTAGTGCACAGTGGTCAAGTAAGGCCAAAACGTCAGGACCTGTGGCCACCTGCAACTTGAAGAGGTTTCTATGGGGTATTAATATCATAGGGCCATGGGATACATCTGGGGGAGGATTCTGGATGCTCATAGTAAGCAAATAGCAAAAGAGTTACACCCAATATTTATTACTATGGGTAAATATGATTGGATCTGGACAACGATTGGGAGAGAAAGAATTGAGAGAGGGAGAGGGTTTTAGTTTTAATTGGAGCACTACGCTCTACTTTTTTGCAACAAGAGGGCTAATGAGACAGGGGCTTACTGCTTAAAGCCGAATCCTCACTGCTACGAACATCCAAGCTACAGTGGGATTCGAACCCACGAACTCTGGTACCGAAGGTCAATGTCCTGACCATTCGACCACAGTGAGATTGACAGAATCTCCGGGTAAAAAAAGAGAGAGGGCTGGTGATGACATGAAAGAGACTGGAGAAGATTCCTGACGACCTAGCTGCCATTCTTGACCATCGGCTTCCTGAATGTGACGCCCCAGCTACCCAAGACCCTCAAGTGTCGTGCCTCAACTAACGCCTGAGTCGTCCCTCGACTGATGTTCTCTTGTAGCCGTTAGATGTACGCCTCAGTTGTCTTCACGTTGGCTCATCTCTCAACTTCGTCCAAATAAGTTATAATTTACTTTTACTGTTTTTACAACTGGAGTCACCACCTCTCATATTTAGAAAATTTAATAGTTACACGCTGTTTCCTTTATTATCCAGATTAGATTAATCATAAAAAATGGTAAATGATAAGTATTAAAATATTAAAGTATAACTATATCAAAAAGGTTTTTGGCCAATCACATAGTCTGAATTTCTCTCTTTAGTTTTTTTAGGGGCATTTGAATTTGGTCTAAATTTGGTCCATTTCGAGATTAGTAACAGTGACAACAACAAAAAGAGAAATTGTATTACTCCTATTAATTTATTAATTTATGACTAAATAAGATATATGATGTAGAATATACATTCTCATTTGGATACATTCATGAAATTGCTAAAAAAAATGTTCAATTAAATCTTAATATTTATGCCTGATTTAAAGACATTAAACTGAAATCTTTATGCAGTTTGTCCTATATATTAAGCAATGCAAATATAAAAAATTCTCACTTGCGCAATTAAAAATTATTTAGTAAATATGCTCATATATCTTGAAATATTTAATATTTAATATTTCATATTTTAATTAAAAATGCTGTTTGTGCTTTTGTTCATTACATTTCCTGAAAACGGTATTAAACTGGGTAAAAAAATCCCGTACGTTCAAAACAAAAATCTTACGAAAACATTGCACTTTTTAAAGACACCTTTATATCTCCATGAACACGTCTGTAATTCTCATAGAAATTAACACAGATAACTGAAAGCAGTTTCATAATCATATACTAGACCAGCAACTCATTTCAAGAATTTTTTTTATACCGATGTACACAAAACATTATTTGCTTGCACGATTATTCCCCTTTATTTGATTTTTGAAAAAACCATTTGATGAAATATTGCGTCTATTACGTTCTTCACAACTTCACGTTAACCAGTAGATTTTAACAGAATTATGGCTTTCAACAATTAATAAGGCTTTTTACAATTTCATATGCCCCTGTTGATTTTTTCTGAAACACCGTTATTTTCAGAAAAGTTATATATATACACAGAGATAAAAATTGGAGTCTGGAATTCAACGTGTGCTCATTACAGGAAATTTCTCCCTGTAACCGTGTTATTAACCATCGAGTCATTAAAATGTTTCCTAATACACTGGAAGAATTTTAGCTTTCGCTAATTAACGTTGTCTCCAGGAAAGTAACTTTAAACTAAACTTTAGCACTGGTAATAATATAAAGCACTTACAAAAGAATTTTTAATGATACATTATTTTACATATTCTCTACGAGTTTATTGTATGCGGGATGTTTAATACTTATTTTAGTAAATATAGATATTATAAAAGGCTTGAAAATGACAAAATCTGTCCCATTATATATGTATCTATATCTATATCTATCTATCTATCTATCTATCTATATATATATGTATATATATATATATATATATATATATATATATATATATATATATATATATATATGTATATATATGTATATATATATGTATATATATATATATATATATATATATATATATATATATATATATATATATATATATATATATTATATATATATATATATATATATATATATGTAGGTAGATAGGTACTAGGATAGGTAGATAGGATACCAAACGATGTTGAAACAGGTCGGCATTTCTTTGCAGGAATCCACAGGCTTGAATTCCTGTGCTGACATGGATGTACATAGCCGTTTACAATAAACTTTAACTGATCTGATTAGTCCTCGCCTAACAAAAATTTAGCACAGTGCTCCAAATTTTTTTTTTTAATTTTAAATTGTAATCTATAATTCGTTTTCTGTTATATGCTAACTTTGTATTCACAACTTCGCTTTGATTCTGTTAAGAAACTTTTGACTGTATTTCTTTGGTGCTATGCTGTCACGTTTGACTATTACTTATTCGTCCTGGTTTTGGTACTCGATGGTTGTGATTTAGATTTACTTTTTATTTTCACTTTCTCAGTCACTTTCTTAGAAGTGATAGGTTCTTGACAGCTCTTTAACAAATTCCCAATTTGAAATATTTTTAAAAATGTGTTCTGCAGTTAAATTATAAATATTATTTGTAATTGTATGTTAATATTTTTTTTGTCTTTTTTCGTAGTATTTTTTAATTTAATTTTGTATTTTCATATATTATTCTATTTTAAATAGATTGAATCTTTCCATAACCTGTTGGCCACTTCAAGGTTTTTTCTTTACATTTTTAAATCAACTCTATGTGTTTGGAGGTATATTGGCAGTATTAAGGTATCATTCATTAATTAGCTTTGGTTTCTTTCCCCACGGCTTTTAAGTGGAAAATGTTTTTTCACCTTGTTATCTCTACTGGCCAGTCTGGACTAGTGGTTGCACCCATGTGTTGTAAAATTTGACTGGGAATCCTTTTTCATAGGTATCCAAATTATGTTTTCGCTCCTCCTATTTTAGGAAATTTAGGTGGTATAGCTTTCTAATCGGAAGGTACTCTAAGGAACCAAGTACCTTGACATTGGCCTTCATTACAAACTATGCTACTTAAGACACTTAATTGTGCCAGTTTGGTTTGGTTTGAAGCGGTACGATCTATTGTTTTGCTACATGAGCATGACATACGTAGAACAAAAATATCGAATAATATCAAGATTCTAAATGTCGTCCTACATCAAATTATCCCTCGGAATAATAATACCCTCCGGAATAATAGTATCTCTGTATATCATTTTATTGATACTTATGAATGTTGATCAATATTTCCCTGATATCCTTGAATATAATTTTTTTTAAATATTTAGCAGTGTTTGTCAATATGTTACTGATTTCCCTGATTATCATATTTGATATTTATCAATATACTACACATGATAAATTTTGCCATGCGAATTAATTCATTCACTTCTTGAAGTAAGGTTTTTTCTACTTGTTTAGAAATTTTCCCTCAGAGCAAAAATCTACGACAGTCGAGTTCTACTTTATTTATCTCCAAAGTAATGCAGTAGTTAATCATAATACTCTTTATGTAGCCTCGGATTGGAGAAAGGGCCGAATCAATTCCCTTTCGTTTCCATTCAGCTAATGTATTTTGCTTTATGATGAGTGACGTGAGATATTTAATTACAGAAAATGATATTTATTAAGAATATCGATGTTGTTGTTACTTATGCCACTTGGTGAAACCAAGCACGATGAGACATACTCTACTGGTAATAAGGTAAAGGGGTACGCCTTTCGTTCGAATGAAAGCCGTTAAGGTTAAAAAACGAGTTTGCTCAAGTAGGTCCTCGTAATTTTGAAGGAGGAACCAAGCAGAAGACCTGTAGACTTCACCTGCCACCTCCAGAGGTATTGATTGAGAACTTGGAGGACATTGTGACCATGAACCTATTTTACGGGCTTCAGTCACCTTTGACCCCTTCCCAGTTTTTCCCGAGCTGAACTCGGGCAGGCGAAATGTACCATCCTGGTTCATCCCGAGTGTAGCTAGGGCAGTGAAATTTTACACTGTGCAATCAGTCTTTTCTGAATTATTTCACATGTGCTTTTTATGGTTCCGATTGCTTTTGTTTACTTTTCTAGCTACTAGATTATTTGCTGCCCAAAGAGACAATATAGAGAAGAAGGAAGGAGAGACACAAGGTTCTACTGTCCAGATTGCGATGTTGGACTCTGTGCAGTACCGTGTTTTCGATTGTATCATATACAACCAAATTTTAATTAATAATTTCATAATCATTTATGTAAATGCATAGGATATAAATAAAATTTCATTCAAGATAAAAGCTAGGTATTCCAAGCTTTATATTTATAGTTAGTGTGAATTGACTCCAAAGTCTAATGTTTTCTGCCGTACAGAAAGACAACTATACATGTAAATTACTCATTTACTTAAATTGAATTTTTTACATTAATTTTTAGGAAATTTTGTATGTGAATGATGCTATTACTTTTAAAAAGCTATGTATGTATGAAAATAAGTATTAAAAAATTGACAATTTTTGACCCATAATCCTGAAATAAAATGAACCTGGAAGGGGTTAACAAACCCTGCGGACCTTAGGCCGTCTCGAGATCCGAACCTACAACTTCTCAGTTACGAGGTCGGCGTCTTTGCCGACTGAGCTACCAAGGTTCTGAACATCGTTCGATACTGAATATCATTAAAAATCATTATTTTTATGATAATGTATGACATTAAGGAAAAACATTCAATAATAGGTTTCGTAAAAACTGGCAATTTTATTAAATATCATTTTTTAGAATATTTTTTTTATACAAAGTGCTCTTCTAAATGCTTTCTTTTAAACAATATCAAATTTTAATTTTACATTATTTCAGTCAATATCCGTGGATGTCCAAAATTTGATGTCCAACATTCAGCGACATTCAAAATATTACCCAATATTTGAACATTAGCCGATATATTTATGCTACACGGGGAGTGTGTCATATGCTGTGTCATGAGAGTGAAAAATTTGGTACTGTTTTAGAATTTAGTAAATTTAATATTTTGGGTAAATTTTAAATTTACTAAATTCTAAACTACGATACTGTCTTGTATCGTAGTTTCTTCAGAATTTAAAGTTCACGGTTTTCAGCATTAGGTCTACTTTAAGAAACGTTTCATTTTTTATTAATGCTAGATTTTAAATTTCACATTCCCATGAATTTTGTTTATAATTTTTTGAAATAATTTATTGCATTTAAGCAGAATCAAAAAAATTTACTTACTCCATTCATTGCGTTTTGGCTATTGCCATAATATCTGCAAATTTTTACAGACTTTTCAACTAGTATACACACACAAACACATATTTGCTACTGCGCGCTACTATTGGGTATAAAGCCCTTGCATTATCTCAGATCTTTTTGTCTGTATACAGAAACCAACTACGTCATTTTAAACAAAGCTATTAGTAAAAAGGAAATGCTAAAAATTTTGCTATATGTTTTCACTCATTTTCCTAAAGCATGTGAGTCTAAATTAACACAGTCATTAATGCCCACACACACACACATACGCACAAATGCAACGAATAATCATGAGATACACCTTCGAGGAGCGACTATCAGATAGAGGAAAGTTGTGGTTTGGCATTTCGCTTATGCTCATTAGAGGAAATTTCGCCATTTAAACGTGCTATTAACTATAAAGTCATTAAAATTGTTTTGTAATACAGGGGAAAAATTTAGTTTTCTCTCGTTACTGTTGTTTTCGGGATAGTAAAACTAAAGTTAGACTAAAATTTAGCAATACTAATAATAAATAGTAATCACTAAAAAACGGCGATGAAATATGATTTTACATTTATTCCATGTGTTTATTAGATAAGTGATGCTTTATATAAATGGTAGATGTAAACGTTATAAACAGCGTCAAAACAATTTTAACGAAATCTGCGAGACACCTAATATACAAGTATATATGTAATCCATTAATTATAAAATTGCTGGACAAGGAGAAAGCTAAACAGCTAGCAGTAATAAAAATGCAGTGGGTCGATATTGAAGAGAACGGCACAAGTTTAATTGAAACTTTATTTCAGAGATGCTAAAACATACATCTTTACTACTCAACGACAGACAAAGGAAAGACAGAAAATTTTTTCTGCTCGAACAGAGGTGCTCCCAAGAGCGAAGACAGAAAGAATTTTCCCACTTACTCAGCGAATTTAAGTGTAAGATCAGAAAAAAAACGAGAAGCCATTTGCCAGCGACAGCTGGGAAACGTGTTGAATAGACAGAAAATTTACATCTATAGGATAGAAAGAATTTTAAGACGAAGACACTCCTTCGATTAAGACATTTAGAGGTTGGAAAAAATATTTTAAGGGATTTTAATGGGAGAGAGGAGGTTTTTAAGGGAATGTTAAAGTTAAATAGTTTTGATATATTACATATACATGTTTCAGTTAAAGTAATAAATCTGGATATTATTGATAATCACCTATTATTAATAATAACCCCGTTTTTTGGTAAATGTGATAAATAATGCAAGTTAATCACATTAACGGGTTTTTATTAACTCTTAATTCGACAAGATGTTTTATCAAATATTTTTTAATTTCTGTTATTTTCCCATGTCTGTATAGATATTAGGATCTCTGTAAAATAAACCAAAAAATATATCATTTTCCATTTTTGAGATAATTAATGTCCTCTGTGGCGAACACTGACAATTATATTATATACTAGTTATAAATATGCATGTCCGGGGTAGTGGCGAGACTTAGCCAAGTTAAGGGTTAATAATTACCTATGAAGCTTGGTCAGTCTGATTAATTAGACATAATTTATTGAAACTTCAACTCAATTTTTATACGTCCATGTGCTGTGATAATAAATCTGTCGTTGTATACATTAATAGAGTTTAAAAAATAAAGGTTTGTTTGAAATAAGTATTTTTACGATTATTTAGTTTAGCAGAGTGAGCTACTGTGACATCTTTAGCTACAAAGAGATTTTAATTTTTTACATTTGCAGCGGCTTGAGTAGCATTTGCTTCTACAATTTCAACACTTAAAATCTTGACCACCTAAATGGGAATGTTGACAAGTGTATTCGCTGAGACTTATTTCATTCACAGAAATAAATACTTCTTTGCAGATCATAAAACTATTCTTTGTACAATTATTTTAAAATTCTATGTTTTGTATCAAGCTTATATAAGTTTTCGTTTTCCTTAAACCTAATTATAACATCTATAACATTCCGGCTACCAACCTTATATCTATCTATCTCTGGTATTCTTATCCGAACGTTTTATCCTACATTCGCTATCCAAAAATTTTAATTTTGAAAGACACATTTTTCCCCACTTGCTTATTTAATGACTGCTTGTAGAGAATCAAGTTTTTTGAATATTCTTTGAGATTCCATGTAGTGTAAGAGTTTTCCTAGGTGTCTTAGCAATATTCCATTTCAACATCAATGAATTTTTCCTTCTATCATCAGCATTTTCTCTTTTAGTATCATGTTGTTCCCTTTCAGTTCCGCAAAAACCCTCATTTATATTTCTAACTGAATCAGCAACAGTTAGTACCGAGTAAGTCTTCACTCGAATGATCCAATTGAACTTTCTTATTGCCATCATTCATTACGCTTCTGTCCTCATCATCTGATGAGATTGCTGCCTGATGTTGGGCGTCATTACCAGAATAGTGTCATAAGGCAAGGCAATAAGATCTTCCCTTTTAATTCCTGTCAAGTTATTAATTGGCAAACAGGTTCTTAAACTTAATTTTGCTTTTTAGCCGAACATAGTTTCATATGAATTTCTATGTCCTCCAGAGTGATGTACTCTATTTTATCGTAGATTATCGAATGAATCTTGTAGATGATTTGAAAATTCTACTCCATACAAGTGCAATAATCAATCAGATCTTTATCATTTTGTACTGTAACAGTGAGTTTCTCAACACTACCAATTTTAACAATATCATATCTTGATACTCGTTGATATTCTACTGGTGCTTTGCCAGAAGTTTTCTCTTTGATTTCCTCAACTTTCGCCATAAAGGAATTTTCTCTTGTAAATAACTGATAGAATTTCCTTTTTTTTCTTTCGATTTAAGCATGTCCAAATGAGCGTTAAAACGTGACTTCAGAAGTTTCTAAATCGTCTTCCATTGTGCTTAAATTACAGTAAAATTTGCAAAAATCTTCAAAGAAGAACGCACACTCCAAAAACTGACAAATAAACTTACGTCAAAAGAGAATCAAACCCATCAAGCACAGGTATATGCAAATAAAGTACACAAAGTTACGTGCGTCTGCATCCAAAATAAACAAGCAACTGACATTATATATCTGTTTGAACAGGAAACTACTATTACGCATGTGTATTGGAAATCTTTACTTTGACATAACTTGATTAGTGATTATCAATATTAACCGGTAAATGTGATAAATTCTGATAAATTATTCACTTTAACCGACTTAGTTGATTATCATCATTAATAACTGGCCATTATATTTAATGACTGATTGATCTCATTGACCGCAATACACACATATGTGTGTGTATATATATACGTATATGGAAGAAAACCCGCTTTCAGTACAGCCCTAATTCAAAGATTACCAAAAGATAAGGCAGTAATGTCTTCAATGTAAGTTGTCAGCTATCAACATTTATAGTCTAAATATTTAAAAAAAATAAGAAGCAAGAATACAAGAGATGGAAAAACACAGGAAAAAATATTACATAACGATATTAAAAATAAGTATTTATTCAACATTAAAAAAAATTAAAAAAAAAGAAGGGGGAGGGGGGCGAGCAGAGTTTTAAGTTATGGACTTAATTCGGTAAAAGGAAATACACTCTTGAACGGAGGCTCTTTTTACATCTAGATATAGAATTAAAATTAGAAAGGATATTTCAACTACTTTTAGAATAAAGTTTTAATATAAACATACATATGTGCGTTGGAAATAAAGGGCCCAATGTTTATTTAATAAAAATTGATATTTTTGCATATTCGTGTATGATTTGTTTCTGTTTAACTGATAAAACTATTACCTCCATTTCCAAAGTCTGAAAGAGATTTAGCGAATTGGAAAAGATACTATAACCAAAGTCTTATTTCTACTATTTTATTTTTACAGGTATTATATCTTTCCTATTACCCTAAATCTATTTAAGAGTCTTTTCACCAAGAAATTTGAGACATATGCCCTTCCCTTCCGATGTGTGTATGTATGTATGTGTGTGTATATATATATATATATACGCACACACAGTGAATGTATAAGAGATGCCACGATAAGCAGCTACAATTAGAGAGACTAAAGGTGTTGATTGGCATTTTCGCGTATGCTCATTAGAGGCAATTTCTCCATTTTGTCGTGTTCCTAAATATCGAGTCAATAAAATATTTCGAAATATTCTGGTAGAGTTACCGGCGTTTTAAAATGCGCTCATTAGCGTTTACTCCGGGAAACTAACCGATAATTGACGAACGAGAGACTTCCACTAAACTGTAGCACTACTATTAATGAGCGGCAATCAATAAAGGACCTTGGACGAAAAATGCTTTTGTATCGATTCCCACGTGTTTATTGAATGTGCGATGTTTAATTCAGATGGTAGTAAATACAGATATTAAAATTGGATAAGGTGGGATCTCCGAGAACCTAGAAGTTGTGAAACATTTCCTTCGTTGTACATTAAAAACCATTACTAAAATTCAGCACCACCAGCATAAGTTGCAGATCGGGCATAAGCACTTTACTTCAGTAATACCTGTTAATGCAAACACAATTTTTAAAAATAAATATTCCTAGCAATCACAGCCAGCAATTCTAATAAAACTTTTCTTTTACTGGTTATCTAAATATGGAAGAATTTTCATTTATAATTTGAAAACATTTTGGTCCTCATTGCTACCAATAAGGATTATACATTTGATATTGACATAATACAGGATACTAATACGATCTGAAGCCTTTAATCTATGGAAGTTTAATATTGAATTTTCAATACATATATTCTTTAAAGTTATTTCATGTCAGTATTACAAAAAACCATGTTTCCAAAGTTTATACCAGTTTAATGACCATTACCTTGAATGTATATTATAAATAGGAATGTTTCCTTGTTTAATTTACTTAACACTACGGTCAAAATCTTTACAACTTCAGTACTAATGATACTGTATTCTATTCCTTAACCAGTTAATATTCGAACAACTTCTGCCCCATTTATATTGTTGAACACATTAAATTTAAGTTATTACAGTCGTTTAACATAAGTAAATTGTTCTAAACATTTTTAACTTTAGTCCCTTCTCATTAATGATCGTCTGCAATTTTAATCTGAGGTTTAAAAAAAATATACTACCTAGCTTTTGTAAATGGTAAGTTTCAAAATAACATAACTATTTAGTTTACAACAGTTGGAAAAATTTGTGCGAATTACAAAATGCTACCGTTTATGAATTTGAAAAAACATGAGACTTTGGCATATGAGGGTGGTAAAGGAAAATAAAACAAGAAACTATTAACTGGTGTTCAGCTTTTAATGGAAGTTTTAATGGAATTAAAAAACAATCAAAATCTGTTCAATCATGCGTAGTACTTTATAACCAGATAATTATTAAACTTAGTACCAAGTGCAAGAAAATGTAATATTTTTTGAAAATATACACATGGAAGTTGTACAATAAAGTTTATTTCTTATCCATTCCGATGCAGAATACCGCTTACATTTATGCAAGAAATAAAAAATATACAAGTATAAGCAACTATTTAAAAGTATTTCCTTAACATTGCCCAGTTTACAATGAAATAAAACTGTTCAAAATTGAACCTATATTACTATGAAACTTTAATCCAAATTTTCACAACAATTTTGGACATAGATCCATCTTAGAAGTATTATAAATAAGACTTAATACAGTACCATAGAGTTTAACATCGAAAATCATCAAATGGAAGGTTTGTGTTTTTAGACATTTTTGTTAAGTATGCTGAAGCGTACCCGTAAATATTCAGTAGTATTTTCTATCCCTCCTCAATGTCATATTTGAATCTGTGGTATGAGCATGTACAGTGGTTTACCGTTATAATCATTGTACATTTTTTTCAAATATAAGAGTAGAATATGGAGTAGACTTGTAAGATGGTATTATGAATTCTTCCAACATAATGCACAGAAGTTAACTTGAGTACCAAGAGATTTGTCCTCATATTTGAGCCCAACTATTCTAGAAGCGACTACAGACTGTATAGTGACTAAATAGTAACTTACAGACTACACTAAAACATAATATTAACCTATATCTATTTTATATACTAAAAACTACAGTAAATAACTACTTAAACATGGCCATGATCTAATTTTAATTGTTCTTGAACCTTCAATGGGCTTTAAGATAATTATCACATCGTGCAAAGTGTAATCAGTTCAATTTTTGTTACTTATACCAGGGAGTAGTAATTCTGTGTTAATCCCACCACATTGTATGTATTGGTTAAATAAAGACACAGCACACCATAAAGCATAATATGAAAAAAAAAGCAGAGAGGGCCCATATACGTCGTAGAGGGGTAAATACAAAATTTTTACATCGCTCAAAAGAGAAATATTTAAACAGTTTCTGCAATAATCGCACTTCAAGAAGTATAACAGTCTTTGGTCTAGCACTAGAGCATTAAACGATAGACCTTTTCCTGACATCTGTTTGACGTAATCGGCAGATAACTTTTATTCCACATATCCGCCGAATTAAAATGTTTTCTACTAGAACTTGTGTAGCATTTTCAATCTGAAATTCTCTTCATCATGAGGGCATAGGACCTGGAATTTGATGATACTCTGAAAAAAGATTGTTGAAATAAATATAAATTATACTTATGACACGTTGATTATCTAGTGTAAAATAAACTAGAAATTATCTCGATAATTTCTTGCTGACAATCCTTGATGTCTAGTTTAAACGAGTTTTACGTAAACCTTAGTGTTTATTTCAAATGCTCAAAAATATTAAGGTAAGTTTATTACTGCAGATTAAGAAACAACTTAAAATAAAAACATCAAATGCCTTAAAATGCTGCACCTTTCTTTCTATTTGAACTTGATTTTATTAATTATCCGACGAAGTTGTAACGATGCTTCCATAGTCTATATTTACTGCTGTTACATAAACTTCGCTTCATTTTCATGAACTACATACAATGATAGAATTCTCATAATAAATACATATTGTCTATATATAGCTGTTTCACGATTAATTGCATTGAACAAAATGTTCTTCGTGTCCCCCCCCAAAAAAAAAACCCACCTATAAAAACTGTTTAGAACAATTCAATGCCATTTACTTTAAACATATTGTTAATCTAAAATTTTAAGTATCATTACATAACCGAAGTTTCAAAAACACTTCATTATCTAAACACATTCCAGGGCCATTGGCAGAATAATCCCTCGTCTAGCCCTTTTGTACAAAAGTAAAAGCTGAAAATGTATGTAAAATATGAAAAACTTTCTGCTTCATAATATCAAAACTTCAGTTTAAACGATTAATCAGTGGTGGCTTTAAGCCAAATATAACTTAAATCGGGCTCAATATACACAAATATTCAGACTTCAAGTTCATATGACATTTTTCATAAGGCTAAAACTTTTGATTACACTTCATTCCATTAGAACATATCTTATTTTTAAACTGAAATTTTGATTTGGTTCAGAAGTTGGAGGCTATTTGAAAAATTAAGGGTTTTTTAAAATTAGTTTCGAGAATTCAAAAACGTAACTAACGTTAAGTTTAAGAGAACATGTAAAGTAAGATTTGCAATTGAAACATTAAATTTTCTTACCCTTGCATATACGATCCACAGTAGGCTTCCACCTTTACAGTCTACTCCAGCATCACTGTATATGCCACTTGCGAGTTAAGCATGGTTGCGTGGAAGTAAATGCCATCTTTTCTGCTTTGGCAAAGTCATCGGAGATAGAAATAAAGCACTTCCTTTTTAAGAATTTGGTTAAAAGTTCTCGTCATAGATCTCTTTTGGTGCCTTGACATGCCATTTTTTCCTCTATTGAGCTTGCTGCACTTTGAAGGCTTTAAGTTTGTCGTAGAGGTTCTTGCCGAGTTCACATAAGGACAGTTTCAAGAAAACTCAAAATAGCTTGAGTAATTTAAAATGCCTCATTCAAAATTCGAAGTAAAATTACTATTGCGATAAATTTTGTACATTAATTCTAGAACGAATTTTTTTCACTATGATACATTAATATATACGAAATTGTGTCTTGGTCAATATCTACCTTGTATTGACACATTCGTGACTGGCATATTTTTTGCATTTCTAATACAGAGTATCGACGAAAATACTGAAGTTCTGAAAATTGGTTGCCGAAAACTTATAGTCATGGCAAAAGTTTGACTTTGTTTAGTTTTGACCGCTACTGTATACTGTTTTAATACACAAGGTCTAATTAGAAAGAGACCTACTGCTTAAGGCAAATTTATATAGACTAAGAACATCCATGCCTTCAGCGGGATTCGAAGTTGGTACCAAAGGGCCTTACATATTCGGCCACCGTTTGGCAAAAATGAAATTTGTATCGTTTAGATATGAAAGCACTGAAATATCAAAATACAGCCTAAATAATATAAATGAATTATACTTATCTTTTCTAATCAATAAAGCACTTAAGTTTCCAAAAAAGATTAGTTTTTCAGTGCCTTATATTTCAAAAACATTTTTGGACATAGAGTAGATTTTGAGTTCATTTTATTAATTTTACATGCGAGGGCATGGAATAAAATAGTTAATTCGCTAACCACTTATCAACGGAATCTATTACGGAACTCTAAAAACTAGATACAAATATTATAGTTTAACAAGCTTTGTAATTAAAAATTTAGAAATCTAAACATTGAGAAATAGGATCTAAAAATCGTTCCGTATATATAGCGCTATTTATGGTCATTCCTACCTTTTCCCTTTCTGTATGAATATATCAGGTTTGACAGAAATTTCAATAAAATCGATTAAAAATTTATCTAAATCTATAAATTTTGATACTCGTTTTCGGGTATTTAGAAAGTTAGGAGAAAATACAGGAAAGTATTGAAATTTATTGTTAAATCCCATCTAAAATAAATTAGTTCCCTTGCCGAAAACGAGGAAATTAAGGAGATTTTAGCTTTAAAAAGCTTGATATAACTTTGTATCGCTTTTAAGCGTATAAATTGCCAGAGAGAATAATTCATAATTACCTGCTAGCCTAACATTTATATTCAACTGTCAAACCCGACAGCTCATTACTTAATTTAAAAAATTTTCCTCAAGTTTTTTTTTGTATTAAATTGAATTTTAAGCAATTTAAATTTTCACATGAATTTTAAGTCTTAATATTTATGATTAATATCATACCTCATTACTTAGCTTAATGATATCGAAAAATAAATTAAAGAGGTTTTTCGTTCCAAATGTGACACTTCAAGCTGATTTCTAGAGACAGCAATAAAAAATTATTCCTGTGAAAGAAAGAAAAGGAACAATTAAATTCCTGTAACTACTAGTCACTACTAGTTAATACTATTTAATCACATTCCTAGAAATTACTAAAATGTTACAACTGTGTTAAACCTTTCAATTAAAACTGTATTACAAATTACATTAACACTAGATTGTCCGAGATTTCTTGTATATCTATATTGCCCCAAAACAGTCAAAATGACTGAATTGGGAAAAAATAACAAATATATAAAGAAATTTGTTTAAAATTAATTTTTATTATATAATAAAGGAGGGCGGAAGTAACTACAATTATTCATAAAAACATTTATATGTTATAGAAAAAGTCACCAAATTCTAAGAAATTGTGTCATATTTCATAATTGTTTTTCAAATTGAAATTAAACAGTCAAAATGACTGCCTCGGGCAATCTAGTGTTAAGTAATAAACTTAACGAGGAACCCAATGTTTTAATTTGCAATAGACGTGTAAGTATTTGTCTAAAATGAGATTGAAATTCACAATTTAAAATAGTTGTGTATCATAATAGCTAAAGAGTTATATTTCCAATGAATAAAAGTTTACAATGATTAATTTAACTTTTGAATTTCAATAAAAATTTGAGTCAATATATATATTAGAATTGCCACTGATACTTCCCAAATAATTTGAAATTGTAGGAAACTTTGGTAGTAAGTTAAGGTAAATAATTTCTGAAACAATTGCATTTAACTTAATACGAGTTTATGTTTGGAAAAACCCAAATATCTAGTTTATGTATCTATAATGAATGGACGGTTGTACTTACCTTCAAAAACTTCGTTTGAAATATAATAAGTCCTTTAAGTTTCTAAATTTGTGAAGTCCTAAATAACCATGAATTTTAAATTTGCTAGATTTTTAAGTCTTGCAAAAACATGAAGGTAAAATATGAAAACGTCAAGGCACAAATTAGAATGAGTTAAGTAAGGGTAACACCTCAAGTATAGAAGGCAATACGCAAACTTATGGACTTGCTCCTACAACACGAAAGCGTTATGGTAAATGCCTCTTCGGAGCATACCATAGCGCCGTAGTGGATGAAAATTTGCATTTTTGCAGTTGCCAGATACAGAGTCATATTCTTTTACTACAAATACAGAATTATCTAATTATGAAAGTTACAAACTTACGTCATTATATCGGTATCGGTATGAAGTAACATTTTTACGAGAAAAAATAATTTTTTGAATAAGTCAGACAGGTAAACTTAATTTTAGAAACATTTTTTAAGGCTATTACTATTTTTTATGTACAAAAACACCTAAACGCATCTAAATTTCATAAAATATCTAGTTTGAATTTTTACATAAAAAAAGGAATTTAATAATATTTTCCTGGGGGAGCATTTTATCTATTCTAGATAAATAGAATGCAATAGTCCAAATAGTATTTACTTTACTGCTAATGACTATATAAAAATTTCTTCTGTGTCTCACTTGTATTCATGATATCCCAGAATTTACTGCTAAAATCTTTTAATATCTATTAAAGTTAATAAATGAAAACGGAATTAAATAAAAAATGTTGAATCTAATTAAGAAGAATTTAATCATTAAATAGAAAAAAATACAAACTTTTAGGTATTAACATTCCATTGTATCATAATGTCATTAAAACGCACTTGAATACTTAAATCATAAGCATTATTTTATAATTAACCATCTTATATTCACGTACAACACATAGACTGTACTAATTTCAGTTTTACAGATTAGGATCTATAGAAAGGATCTAAAACTAAGATTTGTAGCTGTGGCTTGAGAAAGTACTGATTAAAATCTGTAACACTAAGGGCCATATTCACCACGATTTTAATACTCGGATCTAACCGCGAATCAGCATTTTCGTATTCTTAAATCGGTTGCTCATAATCCCTGTTTCTGATATTTTGGAGATAATTGCCTAATCCACAGAACTAATTTTACGCATGTTTGCATAAAACAAACATTGATATATTTTCAAATTTAGTAGATCTTGAAGTTTTAAAAATGTTGGAAATATAGAAAGTCACAAGAAAAGATTTGTGCATCCAGATAATTATGATTGTTGGATGATGTGGACTTTTTGCGTTATCGTTTTAATAAATATACAACTGATATCATTAATTTAATGCTAGATGACACGATTTCAGCTCCTTGGAAAAGAATAATGCTCTTTTCTGCTGAAAAGTTTTTTTTTCTCGATTTGTAGCTCTATCTGTTTTTTTTATTTTTCTAAATATGTTTGAATTACACAGATCAGAAAAATTTTTTTTATAAAATTCTTACTTTAAATTCTACTTTTTTCGTAAAATATCAGTAAAACTACAGATCCTTGCTAAATTTATAATTCCTCAAATGGCATTTTTGTCTGGTTGATAAATATGAAAAAACTTAGATGAAATTTGGAGAATCTCGTTTATTGAAATCATCTTCTTACATTTTTGCAAAATAATATATGATCATGTACTCATGGTGAATATGAAACCAGTTTTTCACAGTTAACACGTGTGAGCGCTGATCTACCGATTCCCTGATCCGTTCTTTGATCCTGGATACCCCGATTTTGGTGAATACCCTTATTATCCATTGTCGTTTTAACGGCTAACAGGATTAATCTCTGTTTAAAATGTTATCCCAAATTGGCACTATGGGTTAATCGCGGTTAACCGTTAAACGACTCTGGTAAAACCTGCCTTATTATAAATTTCTATATATTTAACCGCCGGTTAGCTATAAAGAAAAGAATAGAAAAAGGTTTGGTTTTACAGTCGACTTTTTACTACAAACAATGAACAAAATTGATTAAATCAAGTCAAAAACAGGGAAAGGAAAAAGGGAAAGGGATAAAAATATTTGTATTAGGGCCTTACTCTGGGAGTTGCGGTTCGTACCGCAAGTGCGGTATGACGTCACGTTGACGTCAGCTCGCGGAAATTTTGAGAGCAAACGATACTTCGGTACTCTGGGGTTACATGCGGAAAGTTACCGATAGCTACAGGTTGCGGAAACTTTCCGGCAGCAAATTTGGTAGAGAGAACTTCTCGATAGTAAGAAAACATGGCGGCTTATTTGACTTACGAATATATAGCTCAGTTAAAAAAAAATATACCTGTTTTGTATAGTGCCAAAATGTAGAAAATTCCATGCCATCTCCACGGATACCACTGATATTAAAAGTATGAACTAAAAAGTTGTTTTTAAATATATTAATGCTGAATTTAGAGCAGTATAAAAGTATGATTAAAAAGTATGATGTAAATATTGTGTATCTTCAGTTTTGATCTTATATTTTATGTTTTTCATACTAGTAGAAATCTTGTTAACAATGCTAAGTAATAAAAAGATCGAAGCCTTTATAACTTTCGGCTTTTATTTTACATATTTTAAGCACAAAATTTACAATCTTCATGGATACCTGTGATGTTAGTCTGAACCCAAAATTTGTGTTTACATATAATAAAACTGTTTTTAAAATACTATCAAAGTATGATTTAAATATTATTTATCTTTAATTTTCATCATATTTATATCTTTTATTTTCATCATAACCATAATTTTCATATTGTGATTTTCAAATTTTAATTTCTTGCATTTTATATATTTTAATAACTGTGTTCAAAACAAAACATTGATGTTTAGATTTTAGGTATTGATATATAGTAGTAATATGATAAATTTTGATGGAATAACTATCATTTTACAGTTTTTTTTCAGTACAAATATAACTTTTTATCAAGTTTTTTTATCAATGATCTCAATGCAGTAATATTTACATCATAATATTCATCAGTTACATCATTTTTATGCATTCCATCATAATTGTAATGTATAAAATATATCTGTAAGAGAATGTAACTTGCAGAAACCCAGAAAATTCAACTGCAGGTCAATTAAGCTGCAGGTCCCGGTCTCATTAGCACTCGTGTTGCAAAAAGTAGACCGTAGCACTCCAAACCAAACCTATGGAAAGCGCCTCTATATGCTTAATAAAATTCCATACTGTATATAATAATGCTCCATAAAACTAATCATGGGTAAAAGTTTCCGTGAGACAATCTCTTCGATTTAAACTCTTGAGATTTGGATGCCACTTTTATCAATACCGTACGCATGCAAAGAAAAATGCGAATTATTTATTTGTTTATATTTACAAACATTGCTGTTGCCGAAACTGAAAATCAGAATTATAATTCTAAATTTCTGATTGGTTTAAATGGTGCAAAGTAGAAGATCCCATTAAACTCCGCCTCTAAAATAAGCCCAGCCCAAAGGCGGGATTTATTTCTCAAACTCGATAGTAAGCTAGTTCCCGCACCTTCGTTTCCGTGCTCCCAGAGTACGGTTTGAGCTTAGTTGCGGCAACTAGGTATCGTTAGGCCAAGTTTCCGCGACTACGTCATACCGCACTTGCGGTACGAACCGCAACTCCCAGAGTAAGGGCCTAGAACCTGGTTAGAGATAAGGTCATAAACTTTTATGTAAACTAATATCTATATAGCTAGTATTGTGTAGCATTCTATCCTTGTTTGATCGTCCTCTGCCTGTACTGAATCTCAGTGGATTCATAACTTAGACGAAAGCTTATAAGCTTACTATTATGTTTATATGACTGCTCTATAAAGTTGATTACGGATCAATAAAGTAAAAAAAAAGTATATATCATAGATTTAAATTTTATTAAACTAGATTACCTATAGAAAAAAGTAACAAAATACACCCATTTCTTTTTTAATCCTTATTACACAGTGTATCAATATTTGGTGATTCAAAATTTTTATATAATCTTTTTTTAATTTGTTAGACTACTATTAGATAGCAGTAAGATAGAAAATATTAAAAAAAACTAATTAATTTATTGAATTGAGAGCAAAACAAAATATTTACTGATATAATACAATACAAACGACACATGCACTTTGATATAGCATACTTATAAATAGGATTATATTAGTACAGCCCAATACACTGAATAATTGATTTAATAGATTAGTACTAAATAAAATCAATATTAAATAAAAGCAAATGAAATAATTAATAGTGATTCCCTACGGTATATCTTGCAAAGCAATGTTTATCAAGCAATGTTTATCTATTGGGGTTTTAAGGGTTATAGTACATTTCGAGTTATAAAATCTTCATTATATTAGCCTTTTTTTTGATTCATCATAAAATAAAAAGTTTTGCCTCCTTTAAAATGAATTTTTGTAGAAATTCTTTAATAATGATATAGCAAAATTATTTAGTTTTGCCACTGCAAGTAGTATATTTTTAAAATAACATAAGATATACACACTAAATAAAAAAAAAGTTCTTATCCGCAAGCTAACTGTTGAAAAATGTATGCTAGAATCTAAATTTTTATATTAAGTTTAAGTAAAATATCTGATTTATTCTGCAAACCAAAACTTTAAAGCCTTAATTTTAAATCTGGCGTTTTAAAATTAAAAAAATTAAAAACTTATTAAATATTGAAAATTAAAGAAATTACTTTTATCATGCTATAGAATAAAAAATTTTGCTCGTATTAAAGATTGAAAGTAAAAAAAAAAACATTTAATTTTATCATGATGTAGAATAAAACATATTGCTCGTATTAACATAATACTTTTTGGAAGCATATTAGCATTATTGAGGTTTACGTAATGAAAAAAAAAATAATTAGCCTTTATTTAACATAAAAAATTGGATTTTAATTTACATACTTTAAAAGATATTTTGAATATAAATTGATTTTTATTTTTTCTTGGTGTATCTATTTTATCTTTTTAAATGTACTGCTTCATATAACAAAAATAAATATTTTTTATAATGCTAGATCCTTATTAATGATCCTATAAAATTATTTTAATGAGAAAATTTTTTAAATTTATATTGAATCAGAACTAAGCAGTTATAATCAAGACTTTTCCGCCCGAGAATTATTATGTCCCTTTAATATTGGAAAATTAGCAATTTCATCTCTTAATTCATAAACACGTTGCAAAATTTTTCTACTTGATAACCATCTTTCCACGCAATAAATTTGTAACGTTGAATATACTGAACCAGTGTTTTTAGAAAGTGCAGAAAAGATGCCTTGGTTTAGGAGTCTCCTTTTTAATGTATATTATATATATTGTTAATGTGTAAGTGGGGGACGAAGAAAATTATGATTGCAAATTGGGTCGTAAATACTGGAAGGCGGTCTTATCCCATTAACGATCGCATCATTTCTACCGAATATAAATTGATGAATATCTTAAATCAAAGTTATTATGGACTCCTGAGAGTAAACAAATATGAAATTTAAGTAACTGTGAATAATAGAGCTCGTCCTCATTAATGATGAGCTGTAATTTTAAACGTCATAACGGATCATTTATAAAAGTGAAAAATTTCGGGATAAGAGATTTATTTGCTATTATATGTAAACACAGTACTTAGTGGGGAGTTTTATCTTGGATATATAGCTATTAGTCCTAATTCCAGTCGCAATGTTGGCTGAAAAAGTAAATTCCTGTACCAGGATCGAAAAATCATAAAATGCTGACATAAGTAATAAAATAATAAATAATAGCAGAAAGTAGACAATTTAATAAATTGTTCATAGAAATGTTAGGGAGTATGCGACTAACGTGAATTTCTTGTGAAAGATTCATCAAATATAACTCTTGTATTAATTAATTCTTAACACTAGATTGCCCGAGATTTCTTGTATACCTATATTGCCCAAAAACAGTCAAAATGACTGCATTGTGAAAAAATAACAAATATGTAAAGAAATTTGTTTAAAATTAATTTTTAATATTATATAATAAAGGAGGGTGGAAGTAACTACAATTATTCATAAACCCATTTATATGTTAAAGAAAAAGTCACCAAATTCTAAGAAATTGTGTCATTATATTTCATAATTGTTTTTCTAATTGAAGTTGAAAAACAGTCAAAATGACTGCCTTGGGCAATCTAGTGTTAATTATATGAATTACGACAAACTGCAAATTGGTTGAACTGTATTGTTGCTATAAAAGTTTTATAATATACTATTATTAGTGGAGAGTTTCATACTAGATATAGTTATCAGTTCCGATTTCATCAAAAATACTTGCTGTTGTGTTACACGAGGAAAAATGAGATCGAAACCTGCTGCTTAAAGCCAATTCAAGACCCCTACAAACGTACATGCCTTCAGCTGGACACGAACCCACGAACTCCTACCACCCACCTAATCAAGTTCAGCGCCCTACCCATTCAACCATCGTTCGGAGAAATTAATTAGAAATGAAATCTAAAAAATTTTTTTTTGTTTTAGTATACATCAAATATTTTTGATAGGAACATATTTTAATAAATAATTTATTTCATAGGAATATATGAATATTTGAGGTCTATAACAAATATTTTTTGATAGGAACATATTTTAATAATTTATTTCATACGAATATATGAATCTCTGAGGTCTATAAAAAATATTTTTTGATAGGAACATATTTTAATAAATAATTTATTTCATAGGAATATATGAATCTCTGAGGTCTATAACAAATATTTTTTGATAGGAACATATTTTAATAATTTATTTCATACGAATATATGAATCTCTGAGGTCTATAAAAAATATTTTTTGATAGGAACATATTTTAATAAATAATTTATTTCATAGGAATATATGAATCTCTGAGGTCTATAACAAATATTTTTTGATAGGAACATATTTTAATAATTTATTTCATACGAATATATGAATCTCTGAGGTCTATAAAAAATATTTTTTGATAGGAACATATTTTAATAAATAATTTATTTCATAGGAATATATGAATCTCTGAGGTCCATAACAAATATTTTTTGATAGGAACACATTTTAATGAATAATTTATTTCGTAGGAATATATGAATCTCTTAGAACTTCATAGTTAATAATAATAATGTCTTCAGAAAAATTCCTGCCCTCCCCCCAAAAAAATCGTATCTGGAAAAATTAGTTAAGTTATCTGCGTTATTGCTTAATCTGGAAAAAATACCCTTCAGAGAATAAGCGTTGGTAAAAATCTTGATGTTTTAAAAAGTAATATCAATTCGATTTTTTGATTTAAATAAGATTTTTTTAAAATTTAAATTCTTTTACATATTAAATATTACAAATTAAATGATTTAAGTAAGGATTAAATTTCCTTTGATTAATGACGAAGTTTTCATTACCGTGTTTATTTTCTTAGTGTGTGCAATATTATTTACAAGTGACAAATGATGTATTAAATGCATGAAATATGATGTTTTAATCCCACCTCAGCAAACTCTGACAAACTGTTCCCATTTTTTTTTCAGTATTTACAAATATAAAAATCTATTAATTTACCTAATCGATTTTTAAACTACTAGTATTTAAATAAATACAAAAACAAATATAAATGTAAATATTATTGATTTGATTTGAGATTAAGATAAAACCCTGAAAATAATCTGCGTTGGAATTAAATTTCCTTACTAAAGGAAGGATATTTAAACTTTATTCTTTTTCAAATGATAAGGTATGAGTGAGATTAATGTGCTTACTAATGCTGCTGGTGACACGATGTATTCAGGCAATAAAAAAAATCTTGTTAAATGAAAAAAAATCACAAAGTATGACAAAAATATTCTTGATATAAATCTATTAAGGTATCCATCTACATTCGGAGAACTTTTTTCTTTAAACATAGAAACTAGTTCATGTTTTTGCACTTTTAGATTTATTTTTTATATTATCATAGAGAATTGCACTTAAAGAATTTATTCCTGGAGAAATTTTTATAAAATTTCTAATAAATGAAGAAAATTTAGTAAAAAAATCAGGTTTTTTCAATAGGTCTAATTTTTTAATAAATTAAATTATTTCAATATTTTTTGACGAAACACATTTCTTATACACTGGACTAGTGAATCATCTAAAATCTGTGCTTAATTTACATTTGGTAAAAAATTTTTGGTCCTTCAAAATCATATACATTGAATTTTTAACGAATTTTCATTACCTTTATAGCTAACTATGAGTGTAACATCATTAAAAATTATCCAAATTTAAAGCTTTTAGGTCATTCACTAGTAAATACTATCAAAAGCATTCATAATAATTTTTAACAAAATATTTTAAGAACTTTTTGAGAAATCACATTTCAAATTTCAACATTTTATTAAAAATACCGTTCTGAGAAAACGCATTTGAAGTTGATGAAAACAACTTTAGCAATTAAAAAATTAAAATACATGTTTAAAATTCCCCACTCTTTCTTGCTTCAAAACTTTCTAATTGCCAAGTTGCTAGTTATTAAAAATACTAGAAAAATGTTTAAACATGAAAATTTAAAAAGTTTTGTCCAAAAAATGCTCTTTAAAATGCTTTAAATTCCCAACTTCCGGTTCCTAAGTCGCTACTTCCGTTTTGTTTTGACAGCTGTCCCTAATGTTTAAACAACTGCAACTTTTATTTAAAAAGCCGCAGAGACAAAACAAAAACAGATTTAGAAGCCTAAAAGTTGAAATTTATAATAGAGAAATGTAAAAAAATTATGATTTTTGGCAAAAAATGACGTTTTCAACGTAGACGGATACCTTAAATAAACAACCCAGTGATTTAAATCACAATATATTAAAGGTGATTTCTATAAAGGTGATATAAATCAACCCAAACCTTTCCTGAATCAATCCGCCCTCTAAGCCAAATGTTGTTCATTAACGAAAACCCCTTACCTCCTTTTAGTTTTGTCTCGGAGATTTCCTTATTTAAAATACATAACAATTTTCCAATTTACTTCTCTAAGAAAGCTAAAATGTATATGAAAGAAACTTTTTTCTTTGTTTATCATTGTTTGCCTTAATCCCCCTAAAATAAGATTCGTTTTTCGATATACATATAAGGGAAAAAAACATAAAAAGGCGAAATATCTTGGATTTAGCCTATCACAAATCACCTTTTTTTAAATGCAGGTGGTCGCAAATATGGAATGAAAAAAGTGCGACAAAAAGGATTGTCTGGAGTTAGTTCGGGGTGGAATAAAAATTTTGTGCTATATATAGTGTTTTTTTCAATACACAAAGGCGGGGTTTTTTTAATTTTGTTTTTATTCTTATCTGTATCTGATTTTAAATGTAAAATCCCTTTTCACCTTTTAGTCTTCGTTCATAAAACAGTTGGAAGCTGGTGATGAGGGTACTTAGTAAATAAGATAGGGTTTGAATTATTTTATGCGATGCTTGAATATTTGAAATATGTGTATGTTAATAAATGTGTTTATATATATATTTATATATTTGTATATATATATATACATATATATATATGTGTGTGTGTGTATATGTATATATCTATCTGTCTCTCTATATATGTATATGGTTTGAAGTGCGACGGTTTAGTTTTTTTGCAACACGAGGGAGAATGAGATCGGTACCTACTGCTTAAAGCCGATTCCGAACGACTATGAACATCCATGCCACAGGGGAGTTCAAATCCACAAACTCTAGTACAGAAGATGTATGTATATATAATATATATATATATATATATATGTATATATATGTATATATATGTATATGTGTATATATATGTATTTGTATATATATATATATATACACACACATATATATATATATATATATATATATATATATATATATATATATATATACATACATATATATATATATATATATATATATATATATATATATATATATATATATATATATATATATATATATATATATATATATATATATATATATATATATATATATATATATATATATATATATATGCAGATATTTTTGTTATTTGTTATTGGGAACGTTTTTACATATTTATAAATTTTTATGGAATTCTTGTATGTGTTGGAGTATTCCACGACTACCTCAAAACTCCGGTGATGAAGTAAATCTAATTTTTCGTAATCTAATTGAATTATTCCCTAAATATTTTACCTGTTTCTCATGTATTCAATATATAGAACTCTTTAAGACTGAGTAATCGGAATATTTGCATTGCAATGCCAGCCCTAGCAATTAAAATATCCAGGATAAAACCACAAGTTATAGAATGAAAGAAGTTTTAGTGCCTACACTCACATATACTGTTATGTAATCGTATAAAATTACTGTTCCTTCTTTACATTGGAATTCTCTCAATTCAGGTTTATTTTTTTTTTATAATCCACGTTCCCTCAAATTGAATGAAGGACGTGATTCATTGAGATTGTGTTTTTTTCCACAGTTCTCAAAACTAATAACTGCTAAGTGTGGCCGTTTCTTCCTCTCTCCTAAACAGCTGTCAGTTCTCCCACAAAAATTCTCATATCTTTGAGATATTTAATCCGTTTTATGGAAATGTCTTTCCACGACTATTTTAACAAGCCACTAAAAAACCTCTGAATTAAGTCTCGCGCTCTTATGATATTATCTATGCGATTTCCTTCTCCATAGGATGATTCAATTTAAATGGTTACCTCACTGTACAGTTATCTCTTACCTATGACAGATATGTCCGCCAGTTCTCTGTCATTGAAATGAAAATACAGGATATTTTGTCTGACCTTAGTTTCACCGAGTTGCCTTCCACGACATGAGTTTAATAAAATTGCCAAGTAAGCCCTGACAACTAAAAAATAAGGGCTATAACTTCATGTGTGATCGGCGAGGAATAATTTTACCGATTATACACCCGCACACACATAAATATGTTCTATATATACACACTCGATGCTGAACCCATCAATAGGGAAAAGCCCCCGAGAAACACTAATTTTTCCTATACTCTTTATAAGAATTAGAAATTTTAATCCACCATCTCATCATTTTAAATAAAGTTAATAGGAAGAAAGGTACGGGTAAAAATTTTGTTACACTTTTCCCTAATTTTCGTGACAGTTTTGGCCTCTTGGCCACTTACGTGTATCATAATATGACCTCTCCCTATCGTTCTTTAGAAATTTCACAACTTAGCGTAATGAACAACAAGCTTTACTGTTATAAAATTGCTTTCCATAATTGATCAGTATAGCTAAAATATTAAAAAAAGATATATAAATCATATATTTCAATTATATTAAAATGCATAGTCTATAAAAAAGAAGTAACAAAATGCAAAATTACACTCTTCTCGCTTTATCATTTAATAATTCATCAATAAGTATTGATAATTTTCCATCACATCGACGGGTGTTTGTGAATACGTAGATATCCAAAGGAAACCCAGGCTCGCTGAACTGCAAGGGTGGTGGCCTTCGGAACCGGAGTACGTGGGTTCGAATCCCTCTGTGGCATGGATGTCCGTAGACATTCGGAATCGGCTTTAAATAGTAGGTCCCGGTCTCAATAGCCCTCGTGTGGCAAAAAGTAGATCGTAGTGCTCCAAATCACACCAAATCGAAACCAAGGCTTCTGGATGCACAGTTGGACGGAAACAAGACGGAAACAATTAAAGTAAATACATACATCTTGTAAAGTAAATACATACAATTAAAGTAAATACATACTTTAATTAAACTTTAAAATGTTTAATTTTAAAGACATCCTGAATGCATTTTGCCTTTTTATCAGTTGTTACGAATTCGAGTTAGTGCGTAAAGACCTTTGTGTCACTTTGACCTCTTTTTAACGAGGTTTGACTGTATGTATTCGCTGTAAGCTGAGAATTTAGGAAGATACAGAGTGTTTCATATAGAATGGGACAAAAAGAAAACATGATCGTGAGCGTTGTAATTAATATATTTAGAAAATTCAAATTTATCTCAAAACTACATTTATTCAAGTTTCTACAGATGTTCAATATGTGCCCCTCCGGTAACACGACAAATGCCTACACGATAATCAAGCTCTTGTTAGCTAATGTTACATGGACATTTTCCATGTCCCCAAATCGCAAATTATGGCGATTAACTTTGCCACATAAGTGGAACGTGGCTTCATCGGTAAACACCAGTATGTCCTCGAAACCATTCACTTCGAGCTTTTCTTGAAATTTCACACAGAAATTCTTACACAACGGTTTGTCAGTCGGTTTTAACACCTGGACCATCTGATATCTGTACAGCTTGAATGAGAGACGCTTCCGTAAAACAAGCTACACCGATGTGTGAGGGACAGCCAGTTTTGCACATGCACGTCCCGTTGATTTTGAGGGACTCTGTAAAAAATCTCTCCGAATTCTCCACGAATTCTTTCAACCACTTAGGGTTTTGTTTCTTTTGGTCCTGGGATTTTATTCTTGCATAAGCAGCCGGTATCCCGGAACTACTTCACCCACCTGCTTATGTTATGCCGATGCGGTGGTTCTTTACGAAATTTCGTGCGAAAATGTTTTTGCACAACAGTTACCGAGGAGGTTTTGGCATATTCGAAAACACAGTACGCTTTCTCATGCATGGACGACATTTTGTTTAACATAGCCTTTAGCGGCGACTTCGTTATTCGATAATTTCTCCCTGTTGCCAAATAAAACTTGTATAATTGTAGTTGCAGAATAAATTTGTTTCGGCTGAATAAATCCATTACGGCAGTCACACTGCGCTATTCCTTTTGTCCCATTCAATATGAAACACCCTGTATTTAGAAATTATTAATAATGATACATTTATAAGAATTTTGAAATACACAGTCCGATATGGGAATTCGGCATTGTATGAAAAAATAACATTCAAGAATCATTCCGCCATTGATGCCCAGTGGAGTTGTAAATTAATAGCAACCGAACGCCAATTTTTGTTTCGTTCCGGACACTTGCTTATTTAAAATACACAAAAAATTCTAGTTTTCTCCTCTGAGAACGCTTAAATAGATAAAAGAAATTCTTTTTTTCTTTGTTTATCATTGTTTGCCTTAATCCCTCCTAAATGAGATTCGTTTTTCGATACATAAAAAAAGGAGGAAATTCTTTTGGAAAAGAATGTACTGGACTTAGCTTATTGCAAATCTTTTTTTTTACATAAAAAAGGTCAATATAAAATATGGAATGAACAAACAGTGAGAGAAAGAATTTTGTTGAGTCATTTAGGGGTAGAATTAAAATGGTTTCTTGTTTTTACCTTTTTATTCGCAAAGGGCGACTATTTTATTTTTTTGCCTATGCTTATGTGCATTAGATATTTAACTGTGGAATCCATTTTCCTCTTTTAGTCTCCTTTCAAGAATTAGTCGGTTGTGGGATATGCAGTTATTTTAGTAACAAGAATAGAGTTTCAACAATTCATGTTGTAGTAAATAGGAATATGAAATATAAGCCAGTAAATATGTTATCCCCTACACATACATGTATATATATATTTGTATACATAAAATGTTTAGCATTTATCAATTTTTATTATTGAAAATCAATTTTTACTTTTATTGGACCAAGTGAAGAAATTAAAAATATTTCTTGTATTTACCGATTCATTAACAACCCCAGGTTGAATTCCGTCTAACCTCTAATATTAAAAAAAGTCAAAATTTTCAATCTCCGAATGATTCGCCAAGCAGTTAATCATGTAATTGAAACTATAAATTACACTTTTATGATTGAATTCATATATTTGTGGAGGTGGAATCCCTCGGAATCATTGCAGGATCGACAAGATTTTATATTAGTAATATATGTTTATACATACATTCAAGAGTCAAAACATTATGACCACCTGTCAATAACGAGTTGGCCCACCTTTGGCCCTCAACACAGCTTCAACCCGCCTTGGCATGGATGCCACAAGTTCTTGGTAGATGGCCGGAGACACATTGTGCCAGATGTTCAAGCAACGGTTACGCAAATCCGAGATATTGCGAATTGGTGGTCTTTGAACTCTGAGCTGCCGTACCATGACATCCCAAATGTGCTCTATAGGATTGAGATCCGGTGAGTTAGGCGGCCACGAAATTAACTAGAATTCAGCATCATGTTTCTGGAACCACTTCAACACAATTTTAGCCTTGTGACACGGGGCGTTGTCCTGCTGGAACATTCCATTTCCAGCTAGAAAAACAGAGGCCATGTAAGGGTGCAACTGGTTCGCAATGATGTTCAGCTACCCTGTAGCATTCATGGTCTGCTCTACCACAATCACGGGTCCCAGAGACAGCCAAGAGAACGTCCCCCAAAGCATAATACCGCCACCACTGGTTTGTGTATGACTTACTGTACATTGAGGGAGCAACTGTTCGCATGGAAGACGGTGTATCTTTACGCGGCCATCAGCGTGATGAATGACAAACCGCGATTCATCTGACCAGGTAACTCTCTCCCACTGATCCATGGACAAGTCGTGATGTTCATGGGCCCAGCGTAGGCGCAGCTGGCGATGACGCTTGGTCAGCAAAGGCAGACGAGTGGGACGTTTGCTGCGTAGCCCCATATCCAACAGTGTCCTCGAACAGTGTGCTCCGATACTATTCTACTTAGCCCTGCATTGTATTGGGTTGTCAGCTGAGCAAATGTCTGGCTCCGGTTTTGCTTCACCATGCAAGACAGTCTCCCATGACCTTTTTCTTTGATAGTGTGTGGACGTCCAACACCATGTCGTCTACTGCTGGTTTCACCGTCATTCATCCACTTTGAATAAGTACTAACAACTGTAGATCACGAAAAACCCACGAGTCGTGCAGTTTCGGAAGTATTTGTTCGGAGCCTTAGAGCCATTACAATCTGCCCTCTATCAAAATCGCTTAGATTGCAGCCTTCCCCATTATACATAGAAGTAAGTGAAATAATGATTCTTGAGACTCTCCAGCATCAGTTAAATACCACTTCCACCTGATCATATACCTTCCACATCATCCAGGCGAGTTCATTGCAAAATGTAAGGGTGGTCATAATGTTTTGGCTGAGTGTATATATGCTAGTCTTTATGTAGGACTAAAATAGAGCATAAAAGCTTTCTTCGGAGAGAATAATTTTACCTTTTTATGTAGCCTGTAGCTGATTCTTTCTCGTGTCTTCATATAGGCTGAATTGTTGACAACGTAATGACTAGTTTAGTGAAGTACAGGGGCTAAATATACTGGTACCTATTACTCAAAGTAGAATTGTAATGCCTAAAAATATCTATGACAGAAAAAGTTTCGATACCATATACTCCAATACAGAAAGTTTGCACCTTACTTATATTGTTTTTTTTTAATTTAAATAATTTTATAATAAACAGAAGTGTTGCATAATATTCATTAATGTGTAGAAAAAATATTAATATAAATTTAATAACTGAATACAAACCAGTAAAGCACGTTAGTATGTTATTGAAATACAAAATTATGTCTCTTTACACAAAAAATGACCCTACAATGTAATTCCGGTTGGAAGAGAAATAATGTTGTTAGTGTTACAGCACGAAAATAAGAATCCTGTTTTATAAGTACCACCTAACAATTAAAGACATTTAAGAGTATTATTTAATCAGTTATAGTTTTACAAGGAATCCTGTACATTAATTTACTGCTTGACATAGTTTTCATTTGTATCAAGGCAATTATCAGTCAGCAAAGACTTCAAAATCATAACCGTAGGGTTCGAAGTTTGAGTGGCCAA
>CM063503.1:99772533-99787533 GCA_032207245.1 Pardosa pseudoannulata | reverse complement strand
TTTGAGTTTATGTAACATGAAATTTGATGTTTTTAATCACATTCCAATGTTTACATTTCAAGATTCATGTTAAGAGAGAAACAAACTAAACTCTGGGTAGCCAGTCCAGGACTGTGGGAAGGTTGGAGAAGCAATGGCGTTGGCGTTTACACCAGGAAGTCGATGTCGGTGACAGTAATCTGGCTTAAGGTAGTGTAGCGATAAGGTTTCTACATATCCTTGATGCCATTTCAGCAGCGCAAGACCCTCCTTTTCAGACTTTTGAGAACTTTCAAGTAAAAAGCTGCTTCCAGAGTGACCACAAAAGGTACAAATTCTTAATGCACAATGCATCTGATTTTAAAGAATACAATGTGTACGGTTTAATCCTGGAGTTGGTCATCCCTGCTTTATTATAGAGTGGGTGACGTTGGAATGTATCCCACAGAACTCTGTTTTTTTCTCTCCAGGTCGTACTCAAAAATATATTACTTATTTCTGGTGATAACTGAGTTCAAAAAGCTAGGATCATTTTTACACATATCCAAGAGTTCTTCGCACCGAAGCACACGCATGAATTCAGTTCATCGGTGAAAACTTTCGAGACCAGTTTCGTGCTCAAATTTGCATGCTTTTATATTCGGTTACAAATCTATAAACGATTGTAATTGTTATATTTGGAGTTTCTGCAAGATTTTAAATAATGTAACACATCCTTTTACATTCTCGTTGATTCGGGAGGTTAATGGATATTTCTGCGGGGTCAGTTGGCTTCCTGATCTCATCCTTTCTTGAATGATTTTTTCAATTGTAGAGCTAGTGATTTGGACAAGAAACCCCTTTCAAAGGCATTATGAATTAACCCACTGAACGGACGCGTCGATGGGGGTTCGACAGCGAATTCCTGTTCGAAAACGGACCTGTCGACCCCTTCTCGTTCGCACTCGTGTAACTCGTATCGCACACTTTTGAGGAAAAAAATATTGCAAAGCGATAATAAATGAAAGAAACTAATTTTGAGTAACAGAACTCCTTTACCTTGCAGGGAAAATAATTTAAAAGTAGCCTGGCAACTTTTAAACCGGCAAATCTAGTATGGTACGGTAAGTTCCGTCTCGAATTTACGAAAAGGATGACTGTTTTGAAAGGGAAAAAGGTGGGGAAGGTGGCCGGTGGATGGGTTAAAGGAAATGTTTCGGGGGCAGAATTCCCAAGTTTAACCCAAAATTTGATAGCGTATCGTTGATTCATAAAACGATTGATCATACCGTGCTACATAACCTGAAAACATGGTTCATGGGAACGCATGTCCTGATATTCCGGTAGCTGGTAGGCAACTCAGACCAGATGTACTTTGAATCTAACTCTTCCCTCCACCTAGCTCAGCAGGTTAGGATGCACTGAGGTGTATTTTCTTTTGAGGAAAAAATTGGTCTCATTACTTATTAAATTCACCTTCTGTTCTATAGCTACATTTATATCTATATCTATATCTATATATATTATGTATGTATAGATATATGTATATATACATGTATATATATATATATGTATGTATATATATATATGTATATATATGTATATATATACATATATATATACATATATATACATATATATACATACATATATATATACATATATATATATATATATATATATATATAGAGAGAGAGAGAGAGAGAGAGAGAGAGAGAGAGAGAGAGATTAAAAGATTTCTGTTTAAATAATCTTTGTTCTCAGTTTAACCCTTTAACAATCGCATAATTTTCAAAAAAGCAGTAATAAATGTGTCCATGTGTTTATTAGAGAAAACGGTATAAAATGTTATAAACAGTCTGGTAAGTATACGGTATGCAAAAAAGAGAAATAAAAAATTTTTTGGATGTAAGAAATGGATTATTTTAATCTTTTTGCATCGCTTTTGAACACTCCAGTCAAGAAATAACATGGTCACGAGAAATTAAGTGCAAAATCTCACCCCGTGGAAGCCAGAAAGAAGGGATTTAGTCATGAGATTGATTTCACTTGAGATAAATGGTTGATCCCTTGGTCAGTATTATGCAATAGGTGGCTAACTGAACAGCTATCTTGTACTCAAAGTCGATTGGTAATGGTGAGGGTTTACCCTCGTGTTACATAAAAGTAGACCCTAGCTCTCTAAACCAAACCAAACCAAACTTAATGGTGAGGAATATTCATGAAATCATTGGATTCCGTATCCTCAGATCCCAGTGCTGAATGTAAGCAACCTATGAACCTCAGCTCTCCTCCGACTACCTTTGAACAGAAACGAGTCCTTAACCCTTTAAACAGCTTCGTTTTTTTCAGAACTCAGTCAAAAAATTGTCACATTTTTTAATTGTATTTTTATATTAGCTTTACAATTTTAAATAGGAAAACGGCCAAACAGGAGTTACATTTACAATTGTAAATATGAGAAAGTGCAATTACTTTAAACTTTTTTCCGATTACAATTACATGTACTTATCCTTTTTCTTTTTCGATTTGAGGATTGTGGCAATTAATTTTTAGAAGACTGCCTTGCTTGACTGAAGCCATCTGTACTGTTATTGAAATCACCTGTATCGAAGCCATCTAGTAAATTCTTAATACTATATGATTCACTTACAGATATTTCAGACTCTGATTTCGAGTTGCAGTTCGAATCACAAGAAATTATCTTCATACAAACTAAATCAACTGTTATTTTAAAGGAAAAATAGATCACATGGATATAATTATTAAGTGATTAGTAAAATATAATTAAAACGCTTAGTACTGAAAAATAAAAATGCATCTATTGATACAAAACATAAGAAAAAAGATCGCTAATCAGATGAGAAAACACAGTAAAAAGCAAACAATCATTAATGTTCATCGGACGAATTAAAAATAGAAAAGGTATTGCCAGTATAAGAAACAGTATAAGCAAGAGAGAAATAAGAATGCCCGTACGCTGTAGGGCAAATCAGTAGTGGCCCGCACTTAGTGCACGTACAAGATACGGGAAAAACTGAGTAGGGGTTAAATTGTGTTGTTTGTTTACTGTTAGAATTTTTGTTGTAGCATCTGCTTTGAACTTCAGTGAAAATCTTAAAAGGCTTTACTTATAAAATGATTTCCCGATAGGAAAATACCTTTTATGTAAATTAATAATATAAATGTTTTTATAACAAATTTCCAAAACAAACGCTTAATAAGCGAGTTCCGCGTTTTCTGCGAAATATAATACTTGAAAATCAACTTACCTTTAGAGCCGATTGGAGTTGCAAATAAACAGCAGCTCCACATCATTATTTCGTTCAGGAGATTTGCTTATTTAAAATACACGGGAATTTTCCAATTTTCTCCTCTAAGAAAGCTAAAATATGTAAAGGAAATTCTCTTTGTTTTCTTTGTTTATCATTGTTTGACTTAATCCCCGTTTAAATGAGATTCGTTTTTCGATACATGAAAAAGTAGCATTCCTTTGAATAGGAATTTCCTGAATTTTACCTATCAGAAATCTCTTTTTATAAAAAAAAAGATTGCCGGAAATATGAAGAACTAACATTAAAAAAATTCTGAAGCCATTTTGGGGCAGAATTAAAATCTTCGCTATCTTTTCTTTTAATTTGAATAGGTAGAATACTTTACTCTTTTGCTTTATTGATACCTACGTCTAATCTTTATCGTTAACCCTGTGTATGTGGAATCTGTTTTTAGCTAGAAATCTTGCTTTATAAATTATTCTGAAATTGTTTACAAGGATAATTTAGTGTTTAGGAACAGAATCTCATTTAATTTATGATGTATATGGTCTTCTAATTAGTAGGAATATGAACATCTACCATTGTCCATGCAGTGAGTTTATTATACTGGTATTAATGCCGTTTCTTTTCTTGTTATTGACATACAAATGTATAGTGCGTAAAATTAAATGTTCGATACTGCTGCTCATTTGTTATTGGGTGATGAGGAAAATATAGCATCTATGCTATTCTGATTGAAAGCATATTTCTTCTAAGAGTAAATATAGAGATATTTTTATGTTACGGAAATTAACAACAGAGAACAACGATACAATCAGAGCTATCTTATCTAGGAGTGGAGTGTTTGAATAATAGGCATCATTTTGCGAATGTTTTAAAGACATTTCTGATTACACAAAATGTGGACGTCCGTAGTCAGTCATTTAAGTCAAATTGAGAGCCATATTCGAGATCTTGACAGTACTAAATTTGGAGCTTTGACTTCAAAATGGTTAAATTTTACGTCCGATTCGAATATCCGTAATTAAGGACATGCATTCAGAATAAATTTTACAATGACATTTAAATAAATTGTCACTAAAATAGGCAATTTAGTCAATTTTATTCTCTTTGAGTATAAACAGGAAATAAAATAAAAAATCATGGCGATAGACTAAGAAATAACATTGATAAAAGCAATTTATTATAACGTGAACCTTACAATGTTTTTTTTGGTTGCTTTAAAATATAGTCTTTTGTAATTTAATTTGAAGTAAGGTATAAAGTAAATTCAGTACTAAAATACAAGTAAAGATAACAGCATTATAAAAGAAACCAAAGCCTTCGAAAATTATGAATCTCGCTTGTTGGAATATGAATACTGTCTTTTGATAGCATTGTAAAGTAATCATGGATAAAGTACGTCTTTAAGGGCCGGTCTAAGTCGTTTAACGGCTTATTGCGATTAATCTCTGTTTAAACGGAGAATTGGTTGGCGCCATGGGTTAATCGAGGTTAACCGTTAAACGACTTTGGTGAGACAGGCCCTAATTGTAACAGAACAAGATACTAGATAGGACGTTCTAAACTTTTACCTACCATTTATCAATTACCTGTATTGGCACATTGTCCGTTGCTTTGGTTGTTGCTCCTACTTTGGTACTCTCAAGTTTGGTATTTTCATTCCTTCCACTAAGTACGTGTTCATATAGGTCATGTCGAGGATCAAGTAACTTGCCTCCGCACTTGTCTAGTATTGTCCTACTTGACACTACTTAACTGCAGCTTTAGCAAACTTGCTTTCACGGGATTCAGTAAATATTTAAGTAAGTAAAATGGCTACAAATCATATTGTATGGTAAATATTTTAATTAATTTAATAAATACTATGTTATTAGAAACTGGAATGCAGTTCTGATACTACTGATAATACTTCCTACTTTAAGAATTCCTTTTCACAGTAAAACTCAATAAATTGGATGATTCTTTTTCTGACAGAGTTTAAATACAAAAATTTATATTTAAATAATTTATAAAAATGCAAGCAATACCTGCTAAATACTTGTAACATAAGACAATATGAGTATACAGCTAACAATAATAGCGAAATGTCACAAGAATTACTTACCTGTGGCTTCATTTATTGTACAGACTGCCTGACCTGCTTACTGGCTTTATGGTAATAAAGTCAAATAAAGCTGCATTTTCAATCTGCAGAACCATTTTACTTGCCTTACTACATTCCACAAGTGCCGGTACTTGATATGACTGGAAATGTTTACAGTTTATACGGTACAAGAAAATATATTCTATTTGACTTGACCATTCTACATCACAATCTACTTAATCTGTGTAAACTTGGCTTTAGTTGCATTAGCTTCCTGCAGATAATGGAATCATTTCAAAGCTAATTCTTTTACGCCCTCGGTCTTTTTCGATACTCTGAACTCCATTTGAAGTGAGTGTGAACGAGCATAAAAATGTTACCCATCCCTAGAGGCCAAGTTATAATTTTCAAAAACCTTTTCAAATTTGTTTTCCATCTAAAGTAATAATTTCTGAATTTTTGTTTTTTTTTTAAATTTCATTTGCTCAGTGCCGTGGATAGCGAAAGACCCTCCGGCAAAAATAAACGAAAATACGTTGGTTACCTCGGAATCGATTTGCTGTTAAAATTTTCTTTTAGAACATTCATTTTCGGAATGATAATTTTCATTTTTCTGTGAAAAAACGGTTTCTTTTTTTATTTCACGCATACGAGGCATTCTCAAAGAAACGAATATCATTGTCTTTGAATATGACTGTAAAACTGAATTTAATATAGATATTTGAGACATTACTCTAAGATAAAAAACAGTTTTGGAATTTTGTTTCTGTGTGTGGTTGTATAATTGTTAAACCATATATGCGAATCTAATTACCCGAAAAGTCAGCTAGAAGGAATAAATTGGGCTACATTCATGCATATTTTTACCTGTCCGTGTGCCAACACAATTATTTCGAAACAGAACACTTGCAATGACACGATTTCGACATCTCAAGTCTTAGGTACACAACTATTTTCGACACAATCATATTTTGAATAGGAAAAGGTCCATTAGATTAGGGGACTATGTGACAATCTGACTTTACATATGTGAATTCAAAGGGAAAGTGTGTAACTTTTAGAAATGACCACTTAGTGATATAATGTTCCGTTGATTATAAGTTTGTTCTAGATATAAAAGAGAGGTATACCTCAGTTTTGGTCTACAATCCACCCAAAAACAGTTGACGAAACTCGAAAGTGACGAAAACCGATGAAAGTATTTACTTATGGTAAATGAAATCAATTCATTTTAGACATCCAAAATACGTACCCTAAAAGCAATTTATAATGAATAAAAATAGGGTGTAATACTAAAAGTTATAAGATATTATTGTAAAAAAGACTAATGTGAAGAATAAATGAGCATTTCACATGAGAGTTACCTTTCTCGGATAACAATCTTTCTTTTTTAGCAGTCAATCTTTCTGTTTTCTTCCTGGTGTATATATAACAGAGAAATGGTACCATAGAACTAACTGGAAGACTGGACACTAAAAGACCATAGCACTAACTGGTGTCACTTCTTCTCTTGGTATGTTGGCCGTAAGATCAGATTCAGAGTCAGTTGATCTATGACACACAACAAATACAATGGAAAGTTCCATTTCAGTTGTCTCCTTAAGATTTGTTTAAAATGGAGAAAGACTTTATCCTTACACAAGCTGCACACATTACCTTCAAGGATATTCGTTGAACGATTTTACTCCTCAAACCCACGATCCGTATTTCAAATGGAAGAAATTTGTAATTTTTGAAGAGGACTCGAGGCTTGTCCATTATTTTTGCCAAATTAACATTGAGAAGGCATGGGACAACCAATAAAATCTGATGCAAATTTTTCTCACCAAAAACCATCGGAAACCCAAACCGACAATGACAGAAATCACCAAAAATCGATGTTACTGTTATACTCTTAGACGACCTGAGTGAAAATATCTCAGTTATAAATAACGTCCTTATGCAGAAATCGGCGAGAAAGTCTCCGGATTTTACTTTCATAAAATTTCAAATTCATGAATCTGGAGAGGAATCATTTTTTGTTTCCACAAAATTAGCAGCAAAGTGACGTGGCCACCCTAACGAAAACCGAGACAAAAACTTCCTCGCGAGAAACCTGAAATCCACCAGAACCCAATTCAAGGAAACCCGGGGTATTACTGAATGCTGTTAAACAACATCAGTCAAAACAGGCCCGTTATAAATGACGACATTATGTAGGAAGACTCCCGATTTTATTTTCATAAAATTTCCAGGTTCATGAATCTGAGGAGAAAAAACCGAAAGTGGACCGCGCCTCCGTTTGAATTATGCTAAGCGTCCCTTCTTCGCATGAATAATGCATTGTGGGTAAGAGTTTCCGAAATCCTCCGTCAAACGTGCAGCTTCCGCTCATCCATCAAGTGGTAGCATCCCGACAACCATTTTTCTCTTGTTTCGCCCCCTTCTCACTCCCGCCCATTTGCATGACACCCTTGCGGAACATAAAAGCTCCGGACTTTGGAGGTTGCGCTTTGGACGCGAATACATTGCGAAGGGGGGGATTCTTTTTTAATAATACAAGTCAGCTCAACTGTCTAGGCGACTCTAGAAATATATAATTATAATTACATACAAAGAGTGTATATACAGTGTGCATTGTGTAAAGTCCTCTACTGGCTTCTTTTCATCACAACCGTTGATGTCAGACATTCATATTAAAATGTGTTTCGTATAAGATACGAATTCTTTTTATGGTATTTTTGCATTTAAAAATTCAATCTTGAAAAATCTAAATTCTTATACGTTTATCATTGCCTATTATTGTATTGCATAAAAGCAGAAAAAGCATTAATGAGTGCCGCCGATATCGTATGGTGGGTAGCATTTTGAACTTCCATTCTATTGTGAAGACTTCAATATTCTCGAGTGAAAGGTAACTTGAAGAATGGATCATAGTCAAGATATAATTGGAAATTTACTTTTATTCTTGATTAACTACGGCTATTTACAAAGGGATGTTAATTCCCAAATCATGTAGAACTGCAAAGGATGGTTGCCGGTATAACTTCCTCACGACGATCACAGTCGAAAGAAAAAAGATATTTAATAATCTCGTACAAGTGGGGAGGCTTTTCAGGGTGCAATCAAACCCAATTTATCCCCCGTTCGGTATCAGAGACTCTGCCGCTCCCTATATGAGTGGACTTTACGAATCTCCCGAACTAGAAAGCTGGCTCCGGTAAAAAAACGCGAAAGCCTCCACGAGGTCAAGCACCTCCGTAAAAAATGTCGAAAAGCCCTGAATCACAAAATTGTAGGATTTTTATACCTGAGGGTCAGTTACGGTCCCGCCAACTTTTTTTGTGGTCAGTTAAGATCCCAGTTACTTGAGAACTCCAGCTAAAGTTACAGTTAGATTTTTTAGCTGAATCCTCATTAGATGGTTGTTCCGATTCTCGAAACTGGGTGCAATCCTCTCGTTTATTTACCGCCACCTATCAAGGGGCGTGACGCCCATTCAAACGAACTGTCAGCATCCCAGACACGGTGTCACCATGCTATTGTCGACGGTTCGAAAATTACAAAAATATTACAAAAATATTTCTGTAACATTCAACGCAATATTTATTTAAGAAGACTTAAAGATATATATGCATATATATATATATATATATATATATATATATATATATATATATATATATATATATATATATATATATATATATATATATATATATATATATATATGTGTGTGTGTGTGTGTGTGTGTGTGTATGTATGTGCATGTAATGAGAAAAAAGAGTGTTTAATTATTAAACTCTAATTTCAACATTTAATTTAACTTTTTATCCTAATTTGGTGAAATGTACTTAGCGCTAGTAAAACTTAGACTAGGCCTGCAAGATCGCACATTTGTTGGGTAGAGATTTCTTTGTCAGATCATCACATTTTATAGGAGTCTATATATTGGAGCCTTCAAGGCTGAAGAGTCTTTCCCTTCTCTTTTTATTTGTGCATGACTGTGTTTAGAGTACGTTGCTCATACCGAGTTTTGTATATTTAAAATGGTTCTTTTCCTGATAATAAAGTGATTTCGCTATGACTGTTGCATTTTTAAGGAATATATACTGGGGGTTGGAATACATTCTGTTAAATAAAAATACACCAGAAAGAATTGAGCCACAACTACGAAACTCGAAAGTAATATAATGTTTGTCTAAATAAACAAATTATCAAGCAATTGTGAGATAAAATCGTATTTTAGTATTAACAATAGAAATAAATATAATCAGTAAGTCTTAAAGCCTCTTGGCACCCATGTAAGCATATACTCGGTAACGCAACGGAGTCTACAAAGTTGTCAGTGTTCATCTATGGTAGATTATTTAACAAATCAATCAACTAGTCAGCGAGTTGATATGTACTTGTACACTTCTGCCGAATATGTACCACCGCACCACAATGCTGATTGGAACAGCAAATTTAAATGCTTGCATAACTCACCAAACCAGATTTGAATTATTTTGTAGTTTCAACTCATTTTGGTTCATATATATTTTTTTCAACATAGTATTACTCAAATAGCTACAATAACCGAAACAAGCACCAGCAGCACTATATATTTAATAACTTCACCACTAATAACAATGGCGGTGTCTGTTCTCCATCTTTGGATATGAGATAGGTAACATTAGAACTTGTGCCGAAAAAAGAAATACACTTAAAATGAACATTCTCTAACAGGCGTACTCTAGCACTTCTATATTGATTCTTTTAGTTAACAACAATAGAAACAAAAATTCTGACATATCTCTATGTTTTCCAATTTATAAGGACATTGCCATTATGCATATAAATAAACCAGAGTGAAAAGTGATTAGCACTAAACTTGAATTGTAGGTAATCACTTTTTATTGTTATTTATTATATTCTGTTAGTATTCTATTTTTAATTTCTGGATAAATCCTTCCGGCCAGCGGGCGCTTGCCTGTAGGCCGTAGTTTTCCTATCCCTGATTTCATCTCTCTGTATTTCGAATCAAATAGTTAAATGTCCCCAAATCTGTATGTAATATCTTAAACATTACGTCATCCATATATTTTCTTTTAACTACTACTACAATTATTTTATATCATTCTTCCTATTTTCTTTTATAATTAAGTCTTTAAAATAACTAAGTATAGAAATTATTTTTAAATGAAAGTGTTAATAGAGAGGCTACACAGTGTTCTTTACACAGTGTTTAATTTCCTTATATGCAAAGTGTATATGTGTGGTGTGTTGTTGATTGTGTTTAAAGTGCCACCACTCTATTTCGTTTAAAATATATAAAATCTCATAAATAATAATGTAATATCTTTAAGTTTACGTTCGCCGTATCCCTATTATTAACTTCTATTGCCATTAATTCTTAGATTTCATCCTTTTCTTCAAAGCTCGTAGCAACAGAAATTTCCCATAGAGACGATACTATTAAACTAGCATGCCTTGTATTTTTAAGCTAGTTTTCCCTGCTCAGCCGCACTTTTTTAATCCTCCCACTGAGGTTTATGTCTGCATGAAAATTTCGCTTCGACAGGAAATCAAATTTCTGCTAACGAACTGAAGCTGTGATCATCTAATGGGATAAACTCGTTTGCGATACTCAAAGCTAATGAATTACGCATTATTGCTTTGGAGTCATCAGATATGTGCTTTTGCCAAAATAAGCGCTCATTATGAGCGAGTTGCTACGGAATACTGATTAGAAGCGAAAACTGGAATCGATAGAACTCTTACTCAAGGTATAAATTTTGTGGGAGGTAAATGAATTCTCGACGTTTTCGATTTACTAAGGAAAAAATATTTCAAATTATTCGCAGCAATAAAAAAATTGTTAAAAAATGTTTTTTAAAAAATTTGTTTTGAATGAAAATGTTGGAGTAGCAGTTCATTAGTTTTGACATGAGCATGCATTTTGGCTGCGGGTTTATATGAAATTTTTGTGAAGATTTTTGTAACGTAGTAGATAGTTTGGGTAAGTAGAATGTCATGGATTTGGACCGGTGCAAATTATTTTACACATAGAATGCCTTCGAACTGTATGTTATATATACTACTTCTCATACCGTAATACCGTCTATACTTACAATTATTCATATATTTGATACAGAGTCTATGTCTGGACAGTCATAGGCCGTATTTACTTGTGTATAACACAAACTTTTTTTAAAATTTAGGGGTATTGTACATGGAATTATCATCTCTTCTTTCTGTAATTAAACGATATACATATGAATATAATCAAATATTCAAAGGAGATTATTTAAAGGTAAAAAAATCTTGCTCATTAGTATCGCTGCATCTATATTTCATTCCTAATGCAGTACTGACAGATACTTATACGATATATTAACACTAATTAACATTTAGCACCAAATTTTCAACTTGTAGCACAGTTCATATTTTCTGAAGTATATTGCCCTACTTAACAGCTGAAACAGTAAGATTACTGCAGTAAGATTAGATCTTTTCTCCATGTTATTCGCACGTTGCCAAAAACACTCTATGTGAAGAGGAATAAAGAAAATAAAATCTATTCTATAACACCCATATAAAAGGGATTGGTTTGGTTTGGAGCGCTAAGGCCTACTTTTTTGCAACACGAGATCTAATGAGACCGGCACCTACCGCTTAAAGCCTATTCCGAACGGCTACGAATATCCATGACACAGTGGGATTCAAACCCACGAACTCCGGTTCCGAATGGCAACACCCTAACCATTCGACCATCGTTTGGCATATAAAAGGGAATGTATGAGACGTATAATTTCAGCCCTCATGAGCATGGCATAGTAGTCGAAACCTTCCTATGACCTAAGACGACCGACAACAAGTAGAAAAGGCTTTGCTAAGAATGAGATCATCTTTAGAATGATACTGAAAGAGCTTTGGAGTTTAATTCATGGGGCCCACATAGTAATTGGTTAACACCCTGGAAATAAAACAAAAATTCAAATCACGCCAACCTAGATTATTCATGTGGTGTTCCTATGATAAAATGTTCAGCAAAATCTGTGGCGTTGTATGCGCGTGTGTTTAACAAGTAAGTACCCCCGCGTTATTAAAAAAATTATAAGTATACCTTAACGGTTAAATGAATTAAAAATTTGGAAATTTCCAAACTATTCATTATTTTTTAAAACTATTATGTGCAATGGTAATTCAATAGAAGAGATCATTATTATATAATAACGATGTCGAGCCTAACCTTCAATCTGTTTGTTTAAGATTCACAAATGAAATTAATATTTATTTCAAAATTGAAAATTATTTTTAGAGTATATTACACTAACAGTTTGGGTACTTTAGAAAATAAAGGATATATTCATTTAAATTTAATTTTCGTTATGAAATGTAATATAAAGAAATAAAAGAATTATATATGGAGATATTTGGTGACGAACTAATGGAAAAGTGCCTAAGTTTTCAGCCAGATCATTTAAAGAGAACAAACGTATCGACAAATAAAAACAGTACTCACATTACATAAGTGTTAAATTTTTTTCAAACGATAACGCTATTAGCGATGGGATTAGATTGGCACCGAAAAATTGGATAAAAGAAACGGCTCAGCTGAAATCAAAAAGAAAGAAATATACCGAATTAAAAATGATGAAACTATGATCAAAAAGAAGGAAAGACAAGTATTATCTGAAAGATCATTTTAAACGTTATGAGATAATTAATTTACTGAAAAGATTTCAATTATTTTAGCTCATACCTAAAAGGAAAATATAGCAAATGGCACCAAATTCCAATTTATAAATGTAATTTAGATAAAATAGGTCTATCTTCACATATTCTTGACCTTTCCCGGGTTTGGTTTGGAGAGCAACGGTCTACTGTTTTGCTCAGGAGGGTTAATGAGACTGGGACCTAATGCTTAACCTTCTAAGCGGTTCGCACGTACAATTCCGCCAAACCGATGATGACTTCAAAGCGGTTTCAATTTTCGACCTCCAAAGATGTTCCAAAAATGGATGTATGTACATTTCTGCCAGTGTTTTCCCCCATGGAGTAGATAGGAGGGTCAGGCCGATTGTTTAGGAACGTCACCCCTCTTTGACTGACATTTATTGAGGGGTGCACCCCTACTCCTTGAGGCACAAAAACGCTGATAACTTTTTATGGAATTGTAAATGTATATTTCGAAGCATTTCATTTGCGGTAACAGATGTATCTCTAATTGCACCATTTAAATATCTTGGATGACTTTCGTAAAAAAATATAAATAATTCTCTTAATATTTTTATTTGTACTTTTAGAATGCATTATTTCTTATGGGATGATCTTCGAGACTTGACGAGCTTTTGCGTATTAAAAATTAACAATCTATAATATCTATTTATATATCTATTTATAACCCGAAGTAAACGGACAATAACAAGGGTGGGTTTCCCGTATTCCATTCTAGTAGACAAAGGGTGAAGTAAACAATCATAGAACGCTTTGACTACTGACACAGTAAATCTTTAGCGTATTTTTTGGAGATTTTTTTCCTCTGTGTGTTCCACTTGGAGGGTTAAAGCCAATTCCGAACGGCTACGAACATCCATGTCATCAGAGGGTGAAGTAAACTGAAAGGGAATTCATGAACCGCAAAAAGGATATACAAACTATGCCCACTAACGACTGAAATAAGCAGATTCTTTAGACTGTAGCGACGGACGGGCGAGACATAACTATTGCTAGCAGACTCTTAGACATACCTTAACATGTTCCATCTGATAATATATTCGCTACAAATAAATACTAATTTACACATGCTTTTTTTTCAGCTGTCCTCTTGATAGGACAGTGGGATAAAGTGGGTTAACTAACTCTCTGTTAACAACTTTCAAGAAAAACCGTGCACGTATTTTATGTTCACGGTTAATCCTGTCAAGCAAAATTCTGAAAATAAATTTCGATGAAATTCAAGCTTGTATTTTTATTTATTTTATAAGATATAAATGTAAACAATACATATATAAATATATATATATATATATATATATATATATAATACATATATAAATATATATATATATATATATATATAAATTTCACTAGAAAATAAATTTAGTTTGTAAAAATTTCAAAACAAGACTCAAATCATTTTTATCCGTCGCATTCCTTGAACCTAATTCACGCTTGTTTTGCAAATATTCTTTGCCAGTTGCAGTTTTTCTGAAGCAAAAACAACCAAGTTTTTGCAATGTTTTCTTTTTTTCCCCGCAAAAGAAAATGGGAACCCTGAAAAAGGGAAACGCTTTTAAATAGTAGGGAAAATGCATTCTCGTGGAAATTGCTGGTATGAGCAAAATTTTGTTGCTTTTATATTGCTCGTGGATGTCGTGGATAAGAAGTCAGAAATAAATGGCAAGTTGAATCTATGCTTGTCTGTGTGTGTCAGGGTTGTAAATTAATGTACTTTTTTTATTTACCGGTGGCTTTGGTAAATGGAAATTTGAAAGTAGGTTTACTGGCAATTTAACCACAGATTTTTCTTTTCAAAAAATGACATAAAAGACTAATATCAACAACAAATATAAATAATAGTTTTTGGTTTGTGTGTATTTATTTCAAAAACAAACACTGCATAGTAATTAATTTAAAAAAGTAAACATCTAAATACTAATAAAATATTTAATAATACATTTATTAAATATAAACAAAATTATAAAAAATACTATA
>CM063503.1:99747533-99767533 GCA_032207245.1 Pardosa pseudoannulata | reverse complement strand
CCAGAGTCCGAATCACATAGCTGGTATGCATATTCATTGCCTTTCGAAATTAGCTTTAAGAAGTAGCTTACCTTCAAATTAATCCTTGTATTGCTAAACATTGACAGTATAGCTCCAAATCTACCCAACGGGTTACCAGTGTTTGTTTTGGAGTGGTATGGAAAATTTCTTGAAAAAAAAGGGGCAATTACTCCTATACCTAATGCTTAAATCTGATTTCCAACATTCAGAAGCATAACTGCCAACAGTGCAATGATTTTCACATAAGATATGAGAAACACGGTTAAAATATTTTGTATTCTACATTTAGGGACTATTAAATACAATAAATTGCTGTTTAGAAATAGAAAATTTTAAATTTGTATAAAATAGGGTGCTTGTAAGCCTTAAACTTTCTTTTATAACTTACAAACAAGTAGCTATATAGACAAAAAAGGAGAGTCTGATTCACGAATATAAAACAGGATTTCTTTGAAAATTCAAATTGAAAATCCCATTACTCAAATATTTTAAAAGTAATGTAACTTTTCTGAACAGATCACGCCACTCATCTACCACGCAGGAGGTCTGTGTACAGCTCCCATAAATTCTGGATAGCTTTCGATTTGATTGAAAATCCAAGTTTGTTATTTAAGAGTGAGTCCAAACCGCTGGCTCTTGATATTTTTCTGAGTAACGAAATCATTTTGTAGTCACTCGTTTTTCTTCATTATAGTGAAAACTTAAAATATTTGGCACTGGACGGAAACTCCCGAATAATGCATGAGTTCATGAAAAGAATGAGGAAGACTTGACCAATATTTGCCGTATTTAAGATTTTTTGCCATATTTACGATGTCGTCATGCTGATGTGTCTCAAAGATGGACAATAATGGCCGAACTGGTAAGATACTGCCGAAGTACCAGAGTTTGAAAATCCCTTCTAGCTTAGATGTATATAGCTTTTCAGAATCGGCTTAAAGCAGAAAGTCCCTTGCTAGTGAGCTCTCATACCGCCAAAAATTTACCGTAGGACTTCAAACAAAAAATGCGTTCGAAATGGCTTAAAAATAAATAAAAACTAATGTGAATAAATAACAATGCTTCAAGAGGTTTTGCAAGGTGTCAAAAATAATCCCTGTACCAATTTTTGTGCATGTAAATCTCCCTAATTAAGCGCAATTGTGTTTGAAGACAGACGAATACACGCAAGCGTACAGGCACTTATCTTTATTATTTTTTGTAAAGATCTAATTTTGGTACAAAACAATCCAGCTGCTGAAAGTAGTCTCTCGGGTTTTTCATTCTTGCTGATCTAATATTTCTTTGATTCTGTTACGTTTCTAACATCGAATAATTTCTCTCTAACTCTTAGAGCCGTTGTAGATTGTAGGGGGCTATTTTTTAGTAAGACGTCCCCAGTTTCCTTAAATTTATAGCCAGGTCATTTAGTTTTCTTTTTTTGAAATTTGCCTTATCTTCTTGAACTCCTCTACTAATGAAACTGGCTATACCACAAGAATGCGTTGAGAAACGGGATTGCGTGACTAATTATTTTTTCCCACGAACCTTCTAAAAACGTGTGGATAATAGGTTTGGTTTCAGATTTGCGTTTCAATGTGGGAAAGTAATCTCACGGGTCTTTTACTCTCGTTGATCGTGATTCCGTTACGTTTCTAACACCGAATAATTTCTCTATCACGCTTAGAGCCGTTGTAGATTACAGAGGGCAGTTTTTTAGTAGGACGTCCCCAGCCATATTAAATTTATGGCAAGTCATTCAGGTTCTCATTTTGAAATTCCCCTTATCTTGCTGGACTCCTCCACTAATGAAACGGGATATACCATAGGAATGTGTTGAGAAACTGGATTGATTGACCAATTCTTTCTTCCCACGAACCTTCTTAAAACGTGTGGATAATAGGCCTGGTTTTACATTACGTTTCAATGTGGGAAAGTAATCTCACGGGTTTTTTACTCTCGTTGATCGAATGTTTCCTTTTTTCCGCTAAGTATCTAACACCGAATAATTTCTCTATCACACTTAGAACCGTTGTCAATTGCAGGGAGCAGTTTTTTAATAGGACTTTCCAGCCCCCTTAAATTTATGGCCAGGTCATTGAATTTTTCGCTTTGAAATGGGGTACCTTATCTTGCTGGACTCTTCCATTAATGAAACTGGCTGTACCATAGGAATGCGTTGAGAAACGGGATTGCTTGACCAATTCTTTTTCCCAACAAACCTTAATAATAGAGATAATAAGTTTGGTTTCATATTGCGTTTCAACCTGTGAAACATACCCTGCCAATCCAGATTGTGTAAATAAAATTCATAGCCCGAATATAATCTCTTGCGAAAAGTTGGGTTTCATTCTTCACGAAAATTTCCTCTTATCTAATTTATTTTAATACTATAAATCTCATGAGCTATATCAGGAAACACAATCAGAAATTCATGACGATTTAGCGCTTATAAATAGACAATACGAAATGAATATTGTACATAAAAAATTTAATATAGCTGTTTCATTTTAAATTTACAGGTAATTAAAAATTATGGGTAAATATGTACCGATATATTTTGCAATTTGCCGGTATTATAAACCCTAATATCCACCATGAAAATCTGAGTCTTTATCCACACAGCAATCATTCTTGTAAAGTAGTGATTTTTTTTTTGTTCTCCCGGGTTCATTTGAAAGATAAATTTAAAAAAAAGCCTATTCATTTCGTCTCATTTCACTTTTTCTTCCTCAGGATATTCATCAAAAAATAATAATAATGAAAAAAGCATTCGTTTCGGCATAATGATACCTTCCGAAAAATGAACGAATGGGTAAAAAAAAAAAAAATCCAATGACAGCATGGGGAAATGTGCGAGCACCTCCGATGAAAGATGATGATGATACGTCCTTAAAAAAGATCTCCTTTGAAATAATTCACTAAAGATCATAGATCGGGAGTTAACAATTAGTGGACAGGAGGAAGAGTGGGAAAAAGTTTTACCCGACATTAATCTACGAATCGGATGGTGAAAAGTTTGAAGTGGCTACTTCTCAGATCCGATGCATAGATTCTCTCCGGTCACTGATTCATTCGCGCGTGTATATTTTGGAGCTTGAAAAAAGAAATGTGATGGATGGAAAGAACTTTCGCCCGCAAAAGTAATCGATGAAAACGAAATCTGTTCATTTCGACATCAAAAAGAAAAAGAAAAAAGTATCCCTTGGGAGTAGGGGGTAAAATAATCGAGGGTTGTATATCGATGTCGCGGCGTTTGTTCCCACTTTAACTGCAAAGATCGAGTGCCGATCGAAGCCCTTTTTTTGGTACTTTTTTTTATAATTTTTAAGTCTACAAAGTGTATACAAAGTAAGTATTGTCGTCGTGTAAAAATTCGAACGCGAGTTTGGGAAAAATTGGTCAAGTGGTGTTCAGGACATGGTCGCAAGTTTTGATGGTACGGTGTCTAATGCATAGCATAATATTGAGTATGTAGTTAATGAAATATATATTTTATGTAATTTGTTAATGAAATATAAATTTTATGTAATTTGTTGATGAAATATATATTTTATATAATTTGTTGATGAAATAGAATTTAGTTTAGATCTGAACGTGCTAGCTTCTTGGGTTCTTCCGTTCTGTGTAATCCCTCGTACATTTAAAATATTATTGGGGTATGATTAAGAAAAAAATATGTTGTGGACACTAAATGACATCCTTGTACGCCTGCTAAATTTTATATTTTAAAGTCTACAAAGTATACACAGAGTAAGTATTATCATCGTGTAAGAATTCGAACTAGGGTTTGGAAAAATTGGATTAAGTGGTGTTCAGGACACAGTCCCAAGATTTTATGGTACGATATATAACGCGTAGCATAGAATTTAGAGTATATAGTTAATGAAACACATATTTTATATAATTCGTTGATGAAATAGATTTCCGTCTATTTCTGAAAGAGCTAATTTCTTCAGATCTTTCGTTATGTGTAATCCCTAAGACATTTTAAAAAATTATTGGTTTGCAATTAAGAAAAAAAAAATCTGATATGGACGCAACATACTTGTACGCCTGTTAAATTTTATATTTTATCTACAAGTGTACAAAGAGTAAGTATCGTGAAAAATTCGAATTCAAGTTCTTTTTTAACTTCAGGACATCTCATTTGATGGTTCGATATCTAACACGTAGCATAGAATTTAGAGTATGTATAATGAAATACATATTTTATATAATTCTTGATGAAATATATTTCAATAGATTGAAATGCTAATTTTTATTCCGTTCTGTGTAATCCTTCGTATATTTAAAATATTATTGGTATGATTAAGAAAAAAAAATCTTTCACTAAATGACATCCTTACGCCTGAAAATATATTTTAAAGTCTACAAAGTAATACACAGAGTAAGTATTATCATCGTGTAAGAATTCGAACTATTTGGAAAAATTGGATTAAGTGGTGTTCAGGACACTGTAAGTTTTATGGTACGATATATAACGCGTACATAGAATTTAGAGTATATATTTTAATGAACACATATTTTTATAATTCGTTGATGAAATAGATTTCCGTCTATTTCTGAAAGAGCTAATTTCTTCAGATCTTTCGTTATGTGTAATCCCTAAGACATTTTAAAAAATTATTGGTTTGCAATTAAGAAAAAAAAAATCTGATATGGACGCAACATACTTGTACGCCTATTTATACACATTTGAGTATTTAGTATGATGAGTAATCAGAATTACCATATTCTTTTTACTATCATATTCTTTACGCATATTCTCTTCAAGGTTGAAAATTAGTTCTGCTTCTTGAGGTAACTGTGTCTAAATGGAGCTTAAGTATTGCCTTCTGGAACAGGAAGGTAATATTCAATATATTGCAATTTTTCTTAGCATCGTTATTTCATTCTAAACCAAAATCTTTCACAATTACAGCAATTCCTTTCACAGAACTAGGAAGTAATAAACAGCGAAAATATAAACTTTTCTAAGCAAGTAATATATTTTAAATTATATTATCTAAAAGTGGGCTTGAAAACATTACTACTGATACAGTTTCACATGAATACGTCCAAATTGTTGTTCATTGTTGTTGACTGAAAGTGTTAATGCTAGTTATATTAATATATTTTGTTAATACAGAGTGAATTGCGATAAAAAAATGAAGATACACAATTAGATGTTATTTTAGTCCGAAATACACAATTCCATCCTTCTGTGACTAATCGTTCTTAGTTGGTAGGTTTGGAGCCCTACGGTCTACTGTTTTGCTACACGACGGTTGATGAGTCTGTGACATACTGCTTAAAGCCCATTCCGAATGGCTTCGAACATCCATGCTAGAAGTGAAATTCGCTCAAGCCAATCGGTCATCTTTCTGCCGTTTTTAAGTTATGAGACGTATGCATACGTGCAAATAACCAGCCTAAACTACTCAAAATGCACTCAAGGATGATCAAAATGAAAATTTGAATTTTCAGTGTGCTGGTACGTATAGATTAGTATTGAAACTTGTAAAAATAAGTTCAATCGCGATGAAAATGAATGGTTACTTTGATATCTAAACAGTGAAATTTTTACAATGGCACTGGTTATGTTATGCGCATTGGTTCCGATCAACCGATCATACGAAGTGATGTGAAACCATTTACATCATACGTAGGAAACAGTGATGTGCTATAAGTATTTGATTAAGGTCGGAATACTGTGAGAAAATATGATCTGAACTGAAAACTTACATGAAAAACAAATTTGCATTACACTAGTACACAATCATATGTTCACTCTGAAATATTACTAATTTTCAAAGAAAGACGTCCTGAATTTACCTTATTTTCCTGAAAAGAGTGGGGAACGAGATATATCTTTCAATTATCCCCTGAGATTTTTTTTCACTGCAGAAGAATGATATACGATAATTATGGATCCACTTTTATGAAAGCGTCCAAAACATCTACTGCCTGTGTGTTATAGCAATGTTACAGTAGCTCAAATATTACGTTTGCAAGTCAGAGGGGAATGTACCTGATTTCCAAAAAGTAAAAATCTTTTGTATTTTGTTATTAATAATTAGAACATGCACTGCAATTTTGACAAAATATGAGGTAGAGTAGATCACAGAAACAAAATATGACTACTTTTATATTTTGATAAGGGTATGTACTGCCTCTTATGCATACTCATATGGCACGTTCCTGGTAGGGCTATAAAATGACCAATGAGGTGAACAGGAAGGTAATTGTTGGCGACTTTTTGAAATGAACGTCAAAATTTTAATAATGCATATCCATACACTGTGTACCTTGTAGGACAGTTAGATGCTCAGTTTGGTGGACAGGTGGATGACTGGAGGCGACCTTTCAAAATGACCTCTGAAAATTATGCTTTTTTATATGTTGCAAATTTCACTTTTTTATCTGTTTGGGGCACGATTTAAAGGTATATTACTCCATAACTTTTCATCAAACTTCCCATTAATAGACACATCCTTATGTAGGAATAGATGAGAAAATTTGTCGTTTTTTTTTCTTTCGCTGTCAGCGCTTCTGTTGCAAGTCAAGAATGACTTTCAATAGAATCGAACAAACAGGATTTACATCTTTTTTGAAAAAAAAAAAAAACTGGAGGCAAAATGGAGAAATCTATGGAAAAGCGTGTCGGAGTAGATTTACCTTTAAAAAGATTTTGGGACGTCGAATATTTTTCCTTCTTTTATTTTTCTTCAAGACACCTGTTTTGTTCCAACGAAGACTCGTATTGTTCTGGAACTAATCCAATATTTGCTTTTCCAAAGTTTGCAGTTTTCATTTATCTCGAAGCCGCGTGATTTTTAACACGCTATTCATTTCCATGACAAAAGAAGCGCGCAAGATAAAAACTTGTTGAGAAGCGAAACAAGTTCTCCCTTTTTTCGTTTTCTTTTCGCAATCGAAGCTTTCATTACTTTTTTTTCCGAGACGAGTAGAGTTATTTTAGAGCTGATTCAAGAATGGTGGAGGTGGGTTTGTTTTATAGCTGTTTTACTTCTCGGACGGCTTCTTAATCAACCTTAAAAGTCTTAAAACATGTTTATTGAACGGAGTTAGGTATATTTTTTTCCCATTTCTCTTTTTACTTCCAGGTATACAGACATATACAGAATGTATTGTGTTGGTAATGAAATGAGAAAAGGAAGGGACGGCGTAGTTATAAAAAGATTTCTTAATTATTTAACACAAAGTTATGAAATTGTGTACACAGATATAAATTGGAGTCCAGCTAAATCTATAAAAAATATTTAAAACAAGATAATTAACAAAAATTTAACTTTTTGAAATTTTATTTAGATTAATAAATTTTTCTTGCAACTTAATTTTTATAGAGCCTACAAAAGTTTCTCAAAACACTTGTAGTATGCATTTGAAATAAATCATTATATTTATTTTAAGCAACACCTTAATTTAAATGGTTCAAACTTGATTTAAATTTAGAAAAGTAAGAACCTTTTACGGACATTTAATGTATCGGCATAAAAATTTCCTATAAAGTAAGACTTTAGACAATCAACAAAATAATACCAAAATATGTACAAAAATATTTTCAAGAAATAAAGGAAAAATGGATAAAAATTGAAAATATAAGAAGAAAAACATTTAAAACAACTAAAAATAAAAAAATTTAAAAATTTACCTGATTTTAAAAAATATTTGAATTTGATTCAGTAATACTTCAGTGTACATGGGTACGAAGTTTCCTACCTAACCTAATATTTTGCAAAAAAGATTTGTAATGGCTAAAGTCCTCTTAATATTTCAATTAATATCTTCATTTACGATTCCATTGAATTTTTAAACACATCAGATTGATCTATCAGCAAAATAATAATAAAATATGTCCAAAAATATTTTTAGTAATAAAGGAAAATTAGGAAAAAAATGAATAATTTAAAAAATATTATCTGATTTAAAAATTATTTGTATTTAATCTAGTAATACATCAATGTACACGTGCAAGAAGTTTCCTACCTAACCTAATATTTTACAAAAAAGATTTGTAATGGCTAAAGTCCTCTTAATATTTTAATTAATAGCTTCATTTACGACTCCATTGAGTTTGTAAACGCATCACTTTGATCTATCAGCAAAATAATACTAAAATATGTACAAATAAAGTTTTTGGTAATAAAGAAAAATTAAGAAAAAAATGAATAATTTAAAATATATTATCTGATTTAAAAATTATTCGTATTGAATCTAGTAATACATCAATGTACACGTGCCAGAAGTTTCCTACCTAACCTAATAATTCATAGAAAAGATTTATAATAGGCTAATTCCTCTAAATAATTTAATTAATAGAATAGTAATAATAATTAGTTTTCGTCTCTATTGAATTTGAAAATACATATTTGACAAGATAGATGTATGATTCGGCCTGCCTACAGGTCTGTCCTGACGGTGTAAACACGATATCGTAACCCATTCATGCCTGAATAATTTCTGCAGAATGTATATCGATGAATATCTGAAATCTAGGTAATCTTGAACTCTTGATAGTAAAGAAGAAAAAAAAGAAATTCAACTAAGTCTTTTTAATTTTAAAAGATCAACTCCCGAACCATTTCTGCTGAATATATATTGATGATTAACTTAAATCTAAGTTATAAGTAGAATGCCGAGAGTAACAACAAATAGGGAATTTAAACAAATTTGCAAGTTTCAACTTGTCCTAATCAGCGATTAAGTGTAATTTTAAACATCACAGGATGTCATTTATTAAAGAGAAACATTGAATATTAAGAAATTATCTATTATATGTAAACGCAGTTTTGTAAAGTGAAGTTTTATAATATCTAGAGCTAATATCCATGATTTCATTTGATCTACCTTTTAAGAAAGTTAGCTCATGCTTAAGAATTGAAAAATCATAAACTGTTGATTCAAATGACAGAATTATAAATAATAGCAAATACTTAAAGTTTTGAAGAATTATTTACAGAACACCAACTACTTTCATTTAAAAAAAAAAATCACTGCAAGAAAACATAAAAATTATACAAATTATTTTTTAATTGTCTCCAAAAATGAGTAGTAGGTTTTAATGGGTTAAAACTAATGCTTGTCATCATTTGTGATATTATGCGTGTAATTTTAGAAATCATAGTCTGTCATTTAATATCCACGATAAAAGTTATATGTATGTACACTAGTGTAAAATTTTAAAGAATTTGCATAGCATGCCATATTTTATGAAAAAAAACTCAATGGTTTGGCTTGGCTTGGAGTGCTACGGTCTACTTTTTGCAACACGAGGGCTAATGAGACCGGGACCTACAGCTTAAAGCCGATTCCGAACGGCTACGAACATCCATGCCACTGTGGGATTCGATCCCACGAGCTCCGGTACCGAAGGCCAGCACCCTAACCAATCGGCCATCGTTCGGCAAAGAACTCGATGAAATTTAAAACTGCGATTCGAGCAAAGATTCTAATATTATGTGTCGAATACGTAGGCGTATATATGTGCGGGGGTAAAGCTAGTAGAGAAATGGTATTTTAAACCCTTGCGTAGTAAAATCCTTATTTTATTCATTCCAAAAACTTTTTGGCGTTTCTTTGCAGCAATAGGTTATATTCAAATTCAAACAGTAAAAATGCAGAAAAATTTTATATACTAGAATGAGGTGTCGGGTTGTGGTAAATCATGAAGCAGACCAATCATAAGTCTATATCTGTAGAGACTTCAATATAATGACCAGCGTCGTGTTTAACTTATGGAAACAGTTTCAGAATACTAGATCAATCGAGAGAAAAAAGGAGGGAGCCACGACGTCCAAACAAGATTTATCAGATCTTTAATGACTTCCATACGGACATAACCAGCAGAGTTTCAAGAAGTTTTATTTCTAAAAGGCTTCAAGAGAGATTGTTGCTCACAAGAAGACCTGCTGTTTGTGTCTAGAATTCTTTTCCAACCAAGAGAGTCCTTTTAGCATGGTTCAAAGTTCATAAAGATTAGAATCAAGAAATGATAGTTTTCTTTAATAATGTATCGCCGAACGATGGTAGAATGGTTAGAGTGCTGAACTTCGGTACCGGATTCATGTGTTTGAATCCCACTGAAGCATAGATGTTGGTAACCGTTCGGAATCGGCTTTAACCAGAAGGTCCCTTTCTCATTAGCCCTCATGCTGCACAAAAGAGAACCGTAGCTCTCCAAACGAAACCAAACTTAATAATGTGCGCCGATTCAGCCTAACCAGTTATTTTTTGGCTTACTTTTCGTATGGAGAACTCTATGGAGATGAGTGGAGAGAACCTAGAACTTATAATTGCTATTCATTGTCTAAAAAATCACCCATTAGGGTACTGGAGGTTTAGCAGTCTGAGCAAGCATTATGTTGGATATGCACACAACTCTCCATGTATATGAAACAACCACTGTGAGTGGTATGAGGTAAAAGTATAGGATCTTATAGACCTATTTTCTCATTCTCAGGCGCGCTATTGGTCCTGATCACATTTTAATGATGAAAAAGCTTTGCCCCATAGAGCTCATCTAGTCTCAGATTTTCTGTAAGTAAATATATTGGATGGATGAACTGTCCAACTGGATTTACAGTCTTCATCTCTGTAGAGCATATCTGGAACTCGTAATCTTCATTTGAGGACCATCTAAGGCCTTAAAACAGCGTTCCTGAACGAATGGGATCAATTGCCACATTAATTCATAGACTGTTTTACTTAAAATTTTAAACCACGATCTAAAACCTGTATATCTATATTAAGAAGGCATCATATCCTCTATTGTTAATCCCATTTTTTTTTTGCTCAATATTGTAATCACTTTTTAAAATCTTTCAACTCCGAATAGTGGTACGTATGATTATGCGTGTGTATTATAACTGTTAAATGGTAATAATTTATTATATCATTCTATGTTCAAACTAAAGTTCCTTAAAATCTCCAGAGTAGTTTTGGAGATTACCAACTAGATTAGAAAATCCTGGTAATTTACGTTGTAAATTTGAGAACTGATTCCGGCAGGTTGAAGATATGGAGAAGACATGAAACTCATTTCCCCGAGGAACCCATCAGAATTAAAACAGGATTTTCTTTCACGAGAAGTCATGGTGAGGACAGCCGTTACCCTGGATGTTTACACATACCTGTATATATTGTAAGAAAAGGGATCTGTTATTGTTAAAAGACGCCACCCGTTTACCTTGTAGTCATTTGTTTGTAGGTAATGTTGGTCCTGGATTTACATAGAGGGATGATAACGTGCATTGGGATCTGTCAAAGACTTTCTTGTAAAGGAGAAAATTCAACTTATGCAATGACCTGTTATCCCTCCTGAATTTAATGTTATCAATGGGCACAGCTTGCATCCATTCAGCACCCATCAAATTCTGTTCCAGAACTGACTTCGGTAGGAATTCTTTAAGGTTGGAATTCATACAAAATCTATTAGCAAGTATAGGAAATTGGGCTGAAACATGCATGGTTACCAGAAGCAATTGTACACCTTATTAAACTGCAATTTCTCATTTTTATTTCAGTTTTTTCACTTCAGTGTAAACTATTTATTCTTTTGTGCATTTTTCTTCCAAACTCTATTTTTACGCAATAAAAGTGAATATAATCCTTCCTTGATATTATTTTTTCTGATATACTATAATATTACACTTGTGTATCATGTTTCCCACTATTCTGATTTAGATTCCATTTAATATTCACATATACAACAATTATGTTTAAAATACATTTATGCATATTACATATCAGAAGCAAAATCAAAGTGTCACATTGATGAATTATTTTTCTTGAACAGTTTAATTTCAAAATACTTAATGTTACTTGTAGGATAAGTACACTTTCCTAAAATTTTATTCAATTTATCTCTTTCATATAGGGCACATAGGAAAAAAACGGGTCAATTGACAATAATATTTTTCTTCTCGCTCGTGAAAAGTGAAATGAAACATATTTTTAAGTAGAAATGGAACATATATTTTAGAAGGAAATTTCGAAAATGAGAAAGATTGTAAGGACCACTTTTTCGTTATTTCTGATTTTTTGGCATTTAGAGTTTTCTTACTGTTTATGATTACGAAAACACGTTATTTTTACGATGGTGGAATATTGGAACGCTATAACTTGAATATTATTTTCAGTTTTCCTAATGTGGGAAGAAAAACATTTCGAGAAAACTAAATAAGCCATTAAAGAAATCCATTTTATGACCGTATCTCGGCCATTTATATTTTAAGAACTTTATGACATATCTATTTTTGGAATTATTTAGATTCCTTTTCGATTTTACCATCACGTTCGTTCGATTTATATTACATGAACGTGTCTTTTGGCTGGGGTTGTATCCCAAATTCGTGCGACACGTTTTGGTTACACTTAGTAAAAAATTAATGGAGAAGTGTCGCTTGAAAGATCGTCACCAGTCGACACAAATACACATATAAATACATACAAACACACATATAGGCATATACACAGGCACATATGTATGTAAGAGGCAGAAATTCTAACCTCAACAAAATGTAATCCAAACGCTCATATGACAAACCCGGGTCATAACAAATATGTTACTAACTTGAATCATCGTATTTCAGTCATTTCAAATATGGCGTCCTTGCCATTAGCTTTTCACGCCGTCTTGAGACTTGGTCAAACCAACAAGACAGTTACAGAAAAGAGAATATATCATATATATATATATATATATATATACATATATATATATATATATATATATATATATATATATATATATATATGTATATATATATATATATATATATATATATATATATATATATATATATATATATATATATATATACATATATATATATATATATATATACATATATATATATATATACATATATATATATACATATATATATATATATATACATATATATATATATACATATATATATATATATATATATATATATATATATATATATATATATATATATATATATATATACATATATAGACACACACACACACACACACACACACATATATATATATATATATATATATATATATATATAATTCTACTGTCTGTGTGTTTGTAATAGAACTCCTCCTAAACGGCTGGGCTGATTTTGATGAAATTTTGTGTATGTAATTAAGTTGATTCGAGAATGGTTTACATTCCCAATTTGATCCGATAGAAAATGTTTTTATTATTAAAAATACAGAATTGTGATTATTATAACACCTCTTGATTTATATTAATTATGAATCAATTGTAAATCATTAATTGTGATTATAGTAACAGCGCTTGATCAATTCCTTATTGCGATTATTATAACACCGTTTGAAATCTTTCACTACCTACATATCTGTGAAGCAGTAGTCAGCGCAACGGGCTGCAGTACTTGAAGTTCTAGGATCGAATCTTCTTACAAACTATGTGGGATCTTTAATTTAATCTAATTAAGTTTTGATGACTGTACATTTGGTGGAGTCAAGTATTTTTAAAAATATTTTTTTCTTTACTTTTCCATCAAAACGGTCCAATTTATAATTTTTTAAAAAAACATTTTACAATTTTTGGATTTATACTGTTAAAACAGGACAATGTCTGTTATGTCAACTAGTATATAGATAAGTTTGAAATTTGGTACACGTATTACTGAGAAACAGACAATAAGAATCACGAAAAATATCAGTATCTAGATATTGTAATATCTTGATATTACTAAACATATTAATGAATTTTCAACTTAAAACTAAAAATGGAAACAGTGATATAGTTTTCAGATTGTTTAGTCATTATTACCGTCTGCTTATGAGTACCACGTGTACCAAATTTCAAATGTACACAATATATGTATATCAATATATGTCATACAATATATGTGTTAATTTCATGTATGTAAGTTGCGAAAACTATATTTTAAGTAATATCCATTTTAAAATATTTTTAACCCATTAATACTCGAGCATATATGTCGAATATATTTTGAATCATATTTTAAATATAAGTTATTATAGATTGCAGAGTAAAATAGATATGAAATTGAAAAAAATTTGAATTTTACAGTCTGTTTGCTTTAGTGATCAGCTGTCATTTTAAAATAGAATATAGCCCGTCATATGACGGGATTAGTAAAATTTTTAATTTTCTAGAATTGTAAAGCACCCTAAAAGGGCTGGTAAAAAATGGTTTTTTGGGGGCTGAGAATTATCTGGTACACGCTCAATAATTTGTTTATCTTTACTGATCGCATGTTAGTTGTCAACTTTAATTTATCGTGTAATATTACGTGATAGGATGCACAACAGAGGTTTTAATATTGACATTGATTATTTGGCGGTATATATGAATGATGTCCAAAATTTAGCGAATAGATCGCAAACCATGTGGTTATGTATAAGAAACAAACGGACAAACTTCTTAATTTTTAAAGATATATAACTTAAACGATAGATATATCTTAGTCCTTAAAATAGACCCTTAGACTTTGTTGTTATTATCGTTTATAAAATTTTCATCGCAACAAAAAATAATCGATGATTAAATTTAAAATACTCACATATGTATCTAAACTATTATTTAAGCCAAATATAAAAGAAAATTATTTATGGGATATCTAAGTTCAGTGATAAAACGTACGAAAATAATATAGAAGACATTTGAATCATTTAAAATAAGAAATGGTTAAATGAGATGGTTAAAGGAATGACGTCATAATGCTAGGAAAAAAATGTTATTTTTACCTATTTATTATGTAAGAAATTCATAAATTTAATCTCCTGACCTTAACCGGGGACTATAGAGCTTGAAATAAGGGCATTAGACGCTCAAAAAAGAGGAAGGGCTGGATTTCGAATTCGCTTTTAATTTTGCTAACCCTAACACATCAAAAATCCAATATGGATGTCTCTATCCATTCCAGGTCCAACCGCTTCATAAATTCGAGGACAGACGGACAGATAACTTAGGCTATTGTTATATAGGGGATTTATAAGATATATAGGAATTTATGAGAAAGAAAAACTTTGTGATAGGGTATATATATATATATATATATATATATATATATATATATATATATATATATATATATATATATATATATATATATATATACAATCACATATAAATAAAACATTGTTACTTAAAGAATCATAACAGATAAAGCTGTTTGTCATGAGTTAAGTCGATGTACTATAGGAAAGGTAAATATATGACCCAAACTCTAAACATCATAGAATTTCGATTCAAAGGGCAAAACTATGTTGATATCAGATGCTCAAAATTTTCTTGTATATTATATAGGATTATATTGGATAGGATTACCATGTACCTATGAGCCGAAAGATGGCCGATTGGTTAGGGTGCTGGCTTTCGGTATGGGAGTTAGTAGGTTCGAATCTCACCATGACATGGATGTTCGTAACCGTTCGGAATCAGCTTTAAGCAGTTGGTCCCGGTCTCATTAGTCCTCGTGTTGCAAAAAGTAGACCGTAGCACTCCAAACCCAACCATGTACCTATGCTAAAAAGAAAAATTTGTTTAGAGAAAGGAAAGAACATCTACCAAATACTTAGTAGCTATCCCTAGAGAAGGACTGTAATTTTAATGGGTTAATAGTGGAACATCGCTAGATTTAATCTAGCGTTTTACTTATTAAAATTTGAGATTTCGGAATATTTTCATGTGTTTTAGGACATAACTAGAAGAGAAAAATAGCTATAGTATAACCTAAATTTAAATAAAAAATAGATTTTTTGAATATTTAAGTGTTATGTATTCAATTCACTCCCATTCACAGCCCTAATGCAGTAAACATATATTTTCGTTTTGAACTTCCAATTTATCTGCCATTTATAATTTTGAATTTATAATAATTTATCTTCATACTGAAATTATATTTATATTTTTTGATATGTTCATAGTCAAACTTCTCTCCTAGAATGGGAGCACTTTAATAGATTTATTTTTGTGCGTGTCCTTAAAGGTAGAAGGACTTCGTTTTATCGGAGAATCTATCGCCGCGAGAAGCTGAAAAAATGTTTGCTTTCAAGGTGAAAATTAACTGGAATCAGGACTTCGCTATGCTATTTCTCTGTGTGTTTCTCAGTCCAATGATTTCGATTAAATGCTCTGCTCCGGATCTCTTACGTAAATCCATTTATCTCCGAATTTTTCTACTTACGCCAAAGAATGCTTCGAAAAATTCCATAAAAGGGGTATCGTAGAATGTTCTCTTATTCTCTTTTCATTCAATTAATTTCGGAATGTTCGCCCGAGAGAGGGGTTTCCTTGAAAAAATATATTTCACCAAGACAAAGAAATTGTTCTAAAATCAATTTAAGTGTGGAGATGATTTATAAAAAAAAAACGCTAGTATTTGCAAAGAAAGGTTTTATAAATCTATAGTGATGGAAGTCGATATTAGTTGAAAGTTAAACATTTGAACCATTGGAACATAAATCTATATATAAGTAGTCATTAAAAATTATTGCCCCTGATGTTCTTCAAAATTCTTTCATCTCACGTTTTATTTTTCTTAACGTGTGGTAATATAATTATAGTTAATAATTGTGTTTTAACAAAAGTGGTGTGAAGAAAGAGGCATTGTAAGAGCGCAAGCCATCGGATATCTCACTTGGTAGAGGCTGAAACTCCAAGTAAGCCCTCACCTCTCTCCATCAAGCACTCTTTACTTTAGCCAATTATCTTTTTGCCCCTCTCTATTTCCAATTTTCTCTCACACCCTCTTATGTATATTCTTATTATTACTCATCTCCCTGGTATAGGAAAGTCTACACCAGGTCCAGTGTATGCTGTCAGGCTCCAGGCTTTGCCTGCCAGAACCAATGGTATCGTCTGGGAACTTGAAGAACATTGCGAATACGAACTTATTTTACTACCCAGCCACCTTTAATGAACATGTCGGATCTTTAGCAGGCTCAAGACTCAATTCCGCTACCCACCGGTTACGAGATGCATTCCTTTCAAGATTGAGTTATTGCTGTACCCTCACATGTATACCTAATGTATTATCAGTAAAGAATAATAGAGAAGCGTGTAATCCACTTTGGTAATTTAACTTTTTTTAAATTCTTTGAGATCGTTCTCTTTTCCCCCGGTAAATCTGAGTACACTCCCGGGACATCCCTAGTATTAAAACTATGTGGTCCATGGAAGAAATAATCGTCGCCACTATGTCTGCAATTTACTTCTTAGTTGTAAATTAGTTCACTCCAGACACCTTAATGAAATCAAGCATATGAATCATTGAGGTTGCATTCCTTCCATACTTCTCAAAACTAAAGAAATGAATTAATATATACTACGTGTGGCCTTTTCTTTTACTTTTCTAAATTAGATGCCAGTTCTCTCAGGAAAGGTATAGATTGTTGAAATTTTTATCTGTTGCATCTATTCCATCTCAAATGGTTTTACAAATTTCCAGTAGAGACAATGTTTAACACTCTTTCTCGTCAAAAGTTACCCACACGACTTCACCTTCCTCAAGACAGCATTTCCTCAAATTAATAGATGCCTGGTAACTTCAATTACATACATTAAGTATAATACTAAATATATTTTCTATAAAAGTGAATAAAATTGAAAGCTATTACCGTACAAATTAACAGCGTTCCCGCCATCTTACCACTTTGAAAGGAGTGTTTTTCACCATTTATCAACTCCTAAGAGCCAACTGCTCAGAGAACTAAAAAATATTATGATCTGCACATTACCTTTTCAATGAAGGACTCCAGAAAATATTTTTCGTCATCACTAAAGCGCCAAGGGATTTTTTGACAGCTACGCACCTCCATCATCCCACCCCACAACCCCTCTATCACTGTACCACCCATCACCTTCACCACCTTCACCCCACATCACCCCCACCCCAGCACTGTACCACCACCACCACCATCCCCATCACCCCTACCCTCCTACCCTCATCACCCACCACCACCCCATCACTGTACCTCCCCCACCATCCCCACTCGCATCACCTAAACCACCACCACCCATCACCATACCCCCATTCCATCACTGTACCACCCCCACCATCACCACCTTCATAGAGAGGAGGGGGATCACACCTGACAACCCCAATTTTTTTTGTATACTCTGTATAGAAAAGAAGGATTTTAATCAACTGTAAACCATAGAGCTCGAAACCAACCAACCTATAAGCAATCATTTATATCTTCGAATATTTGTTAATATGTACAAGGTGATTAAAAATTATTGATCGCATTTCATGTTAGACTGAAAAGAACAATATCAGGTGTGTATATGTTTATTGTTTTATTAGAATAACAGTTAAAAACATTTTTGTACAATAAAATTTTAAAGATTAACTTTTATTTCAACCGGTAGATGGTTAATTTACTAATTATTCCAGTCTGCATGTGATTAAAGTGAAGGAAATGACATAAATTTACGAATCACTGAAGTCTTTGGAGAAAAACTTGCTGTAATGATGAATAACAGTTGAAGTTGAACATCAGCATGATATGTTGCGTAGCACAAATGAAGCTCATGTGCAGATTATTTAAAATTTAAAATCGTGTTGTGCAAAACAGTTTTTAAATGTCTTTCGAAGGCATTAACTTGTTCAGCTTCGTTCTTGTATAAAACAAGAATTGATCTCAATAACTTTTTTCTTCCTGTATAATTTGGTCATATTAATCGACACTTTATGAATTTAAGAGCCTCAGAATTGAATTTACTTTTTCATCAGTAGGTACATTAACTGAAATTACAATGATTAGATTTATCAGGGATCGGTTTTGATCTATTAGCCACTTGAGTGCAAGAGTTTTGGCTTACCCTACTTGGACACATTCTCAATATATTTATAACTTAACCCAATATGTAGAAACTTATTATTATGCTTATATGACTGATACATATATTTGTCTAGGGATCAAACCAGTGATAAAAAATGCATTTTTATTTTAAGTTCATTAAAATGGATATCCTATAAAAATATAACAAAACGCACCCATAAAGCGCATTGTTTTTCTTTTTTATTTACCAGATCATCAACAAAATCCGATAATTCTAAATATTTCCAAAATTTCTTTTAATTGCTGATATTAATGACTAAAGAAACGATACAATTTGGTACCAAAATTATAAATTATAACCCTTATTGTATCCCTTATTACAATTCTATAGTATTTTTTTGTTGACATTTATATAAGTCTTTCAAGTAAAAATTTCTTTTAAAATAACATAATATATTACAATTCAATCTCTTTTATTAAAATAACAAAATATGTTAAGAAGAATGCATTAAAAACAAACCCAGGATTTCAGCAGTAATTATAACTAGATAATAAAAGGCAAAAGAGAAAGAAAGTAGATTTTTTTATTTATTATTTTCAGAACAATATTTTTCTAAAAAAAATATTCATTCCATCTGCCACCTGTGTGCATGTAGGCATTACTGACCTACTAGATACAGCCCTGCTTATAACTATTATGAAATTTCACATTGCTGTGTTACAAATAAATCTCTTATCCCTAATTTTTCCTTTTATATAAAAGGATAGACTATTTTATTTAAAATAAATCTCTTATCACTAATTTTTTCCTTTTATATAAAAGGATAGGACATATATTTTTTATAATTACAGGATCACTACTAATGAGCTCTTGTTGTAATATTATTATTTGTTTAAATTTAATATTTTTTTACTTTCGGGCATTACAGACCTACTAGATACAGCCCTGCTTATAACTATTATGAAATTTCACATTGCTGTGTTACAAATAAATCTCTTATCCCTAATTTTTCCTTTTATATAAAAGGATAGACTATTTTATTTAAAATTACAGCTCACTACTAATGAGCTCTTGTTGTAATATTATTATTTGTTTAAATTTAATATTTGTTTACTTTCGGGCATTACAAACCTACTAGATACAGCCCTGCTTATAACTATTATGAAATTTCACATTGCTGTGTTACAAATAAATCTCTTATCCCTAATTTTTCCTTTTATATAAAAGGATA
>CM063503.1:99739175-99747433 GCA_032207245.1 Pardosa pseudoannulata | reverse complement strand
TTTAAGGTATTTATAGCTTTTTGGTAAAATTTTATATTTTTTATTATATATTTAAAGGTTATTAAGAATATATTTTATTATATATTATATATATAAAATTAAAGTATTTTTAAAGTGTATTTATTTTTTAATTTTGACTGTTTTTAATAATAGATACAAAGAAAACTACCATTTAAAAAGTCTGACAATATCCATGATATACTTCAAAATGATTTCAAAGAATGTTCATTCAATAAAAATGTAAATTTATGATGGCTTTTTTATAAATTTAAATTTGTAATGCATGTTCAAAATAACATATTTGGATTTTGATGCATTGATAATTGAGATTTAGATTATATAACATAAAGACTATTACATTAGACTATGTTGTTTAGCGGTATTAAAAATATTTTTGATGCAAAATATATAACTGCAATTGTACTATGCATTTAAAAGTCAAAATTATCGTATCCGGCTTAAGAAGTTTGTTTTTATTTAAAATGGCCTTTTTAACGAAGCAGTGGTTCGAGGCTATATTTATGCTCTTTCCGAAGTATTCATATTCTGTTATCCAAAAACGATGTCAGATTCATGGTTTTGTGATATCTAAAGCTTCGATAGGTAATACCGTCAAAAAGAAAGAAAAAAAGTCAAATTGGAGCCTCAGTTGGGACAAAAATTCCAAACAAGTTTCTAAGAAAAAACGAACGTTTGTGACTATATCAAAAGTACGTTGTTTAATGTTAAAATAAAATTCCCCTTGTCTAAGTACAGTTGCAAAATCATTAAAATGTTCGGTATCCACTGTAAACAAAGTAGTACAAGTTGATTTAAATCTTAAAAAGGCGAAAAAACGCAATGTGCATCGTCTTTCTTTAAAGCATATCGCTGAACGCAGGACACGCTGTAGAATTCTGTATAAGAAACATTTATCCAAAGAAAAATGGAACAACAATGTCACAAAAGATGAATTATGGGTGTATTTAAATGACTGCAACAAAAAAGAGCCCTTTTTTATCATAAAAGGGGAAAAATACTATTTACATTGTTCAAAGAAGTTTTTATAAGTGATTCATGGTTGTTTGCTGGTTTTTCATATAATGGCAAGTTAAAAAAAAAGAGTTGAAACGAATGTCAAGATTAACTCCAACTACTGTCAGGAATATAATTCATTGTCAATTTTTCTGAATGAAATACCATCGTTTTACCCACAGTGCTATCAATGTGGGGAACTCCATCAAGAGAAAGCTAACAGCCAGACACGAAAATCCACTGCAAATTTTGTAAAAGAAATGGAACAAAAAACCTGTATCAAAATAGTGTTAGAAAAAACGTCAAGATTAACACCAAATACTATCAAGAACATATTTTATAGCCAATTTTTCTGAATGAAATACCATCGGCATTATTTAAACGTCGCCCCACAACCCTTACAGGACTTTGAAAAACTGTTCAGGAGGAATGGGATAGAATACATGTTCTGACACTTTAAAAGGCATTATTATCCTCGAAATTACGGTATCGCAAGGTAGTTCTGAATAGCGGCTATCAAATACAACATTTCAAACACAAGAATTTTATGAAATTGAGTTTTGTGACAATATACAGCGTCTAAAAAATGTGTGAACAGCTGGTGTAAAATAAAATGAAATATAAAGTGGGTCTTAAATACCCAGAAAAAAATGGCATTTATAAATTCTATGATACATATTCTCTGTTACATATGCAGACTATCATCACTTCGAAAGCTATGACGTCAAGTATAGTGAATTCTGGACTTATCTGGCTGCCGAACTGGTGGAAGTAGTATAAAGACAGACGAGGGCGAAATCTGTGTGTTTGCATTTTGGTCCTGCTTTTCTCCTGTCCTTTGAAATCTCGATGAAATAGCTTAAATTCGTCGCTGTTTAAGCAATATGAAATGTTTAAGCTAATTACGAATATATCTAAGTTTTTTTCCGGAATGGAGCTCAAGGATTTGACATATTTAACATCATACATATGTGCATACCTAAGGTTGTTGTTGTTTTTGTTTTTGTTTCTCATGCCACTTGGAAAAACCAAGCACGATTGCGCCTGCAGGCTCTCGCATTAAGGTCAATGGACTGCGTCTTTCGTTTTAATGAGCACCATTAAGATGAAAGAACCTCAAGTAGGTCCTCGTAGTTTTGAAGGAGGGACCAAGTAGAAGACCCATAGACCCGACTAGCAATCCCAAGAGCTATTAATTGAGAAGTTGGAGGACATTGTAACCATGAATATATTTTATACGTCCCAGTCATCTTTAACTAACACTACGGATCTTAGGCCAACTCGGGTTCCAAACCCGCAACCTCTCAGTTAAGACATCCTTGCCTTTGTCAACTGAGCTACCTCGGCTCATATACCTAAGGTACTGTGTATTACTATTTTTTTAGATTTTATTCTGTTATACAAAGAATAGCCTAGTCTATGAATTTTTTCTTAATTTGTTCGTTATTTATATTATTTTATTTTTTCACCTACGTACTTATTCTTGTTAAATAACTATTTCGTTTACTTTAAAAACGTACATATCACATTTCTACCATACCTGATGACACGTGGCTCTAATTAATTAATGGACTTTGACTTTAGTCATTCTAATTTCACTATTTTGTTACGGGTTAATAAGTCAAATTTACTACACAGCCCACTTATGGTGTTGTAATAACGAATTATAGCACACAATTCCCAACCTGATCTACAAACACTTTATGTAATTTTAAAACTAACGGTTATTTTACGATTACATTAAAAATTATGGCAACGAAGGTCATGAAATAACTAAAATATTTAAAAGTTAGGCATAAAATTTATATAGTATATTAAGGTTCTTATAATGAAAAATAAAATGTAAAAATAAAATGTAAAATTCAAAACTGTAATTAATTAAAAAATAGACAAAAGTCTTTCCAAACACACAAGAATCTTGTGCAAGGGCAGGAAGCCTATTTAAGTGTAAAGCGAGCCACAATTAGAGGTAGAATAATTGAAATCAGGTGACTGGTAGCTCAGTGATAGCGCAAACTAATATTTTACATTGCGCTTTTGTTGTTTACTTAGTGTGTGCATGTGTCAGGCTATGTCACTAATAAAACCGAAGATATCTGGTATAACATTACACTATACTGAACATAGATTTTACTTTCTTAAATGTCCAACATGGTGTATGACCAGTCACCAAATCAGCAAACAAAGTACGACTTTTCAGTAAAAAACCACCAGTCACCTGATTCCAATTATTCTACCTATAATTCTGGCTCAATTTCCACTTAAATACTATTCTGTAAATTATTCCCTGCCCTTGCACAAATCCTTGCTCGTGTGGAAAGAATTCTCTCTATTTTTTAATTATCATTCAATTTTACATTTTATTTGAAACCCTTACACACATACACAATATGTCTGTGTGCTTTACAATGCATAATTTTGTAAATCAAACAAAAATTATGTAAATCCAGAAAATATAATTAGAACAATAATTATTTAATCTTCATTATTATGTTATATTATTTAAATAGAAATAGAATAATATTAGATAAACTTTGATAAATATACTAATATGTTGATTCATTTTTATTACCTTTTTTTTGGTTTTAACAAAGTAAGAGTCGACAAAGACTGGCAAAGGGCGACTTTTCAGTAAAGTGTCACCAGTCACCTGGTTACAATTATTCTACCACTAATTCTGGCACATAATTTTCATTTAAAGGGGCTCCTCGCTTTGCACAAGATCCTGGCACGTTTGGAAAACGTTTTGTCTATTTTTTATTAATTATACCTTTCATTTTTACATTTGAATTTTACATTTTATTAAAAACCTTACATATACGCATATATGTCTATGTGTGCTTTACAATGCATAATTTTATAAATCAAACAAAATTATGTAAATCCAGAATATATATTAAGATCAATAATTATTTAATCTTTAGTATTATGTTATACTATTTAAATAGAAATAGAATAATATTAGATAAACTCTGTTAAATATACTAATATGTTGAAGATTCATTTTATTACCTTTTTTTGCGATTTTACCAAAGTAAAAGCCGAAAAAGACTGGCAAAGGACGATTTTCAGTAACGAGTCACCAGTCACCTGATTCCAATTATACTACCTCTTATTCTGGCACAATTTTCATTTAAATAGGCTCCTCGCTTTGCACAAGATCCTTGCGCGTATGGAAAATCGTTTTCTCTATTTTTTTATTAATCATATCTTTTCATTTTACATTTGATTTTTACATTTTATTAAAAACCTTACAACTTCATATGTATGTCTATGTGTGCTTTACAGTGCATAATTTTATAAATCAAACAAAATTATGTAAATCCAGAATATATATTAAGAACAATACCTATTTAATCTTTACTATTATGTTATATTATTTAAATAGAAATAGAATAATATTAGATAAACTTTGATAAATATACTAATATGTTGAAGATTCATTTTATTACTTTTTTTTCGGTTTTAACAAAGTAAAAGCTGACAAGGACTGGAAAAGGAAGACTTTTCAGTACAAAGTCACTAGTCACCTGATTCTAATTATTCTACTTCAAATTCTGGCACAATTTCCATTTAAATAGGCTCCTCGCTTTGCACAAGATCCTGGAGCGTTTGGAAAACGTTTTCTCTATTTTTTATTAATCATATCTTTTAATTTTACATTTGATTTTTACATTTTATTAAAAACCTTACAACTTCATATGTATATCTATGTGTGCTTTACAATGCATAATTTTATAAATCAAACAAAATTATGTAAATACAGAATATACTACAAGAACAATAATTATTTAATCTATACTATTATGGTATACTATTAAAATTGAAATAAAATAATATTAGATAAACTTTGATAAATATAGTATTATGTCGAAGATTCATTTTATTACTTTTTTTTCGGTTTTAACAAAGTAAAAGCCGACAAAGACTGGCAAATGACGACTTTTCAGTAAAGAGTGACCAGTCACCTGATTCCAATTATTCCACCCCTAATTCTGACGTGCTTTCCACTTAAATAGGCTCTCTGCCCTTGTACAAGATCCTTGCTCGTTTAGAAAGAGTTTTCTGTATTTTTTATTAATTATACCTTTGATCTTTACATTTGATTTTTACATTTTATTAAAAACCTTACACACTCATATACATTTCTATGTGTGCTTTACATTGTATAATTTTATAGATCAAAAATTACGTAAATCCAGAAAATATAATAAGAACAATAATTATTTAATCTTTACTATTATGTAATATTATTTAAATAGAAATAGAGTAGTTTTAGGTGAACTTAGATAAATATACTAATATGTTGAAGATTCATTTTATTACCTTTTTTTCTGTTTCTACAAAGTAAAAGTCGACAAAGACTGGCAAAGGACGACTTTTTGTAAAGAGTCACCAGTCACCTGATTTTAATTATTCTACATCTAATTCTGGCACAATTTCCATTTAAATAGGCTCCTAGCTTTGCACAAGATCCTTGAAAGATTGGAAAGAGTTTTTTTCTATTTTTCATTAATTATACCTTTGATTTTTACATTTTATTTTTACATTTTATTTAAAACTTTAGACATTCATATATGTCTATGTGTGCTATACAATGCATAATTTTATAAATCAAACGAAAATATGTAAATCCAGAATATATATTAAGAGCAATAATTATTTAATCTTTACTATTATGTTGAATTATTTAAATAGGAATAAAATAGTATTAGATAAACTTTTATAAATATACTAATATGTCGAAGATTAATATTATTATTATTATTATCAGTTTTAACAAAGTGAAGAAAAAACTATCATAAAATATCCGTTGTCCAATAATAAATATACCTTTACTATGCTGCTATGATTTATTCCTCGCACGTTTGATTGACTTCTTGGTTACAGATACATGTTTATCTTGATTTTAAACAATCTCCTATGTTTATTTTCATGTCCCGGAAAATAAATCATGGCAGGAATAGAGAAAACCCTTTCTTTTCACGTGAAAAATCAATAGATTCTTTTATAATTCTGTGTTTAGTATCCTCTTTTGCATCTTTTTCGTTTCTTTTCAAATAAAATTGTTCTGCATATTAATGTGCTTGCATTGGATGTGTCTTGTTCCTAGAGGAATGTATTATTCCAAGAACATGCAGAAAACTTTTTTTCTTCCTCCACATGTTTCTGATAAAGTTGTAAAAGTAAAATAAAAACGTTGTCATTTATTTTGAATTATTTATAACATGCTGTTATCCCCGTATGAGTGAATGCATTAAGTTTTATGTGGAGTTTTATAAGCCTTATACATTTAAATATTCATCCTGGAGAAAAGTAAAGTGTTGAAAACTTTTTTCAATTGATTTTTTTTTTTGCTAATTATAGTGTATTATTCTAATCCCTTCCCTGTTTTGCCCGTACGCCTTATGGCTACAGCTTTAAGGGCCTTTACTGATTTGCCCGTACGGCATACGGGCAATCCGATTTCTATTTCGATTGCACTGTTTCGGCCGTATTTTTTCCCCTTTTAGTAACAAATTTATTCCAGTAAATGATAGTTTTTTGTTTATTGTATTTGGTTTAAAAGCGCGGGTATTTTTGCTTGTTTTGTATCAGAAGACGAATTGTTATCTTTCAGTGTATAGCTTTCTGGTTATATTTTACCAACCGCCTGATAATTTTATTGATGTAAGAGTTGAATAATATGTTTTTACTTTTATATAATGGATAATTCAGATCGTCTGGAGCTAATTTCTTGTAATTCGAACTGTGACTAGGAATCAGAAGCTGAATTATCTGTAAATGAGAGTAGCGAAACTTTACTAGATGTCTTGGATAGTAGTGACTCTGATAGTAGTACAGATGGAATCAGTCAAGTAAGACAATTTTTTTAAAGTTAATTGTGATTAAACTTCGGATCCGCCCCCTATATTTGCTTTCACTGTAATTACAAAAATTAACTTAGATATCGATGAGACTAAAGGTAAACTTCAGTTCTAGTATGCTTTCATAGAAAAAAAGGTGTTAATAAATACTTAAAAATATTAGAAATGTTAATTTTAATAACATATCTTTAATTAAAAATGTAAAATGAACAAAAAAAATGCAATAAAAGATTTGAAATTTTTTTGACCGAATTCTAGAAAAAAAATGAAACTGTCAAAGGGCTAATGTACATGTGTAAACATCAATATTGCATTCTTATCTATACTAGACATGTCTATATTCTATAGTACAATATATAAGGATTCAGAGAATTAAATGGGATCATTACATCTGTGCAGAATGGACGAAGATCGTTGTAACAAAAAAGATCTTCTCGATCAGAAATTTTGCCACCCGTAAAGGAGGGAGATCTAAACTTAGGTGGCTCGACTGTTTGGAAACAGACTTAAGACTTTTAAAGATTACAGGAGGGCCATGGAAAGATTAGCTTGGAATTCGAGTCTGAGACAGGGGCCATCCTGGGCTGTTTGGTCATTGATTTTTGATTTTGGTTTTGGAGATCTAACGTCTACTTTTTGCAACATGAGGGCTAATGAGACCTGTCTGGCCATTGGAGAAGACGAAGAAGACGTCTATATTTTTTACATTTTCAATTTTCTTCACCGTATTACATTTAAATAACTGTCATTCAAATATAAATATCTTATATGGATAAGAGTGGCTTTATATATGGTTGTTCTGTAGAAATGATTATGGTATCTGTCTCTCTCTTTTCTTTATTGGTATTATTGGAACAAAACCTACTTCTTAAAATCGATTACAAACGATTAGGAATATCAGTGATAAATAAGAGTGCTTGCCCATACGAAATGACAAGTCATTTTATGATGTAATATAGAAATACTGGGAAATACAACTTGAGTAAATAACAATTAAAGAGAGAACGTACACAAAGAGCTGTTTCACTGCTTCGAGTGAGCATCATTTTCATTGTGATAGACCTCAGTGGTTAGAGAAATCAGACTATAGTACAATGCAGTACATTATCAAACGCTGATTATAAAATCTACTAACCGCAAACATAATGGTTTATGAAGCATGTTACTCTTGGAACATGAAAAATGCATACGAGAAAAGGTAAAATTGTGTAAAAACCTGGAATATAACATTAAAATGCAAAGCAATATAATGCACAAATAGAGAGATAACTTATGTAAACAGCTATGTAAACAGCAACGAAGTTGCTCTCCTAGCATGTGTAATATTCATTGATAAAAACTTCAGTGGCTTGTGAAATCCGGCTGATTTAGATTCAT
>CM063503.1:99711675-99729175 GCA_032207245.1 Pardosa pseudoannulata | reverse complement strand
AGTTTAGGTGTTTGAGAGCATAAAACACATCTCACACTTTTACCACCATTTTTAATAGTTGATAGTTGATTGTTAATTTGTGCAATTTACAGGACTAAACATATCTAGAAATAATACCATTTTATATATGGATGTTAATATCTGTTTATATATATATATATATATATATTATATATATATATTATATATATATAATATATATATATATATATATATATATAATATATATATATATATATATATATATATATATATATATATATATATGTATGTATGTATATATTTATATATATATATATATATATATATATATTTATGTATAAATATATATATATATATAAATATATATATATATATATATATATATATATATATATATATATATATATATATATATATGTATGTATGTATATGTATATGTATATATATAATATATATATTATATATATATATATATATATATATATTTGTGTGTGTGTAAACCTTGCGAAATTAATCCGTCCATCCCATAAAATTGACACCTATTATTTGTAATTGACTGGGCAAACTGGGGCTATGAGAATCCTAATGAATAAGCAGTTCTGGCTTAACTTTATTTAAGATTTAAGAAAAGCCATTCGGATTTGACGGACATAGTCAATAGTATAGCATGGAATGATGAACTAGAAACACATAGAATTGCAAAGGTAGCCCGAAACGAGAAGAAGTGAACAATACTTCCTTGTAACTGGCAGCTTAATCAGCGTTAATTTCAGTCAGAAAGGTTATTAGATCACTGAGAAAAAGTGAACCATTTGTCAGGGGCAGCTCGAAAATGTGGCAAGTTAACATAAAAATAAACTTTATTTTAGAATTAGCTAGGGGAAATGGGTTGAAAGAATTTTATTTCAGCGTACACTCCTTTAAATAAGATATTTTGGACTGGAAAATAGATAAGAAATATTAAAAATGGATATTGAGCATGCTATAGAAATATATTAAGTGTAATAATTTTTATATATTACATATGTGCGTATGTTAACAGACAAAGCTGTTATTCTTCTGAAAATATTGAAACATGTCATGTAACTTATTGCAAAATCAATGCATTAACAAGATACATTGAGGAATGGTAAAAAACATGTTTAGAGAAATAGTCTATATCATGCATTTTGAACTCCAAACTAAAAATAAGTTCTTGTAAATAACACTAAGTCTGATCCTAAAAATTACTTACAACAGACTTCCATTTTATAAATCTTCCATATATACAAATTAAAAATATAAAACTTTTTGTAGACTAAACAAAATAAAATGTTGAAAAAATAAGTCCATATTATGTATTTTTGATTTAAAAGTAAATATAAGTTCTTTTAAATATTGCTCAGATTGCTTAAGATTACCTTACAACGGACTTCCAATTTATAAATCTCCCATGTATGCAGTCTGAAAATTTGAAAAACGTGGTATAACAACAAACAATATCAAATGAATTAATATAATGCATTGGCAAGGAATGGTTAAAAAAAAAAAAAAAAAAAAAAAAAAAAAAAAAAAAAAAAAAAAAAAAAAAAAAAAAAAACGTTGTGAGAAAAAAGTCCATATCATACATTTGGAACTTCAAAGTAAAAATAATTTCTTAGTAAAAATAATTTCTTTTAATTAACACTAAGTCTGATCTTAAAATTATTTTACAATAGACGTCCACTTTATAAATATTATATGTCTACAAACTGAAATATTTGAAACTTTTGAGAAAATTGAAAATCGTCATGTAACAACTTACAAAATCAATGAAATAATATGTTGTATTGGCTAGGAATGGTTAAAAAAAAGTTGAAAAGAATACTCCATAAGATGAATTCGGAACTTCAAAGAAAAATTAATTCTCTTTAAATAACACTAAGTCTGATCTTAAATTACTTTACAACAAACTTCCAGTTTATAAATCTTCTATGTATATAGTCTGAAAAATTTGAAAAACGTCATGTAACAGCGTACAAAATCAATGGATTAATATGATGCATTGGCTAGAAATGGTTAAAAAAAAGTTGAAAGAAATACTCCATATCATACATATTGAAATTCAAAGTAAAAATAAGTTCTTTTAAATAACGCTCAGTCTGAACTCAAGATTACTTTACAACAGATTTCCATTTTATAAATCTTCCATGTATACAGACTGAAAAAAAATGAAACTTTTAAAAAATGTGAAAAAACTCATGTAACAACTTACAAACTCAATGCATTAATATGATGTATTGGCGAGGAATGGTAAAGAAAAAAAATGTTGAAAGAAATAGTTTGTATCATGCATATTTAACTTCAAAGAAAAAAATAATTTCGTTTAAGTAACGATCAGTCTGATATCAAAATCACTTTACAACAGACTTCCAGTTTATAAATCTTCCATGTATACAGTCTGAAAAATTTGAAAAATGTCATGTAACAACGTACAAAATCAATGAATTAATATAGTGCATTGGCAAGGAATGGCAAAGAAAACACATGTGAGAAATAGTCCATTTGGAACTTCAATGTAAAAATAAGTTCTTTTTAAATAAAACTAAGTCTGATCTTCAAATTATTTTACAACAGACTTCCAGTTTATAAATCTTCCACATATACAGACTGAAAAAATTGAAACATTTAAAAAAATTAAAAACGTCATGTAATAATTTACAAAATGAATGCATTAATATGATGCAATGGCTAGGAATGGTAAAGAATAAAATGTTAAAAGAAATAATTTATATCATGCATTTGAATTTCAAAGTAAAAAATAAGATCTTTTAAATAACACTCAGTCTGATCCCAAGATTACTTTACAACAAACTTCCAGTTAATAAATCTTCCGCTTATGGAAAATTGAAATAATTTAAATTTTTAAGAAATGGAAAATTGTCATGTAACAACTTACAAAATCAATGCATTAATATGATTCATTGGCGAGGAATGGGAAATAAAAAGCTGTTAAAAGAATGAGTCCATATCATGCATATTGAACTTCAAAGTAAAAATAAATTCTTTTAAATAACGCTCAGTCTGTTCTCAAGATTATTTTACAAAAGACTTCCAGTTCATAAACCTTCCACATATACAGACTAAAAAAATGAATTAAAAAAATTAAAAAACGTCATGTAACAACTTACAAATTCAATGCATTAATATGATGCCATGGCAAGCAATGGTAAAGATAAAAAATGTTGAAAGAAATTGTCGATATCATGCATTTTGAACTTCAAAATAAAAATAAATTCTTTAAAATAACGCTCAGTCTGATCTCAAGATTACTTTACAACAAACATCCACTTAATAAATCTGCCACACATAGAAACTGAAATAATTGAAATTTTTAAGAAATTGGAAAATTTTCATGTAACAACTTACAAATTCAATGCATTAATATGATGCCATGGCAAGCAATGGTAAAGATAAAAAATGTTGAAAGAATAGTTCATATCATGTATTTTAAGCTTCAAAGTAAAAATAAGTTCTTTTAAATAACGCTCAGTCTAATCTAAAGATTATTTTACAACAGACATCCAGTTTATAAATCTTCCACATATACAGACTAAAAAAATTGAAACATTTAAAAAAATTAAAAACGTCATGTAATAATTTACAAAAATCAATGGATTAATATATGATTAATTGGCTAGAAATGGTAAAAAAAAAATTATGTTCAAAGAAATAGCCTCATGCAATTTGAACTTCAAAGTAAGTATAATTTCTATTAAATACCGCTCCGTCTGATCTTAAGACTACTTTACATTTTATAACATACAGTTTATAAATCATCCGCAAATACAGACTAAAAAAATTGAAAATTTAAAAAAATTTAAAAACGTTATGTAACAACTTACAAACTCAATGCATTAATATAATACATTCGCGGAGAATGGTAAAGAAAAATATCTTGAAAGAAATATATCTTATGCATTTTGGAAAACAAAGTAAAATTAAGTCCTTTTAAATAACGCTTAGTTTGATCTTAATCCCCAGAGTGGAACACACAGAGGAAAGCCTCCAAAAAATACGCTAAAGTTTTATTGTGTCAGTGACCAAAGTGTTTTATGATTTTTTACTTCACCCTTAGTCGAGTAGATTGGAATACGGGAAACCCACCTTCGTTATTATCTGTTTACTTCCGGTAATAAATAGACATTATAGATTGTTAATTTTTAATACACATAAAACTCGTCGTCTGAAAGATCATCCCATAAGAAATAATGGATTCTAAAAGTACAATTAAAAATATTCTTTAAGAGAATAATTTATATTTTTTTTACAAAAGTCATCCAAGCTATTTAAGTGGTGCAATTAGAGATACATCTGTTACCGCAAACGAAATACTTCGAAATAGTGATTTACAAAGCCATGAAAAGCTATCAGCGTCTTTGTGCCTCAGAGATTAGGGGTGCAGTTTCTAAACAATCGACCTGACCCTCCTACCTCAAAACTCCATGGGGGAAACACTGGCAAAAATGTACAATACATCTATTTTCGGAACGTTTTTGGAGGTCGAAAATTGTACGTGACAACCGCTTTGAAGACATCATCGGTTTTCCTGAATTATACGTGCGAACCGCTTAGAGGGTTAAGATTTCCATTTAATAAATCTTCATATACACACTGAAATAATTCAAACTTAAAAAAAATTTAAAAATGTCATGTAACAATTTACAAACTCAATGCATTAAATGTCATGCATTGCCGAGGAATGGTAAAGAAAAAAATTGTTGAAAGTAATAGCCTGATACATTGTGAACATCAAAGTAAAAATGAATTCTTTTACATAACGCTTAATCTGAATTTAAGATTACTTTAAAACAGTTAACATTAACTTCCAGTTCATAAACCTTCCACATATACAGACTAAAAAAATGAATTAAAAAAATTAAAAAACGTCATGTAACAACTTACAAATTCAATGCATTAATATGATGCCATGGCAAGCAATGGTAAAGATAAAAAATGTTGAAAGAATAGTTCATATCATGTATTTTAAGCTTCAAAGTAAAAATAAGTTCTTTTAAATAACGCTCAGTCTGTTCTCAAGATTACTTTACAACAGACTTCCAGTTTATAAATCTTCCACGTATACAGACCGAAAAGAAACTCGTAGTATCGTAAAATTAAACTTTTCTTATTGCTACGTTGCGAGGTTTCTTGTCGATGTTTATAAGATTTTCAAAATCTGGATATAAATATCATTCCAGTTCGAATTCCTCTCAGAAATACCCACGCTGTGGGAGGACAAAACAAGCAAATTTCATAATCCGACAATATGAAACTTATCGTGCATTACCCGAATAGTCTGTTACGGGAGAAAATTGCTTTCTGCATCACCCCTTTAAAACTGATGCAAAACAAATATATATATAGCCCGATTGAATTCCAAGAGATATGTTTCATTTTAAAAGCTGTTATATCGAAACAGGAAATATGCACCCGAGAGATCTTGTCAATGAAAAAAGAATAAAAAGCTATGTATATTTCGAAGCAAGTATAACGGTCTTCAGGAGAAAAGAATGATAAAAAAAATATTCTATCTCGAAAAGTTTTCAGTTTTATAAGATAAAGAGCATATTTACGTACAAGGCAGATTTGATTCTGCAATTTCTTTTATGCGATATCAATAACGTGTATAGTTATGAAAAAGGAAGAATTTATCACCTGGAGAGTAAATGGAATGTGATATGAATTATTAAAATCGGGGAAATACAGGTACTAAAAGAAGCGAGAACCAGGAAAGTTGCTATGGATAGTATTAAAATATAAAAAGGTGAAATATTTCTCTCCGTTTATTAATATTTTCAGTATTATAATTATGTTCAAATCACAGTACATGTCTTAGTCGTTCTTGCATTATATAAAGTCAAAGTTTGATTATATATATATATACATACATACATACATACATATATATATATATATATATATACATATACATATATACAAAAAATAATTTGTAATTTACGAATTTCAAACTTTATCTACAATACGTTTAACCGTTTTTTAAACACTAGATTTAAGTACCGAGTCAATTTGACTCATTAAAAAATTTGATCACTATACACACATATATATATATATATATATTATATATATATATATATATATATATATATATATATATATATATATATATATATATATAATTTTAATATCACTTTTCAAAAACACACGTTGGTTTTCAGTTAAGTAATAAAATATATGTACACTTTCATTCATCTTCCCGCAGAACCTGCATTAGAATGTATATGAAAATAAATAAATATAGTAATAAATATAGTGTAAAGTAAATATAAAGTATAGTATAAAAGTAAATATATAGAAGAAGTCGAGAACACTTCCATTCGAATGGCAGAGATTGATTCTACTGACTCACGGAATATACATATACATATACATATACATATACATATACATATACATATACATATACATATACATATACATATACATACACATATACATACACATATACATACACATATACATACACATATACATACACATATACATACACATATACATACACATATACATACACATACACATACACATACACATACACATACACATATACATACACATATACATACACATACACATACACATACACATACACATACACATACATACATATATACATATATATATATATATATATATATATATATATAATATATATATTTATATACATATATATATATATATATATATATATATATATATATATATATATATATATATATATATATATATATATATATATATATATATATATATATATATATATATATATATATTTATATACATATATATATATATATTTATATATATATATATATATATATATATATATATATAATATATATATTTATATATATATATATATATATATATATATATATGTATGTATGTATATATAAATTGTATATGTGTGTGTATGTATACCGTGGTAAAATGGTCACCAAAGGCGTCTATTTCATGACCGGAGTGATATGAGTTTAAATCTACAGCCGGCATAGTTCCAGCGTGTTAATGATTACTGAAGCACGTAAAATAGATTCTTGACTGCAATATTCTCCCAGGTTCCAAACGATATCTCGACGAACGTGGAAAGCCAAGGCTGGAGAATTTTCTGCTTGTTTCCTGGCTTTAAATTATGACAATCTATCAGAACCAATTTTACTTGCTTTCGTTGAATTCCTTAATCTAAGCATGTTTCTCGGTGATACTAATAGAGCTGTTACAGATTCGCATATAATTTTGGCTTAAAGTTATTTCCCTAAATTATCGCCATCATTCATAGAAAATTCCCCTGCCGTTAACTCCCTGTGACCTCAGTACAACCATAGTCTTAAACTTTAGTACCTGCAGAGTAACGGTACTGCTCCCGTTAACAACGTATGTGATATACGTTTCAACACGTGGTAACTTTCGAATTCAAAGATCTTCATTATCACAGCCTATATTTGATTCGTTACGTAAATAAAACAAATCTACTGTGTTTAAACTAAAAATTTAACCTAAATAATTAATAAACTTGTTAATTAATGATTGTTTATAGATTTTTATGTGACACATATAATTAGAATTAACAAAAGATTTACGGATGTTGACCACATACCCACTTTTACTGAAGTGAGCCAATTTGACTCATATAAGAAAATTAGTTTTTGGCATAGAAAATAGTTCCAAATTAATTTAAATGAAATGTTTATTATCAAAAAATTCATAGAAAATATTTTTTACATATAAAATCTGTTTTTAAACACATTTTCCGCAAACATTTCTATTACATTTAGCACAATGGTTTCTACATCTGATCCTTTTGCATGATTGTTGAACTTGACAATTCTTCCTTGCGCCATTAGCATGAATTTCTGTCATTGGAATGGAAGTGTTCTCGACTTCTTCTCTATATTTACTTTATACTATACTTTATATACTTTATATTTACTTTATACTATATTTATTACTATATTTATTTATTTTCATATACATTCTAATGAAGGGGTCGGAGGAGAAGAGGAATGAAAGTTTACATATATTTTATTACTTAACTAAAAACCAAGGTATGTTTTTGAAAAGTGATATTAAAGTTTTACATACATATAGTTATCAAATTTTTAATGAGTCAAATTGGCTCGGCACTTAAATCTAGTTTTAAAAAATAATAAAACGTATTGCAGATATATTCGAAAGAAAAATAACTTTTGAAATTCGTGAATTAGAAATTGATTTTTATTCAATATACAGGTTATTATTATTATTATTATCGGAACAATTATAATATTACAAGCAATATACTACATTTTACTATTTGGAGTGTTATTTTTTATTTTACATTTGTAACACTAGATTTACTTAAAAAACATTTATATGTTATATGATTTAATAAATTTATTTACAAAATAAAGTTTATATTTTCTTTTATTTGATATAAAATGTAGTTTCTACTATATATATTAAAAATTTATCGTGAATGTAAGTGAATTTCCTTCTCCCATTTGTGTATTTTTCATGTTATAATAAACTTCATAAAAATGGAGAAAAATATATAACATTTTAAATACGAAGGTTACTGAAATAGTTGTAAAAATATTTTTGAATATCTGAGAACTGTGTATTTTATGATGAAAGGAAAAATGTTTCATGCATATTTTATAAATATTTGAAATCTTAAAGGGTATTATATCTCCTTAGATCATTTTAAAATTTTAATTTGTAATATTAATAATTTGTTTCATTAATATTTAACTTTAATGTTATTTTTCACAATACAATTATTTTTATCATTTAATTATGTTATCATTTTTATTGAATAAAACACTAAAAACTGGATATTTATTTTCAGAAGTTTAGCAACATTATTTTCTGTCAGCTGATATATTATTTTACTGGTGAATTTAAAATTCTGACATTACGTTTAAATATAACATCGACCAAAGTCGCCAGTTTGTTACACAAATATTAATATAGCCGTAACTAATGTTAAACATTTTGACTCATTGTTACAGCCGAGAGTAATTTTGAATGAACTTGCGGGGGACTCCAAACAAATCAGCTACAATTGCAAATATTAACTTTTACGTTTTGGACTAAATTAAAAACTTAAGTGTCGACAGAATTTAACAGCTAGAAATTGTTTGGAAATTACTGATTTCTGAAAGCTTTACCCCGGTTAGTCATTATCGTTAAATTTGTAAAATAAAATACTATATCCTTAGACAATTAATTAAACAACATTTAATGTATTCGATTTTAAAATAATTATTTAATATATTTTGTTGCTTTATAAAGTGTAAACACTTTTATTATAATGAAACTTAAGTTTTTGTCATAATTTATATCGTATTATTATATTTATTAATACAGGCATCATTATATCTCAATCTTTAAGATTCGCTTATAATAAATTAAACTTTTGGTAATATACTAATATAACTTTGTACTTAAATAGCCTTTTATCATGTATTTGTGACATTTGACCGCTAAATAGATGAAGCGTGCATGTATTACTAGGTGTAGATTCATTCAAGACGTAAATGAAAAAGTAACAATGTTACAACCCGTTAACAGCTATCGTTGGTTTGCATGGTAATAGTATTCCAATATTGCGTTTACAACAAAGAAAATTATGCACCAGAGAATGGTTAGTCTCTATTACAATCACTTTGTTTTGCAACCATGTGATTACTTATCTTAAGCTGCAAACTTAGTTAATTACAACCATAGTTTTTAATTTGTTTTAACAATTTTCAGCCTGATATTATCTTTATATCAAGAATTTATCATTCAATCTTTAAGCATTTTATAGAAGAAAAACACTATTCATCATAAATAGATGCAACTCTGTACTAAAACAGATTTTATGCTATATTTAGAGACATCTTTGCAAATGAGGATGCATGGGTGCATAGAGAGATTCGGCATGAAAATAGCAATCAAACCATGAATTTTGACAAAAATACTAAACAATAAATACCCTTCAGAAGAGCAGCTGACAAATATTTCGTTTGTATACGTTTCCATTTAAGGTAATAGACCACGATCAAATAGCGATATTCTTGATAAATTTCGAAAAAAAGATCATTTAATTATTTTAAAGATAAATCTTTTAGCTCTCGAAAACAGTTTTCAGCTTGTTTCTAGAGTCATTAGAAGTCATGATACAGCTGTTTAATCATTATCGGAAGTGTCGAAAAGTTACCGGAAGTGAGTTGTTAAAGGGCTTGACTTTGTTAATATGAAAAAGTCGTAAATAGTGTATTATAGCTTCTAAATAAATAAATAAACTACTCCATCATATTTCTGAAACTTTATCAAATTATAAAACATTTAATGAATTTATGTAATAAAATCATTAAATTGACTTTTTGGAAAAATATGATTTTTGCTACACCTCAACAGTCATAACTGCTAAAATAATTTTTTAGAATTTATTTAGAATTTAACTGTACATTTTTAATGATGTTATGTATGTATTGAACCACAGGATTATAAATATATTCATTTTGAGATGAGTTATGGGCATTTATGTTAGAAAACTTCATTATTTATTTCTTGATTTTTTGCTCTAAATTACTTGAATGTCTATGACTCATTTATACTTTAGAATATTTTTATTCTGGAGGTGCAATGCATACATTATGGATATATGTCTTCATTTATCCAAGTAAAAGTGATATGTTTTGAGTATTTTTTAGTTAGGAGTGTTGGAGTAAAGAAAAAAATGCTGGTTTTTTCTCTATTTTTGCTAATTTTTAAGACAATATACATGTATTTATGTTTATTTTTATATCTTTCTATGTTTTATAACCTATTACTACAATAACTAAAAAATATTTCAATAAAAACCTTATTTAAAACTTTTTGCTCCGAATGTGGTCCGTTACCTTAATCGAAACTTAAAATTTATGTTTCTGAGTTACGGTGAAATAAATAATCACACAGAAATAGTTAGTACTCATCATGACTTTTATGTGAAGGAGACATAAATGTCTGAATTCAGTCATTTAAAAGCAGTAGCAGTTCTCAAAATTCTTTGCAAATTTTATCAGATGTACAGAGTTACCCCGCGTTGTCATGCATAATAAACATGCAGTCATACTCCAAAATATAAGAATAAGAAATATATATTTTAGAAAATAAAAGTAAATTAATTTTTTTAAATATTAATAACAATAAACATTTACACAGCTGTCTAAACGTATAAACTCTAAACTAAGTAAAAATATGTAAAATCCTCTATTTAATTTTTTAGCGAAAAATCGTATACAAATAACTCAATCTATGATTGTTTTATGAAAATGTATATTTAGCTGACAATAGCCATCAATTATTTTAGATGTCTTTAGATTTTCAGTAAAACATCTATTTACTTGCAAGCGAAGTCATTTCAGTGAAGATACTTGAGTAAAAATAGAAATATAAACTATAGAACACATATATTGCAACAAAACATCGTATTCACGAAACACATAATATTTTTCAATATACACATTATGTGAGGGACATAAATATTTTTCATGTGGCCGTACATTCCATCGTAAGGTAAATATTTAAAAATGTTGGGAAGAATTCAAATTGGTAAAATATAGACATAGAACTACGTCAAAGTTTTGAATCAAAACTTAGAAGCTACATTTTTAAACTACTTTGAAATGTAGACAATGATAGCATACAGAAATAGCACATGTTCATATTATATAAACTAAGGCAACCACTTTTCAATTAAAATTGTAAAATTTACTTATTATTAGTCAGCTTAATTATATGTGTGATGTTGATTTTCACTATCATCAAACATTTCCTTTTCTAAACGTAGATTTTCTGAATGCATGCATTAAAGGCTATACCAATTTTAACTCACATTTAATAGAAACATTACCTATCGAAATCACTTTACACAATTTTTATCATTTTTTTTAAAATTATCTTTGTTTAAAATGATCCATTAAACTAAAATCCATCTTTTATATACAATATATAGCTATACTGAGTTGAGTTTATTATATGTGTGTTAATTATATGTGTGATGTTGATTTTTACTATCATCAAATATTTCCTTTTCGAAAAGTAGATTTTCTAAATGCATGGATCAAAGGCTATACCCATTTTAACTCACATTTAATAGAAATATTACCTATCGAAATCACTTTACACAATTTTTATCATTTCTTTTTTTTTAATTATCTTTGTTTAAAATGATGCAGTAAACTAAAATCTATCTTTCATATACAATATATAGTCATGCTCAGTTGAGTTTTCAGTATACACAACTTTTAAATTAAAGAAAATTAGTGATAATAGTTTACCTTTCTATCACATTTCTAAAAAAATATCAATGAATGCAAAATTGTATAGAATATTGTGAACATAAATGGAGTAATATAAGTGAAATTATTTTAACACCGTATTCTAGTATATTTTATCACATTGCTTTAATGACTTCTGCGACTTCCAGCCTCAATTACATAAATCTCAACAGGTGTTTTAAAACTTAATTTAGATACTAGAACTTTAATATAAATACAACTTAGATTTTGACTCAATGAATTCTGCTATGTTATGGGGAATATTTAAAGAGAAATCCAACATATTGATGCAAATCTCTCTTTAATATATAAGTATTAGAATTTTCTTTAGAAAAAAGTAATGTATATTCATTAAATTTTTAAGAGATAGTTAATTAGATAGTTTTTTAAAGAGATAGTTAATTAAGAGATAGTTGATGAAAATTGTCGCAAAAAGAATAAGTGTATGCAGAAGAAAAGAAAATTAAAGAAAATTTGCAGGTGGAAAGAAATTTACATCCAATGCATTAAAACAATATTCAAGTATTTTGGAAGAGCATGTGTACTAATTAATGAAAATAACTATAGCTCTTCGTTATACACAAACGGCATTATAAAAATATTGAAACTGAAAAAATAGCCTCAAGCGTTTTGTAGAGGAATAATATTTAGTTCATTTAAAGCTGTACATATGAGTAACCAATTTATAGCTGTAATCGTGAAGTTCTTCTTAGTGCAATTCTATAATCATGTATAGTGATTAAAGAAAATAATCAGACGGTCTTTTGGTTGATAACGAACTGCACTTCAATAGATTAGAAATATGAGTTTCTGAAAAATTCAATAATTATTTCAAAATATATTATTATCTCGTTAAATTTTTCATTTTCCCTTTTCAAAATATATGAAACCAAACATATGTATATATATTATATATATATATATATATATATATATATATATATATATATATATATATATATATATATATATATATATATATATATATATATATATATATATATATATATATATATATATATATATATATATATATATATATATATATATATATATATATATATATATATATATATATATATATATATATATATATATATATATGTATATATATATATATATATATATATATATATATATGTATATATATATGTATATATATATATATATATATATGTATATATATATATATATATATATATATATATATATATATATATATATATATATATATATATATATATATATATATATATATATATATATATATATATATATATATATATATATATATATATATGTATATATATATATGTATATATATATATATATATATATATATATATTTATATATATATGTATATATATATGTATATATATATGTATATATATATATATGTATATATATATATATATACATATATGTAGGTATGCATATATATATATATATATATATATATATATATATATATATATGTAATCCATTTTTTATATAACTCCTTTACAAGGAGAAAGTTCACCTGCTAGCATTCATAAAGTACCAAGATGCAGTCGGGTCTCATATTCAAGAGAACTCAGAAGTCTAATTTAAAACTTTATTTCAGAGCGGCAACACAGCACATCTGTCCTTCTGGACAATACACAATCAAAAGCCACAGAGTTCACTCTGCTCTCACACAAGTACACCCAAGAACGCTGACAACAAGAATTTTCCCACAACAAAAACAACTTACTAAGCGAATTGACTGCAATATCAGCAAAACACGAACACATGTTCCGCCAACACCTGGGAAATTGCTGTATAGACAGAAAGTTTACAGTTTTATGACAGAAAGGAATGTTAAGTGGAAAATACTTCGTTGATTAAACCATTTAGAGGCTGATAAAGATATTTAGATGAATTAAAATGGAAGAGAGGAGGTTTTTGAAGAAATATTAAAGTTAAATAATTTTGATATATTACAGATCCCCCCCGAAAAAAGAGAAAATCGTCTCGCTGATGGGTGACATTTTCACAACTTATAATAGTACAAATATATGATTATCAAAATTTTTTACAAGAAATTGTAACATTAAACGAATAAATTTAGTGTAGAAGAGTCAGAACTGTCTTTCTAGTGTGTCAGAATTGGAGACATCAGGGTTACAGAGTCAGAAGCTTGGTCTGTAACTCATCATAAGTAATTCCACACCATCACATCAAAATTTTAAAACTATCAAGTTATACCGTTCCTCTGACTCTCCTGCACCATCACAAAATCTCTATACAGAATCAATATTTAAACAACTAAATAATGAAAAGATAATATACAATGAATATAAACAGAAACAAAATAATACACGCAAATGAAGGTTTACAGTAAACAAGTATTTAAGAAAGTTTATCATTATGAAATTCAATATTTTTCCTAAGCAAAACTTAACTCAAAATGTTCAAATTATGCTTTATTAAAATTTTTACTGACATAAACTTTGGAGAAGGAAAATGGCTGTCCTCTGTGGTGACCAACGTGAAAAATTGTTAGTGACCCCGAGGGTGCTCACACAAAACGACAAAAGGTTCATCCCTCTGTGGGAGGCGACTACCTATTGCTTTTGTGACAGGGCTCTCCGACATTATATTTGTGAACAACATTTTGAAACCTTTTTTTTCTACCAAAGATCAGAGGTATGCGGGTAACAGTTTCCCACATCTTGATCAGCTACAAAAGTTATTCATCTTCAGTGTGAAAAAACCGAAACACAATAATCAGATTGAACTTCAAAAATATCTCGGAGAGTGGAAGGGGCTTGCCTCGAAGGCGATGACGGAATGACCGTTCATGACCTAGAGGAAGCTGAAGAGCAAAAACGACAAAGGACTCGCCTAAGCTATCCCTTGACTTTGCAGAGGGTCTCTCCGGAGTTAAATATTAGAAAAAATTTAATTCCACACTGAAAATCAAACTGAACTACTCTTCGAAACATTGTTCATTTGTAAGTTTTAACTATCCTGTATTTAATTCACATTAGGAATTTAGACGTAAAAACTGCATTATCTCTTAAATTTCAATCAAATTTTCATACTTAAAATGAAAACATTACCTATTCTATGAAAATTCTCTTAATTAATCAAATTAGATATTCCTTGTATTGTAAACATTCACTTACTATTTTTGAAATAACACACCATGAATTCAGAGAATAAAAACACATTTATAGTTATTATGAGAAACTACGAATATAAAAATGTAAAAATATAACATACTTGAACACTTTAAATCAAATAATTATTTAGATTCACTGCAATTAATAACAAGCAAAACTAAAAACGATGAATTGCAAATTGGCTAAATATAAAAAGTGAATACTATAATAAAATATAAAAAACACAGATATCTAGAATCGTCAAGTTCGTAATCATCAGAGCAGTCCTTCAAATCAAACCCGTAATCCCAAAACACACTCAACAAAAGTATCAAAACAACAATTCAACTCACGAGTGTCGACACATCTGTTTACTACTGTATAAATCCCGTTCACAATTGTACAGTCAAAACAACTCTTACATTTTGCGTCCGAACATCACATGAAAGCATTTTAAAAACTCCTGTAATTCAGGTCGAACCGAAACTGCCACGTCATGATAATTTAGAGGTCACAATCAAAATTTTCAATGTGCAAGTACTTTTTCGCTTTCCAATTTCTCTATTGATCAAGGTCACAGACACTCCATTCGTTGGACTGAAAGTTTTTCATTCTCTCGTGCTATCGAATTTTAATAACTTTATTTACTTCGTTCTTAAAAAATCGCCCATCATAAAATACTATTTAAATTCACCTAAAATCAAAATTTTAAATTCCTAACCAAATTATTAAATTAACCTGGGAGTTAACACACAAAATTTTCAAACCACATTTAAAAATAAAAATGTTATTATATTTTAGAATAATTTATGTAAACAAAATTTTTAAATGAAACCACCGAACATCGTAAATCACTAATACAATATAAATATCAATTTCTAATTTAAATATTTTCCAAAATCTTCAATGAATTTCAACATGAATTTTAAAATCAAATGCAATCAATAATTATTAAAACAATTTCTCTTAGAAACGGTAAATAGAAAAAATAATTGAAAGTCCTGCTGTTTGATTGTTCACAAAATTAAGTTTCTTGATTCTTGTTTACGCATAATTTGCACAGCAAAATAAACAAAAATTATTAAATTTTTACACTGTTAACATAAAAATAAACAAAATAATTCTTAAATCACTTCTTTAGTATTATCAATCAAATGAGAGAAACAATCATAAACATTTTTTTAAGAATTATTACATATCTAGAAATATTATTCATTTAAACAAATTTTGATATTTTTTAAAGAACAGAAATTTCGAACTATAAGTTCTAGAAATACAATTAAATTTTAATTTCAAAATTTTACCTTCAATGACGAGAGTAATTGCAAGCAGTAGTTTTTTCCTATCCAATAACATTGCATATTTTATTCAGCTTGTACTTTAATAACTTTTAAATTTTCAAATTTTCCAAACATTATTTTTAAATGTCACTGAATTTTTTACCGAGAATAAGAATTTTAATTTTGAAGCATGTCCTGGAAAATTGGTGGGTTGATATATCCTTGTCCGAAGAGTTCGTTTGGAGGCTTGAAACGGAACACGGCACGAACTCGGCGATCTCGATGCGGAACGCGCATTGTAGGGAACTGGATGCGGATGTCACGGAAACAAATCAAATTGTATTTTTGGAGTTCTTGTAACTCTCTCTGCAGTCGACGGGAGGCTGCCATGGTCTTGATGTTTATCAAAGGTAGTACAGGTCTGAGTTAGCTTGGTAGGAAATACTTATGTTATTTTCGATATTCACAGTCACTAAAACTTCGGAAGACTTTGTCCGTATGGATTCGAAATCCATTGTCGTTTCACCGTAATTTTAAAACATTATCCACAGATGTAAAAAACAAAGTTCGCAAAAGTTCACGAAGTAAATTCCATCAAGAAAATTTCTCTGCCATAGTAATGTTCTGGAAATCTGGGTTTCCACGCAGATAAATCCTGTCGGCTTAAAATGTAAACCATTTTTTATAAAACTCCTTCACAAGGAGTAAGTTCACCAGCTAGCATTCGTAAAGTACAAAGATGCAGTCGGGTCTCATATTTAAGAGAACTCAGAAGTCTAA
>CM063503.1:99694175-99706675 GCA_032207245.1 Pardosa pseudoannulata | reverse complement strand
AACAACATAATTTTATGCTTCTTAATCCTTTTGTATCTACGATAATTAAAATAGAAGTTATGTGTAATTCAATGAAGCTGAAGTGGCATTTTAATAGATCGGAGCCATCATTAAAAAGTAAAAAAAAGAGCTGTCAATGTGTATTGTTTTCTTACGTAATTTAGTTAAAACTAAAAGAAAATATATTATTTATTCTTGATATTTCTCTCTATCTAGCAACAGACAATTTCAAATCTTTAATAACGAATAATATTATTCTTGAATTGACAATCTCTCTATGTTAGTTTTCTGAAAAAATTGTTTTTCCGTTATTATGGTTCATGATAATCTTGACTGCCCAAAAAATTTTTAAAGGTATATTTTAAAATTTTTTTTTTAGTATTTTATTAAATTACTGAGCATATTTTGAAGTGTTAGCTAATGTTTAAGTGTCAACATTCAGTTTTAATAAGAATTCATATTAAAAATATTATAATTTTTAAGAAAATTTCTTTTCAGAAAATATTTCATGATTTTTCACAATTCGACCTATTTCAGTTAGGTTTCAAAATATTGCAAAAATGGTGTGTACTGCAAAAAATTACTTTAGTAATATGTAATACAAATGAAATACATTATAGTAATTTAAACTCATATAGAGAGTGTCAAACGTAATAATAAAATTTTGATATATTTCCTTTCAAAATTGGCTATTTCTGAAATTTTTATAAATATTTTGTTAGTAAATTATTGGTTTTTGAACTTTCATGTTAAAATGAGACTAAAATGTTTTGTATTTAGTAAATACAACCGTTTTTGAAAGAAAAAGTACTCGGCACGTATGTAGGCCTTTTAAGCTAACTGGTGTCTTCGGGTCCACTTCGGGTGAAAGTGGTCATCAGTTTGTAAAATTTACCACACTTTTCATTTAACAATAATTCGGCAAGAGAAAATTTGAACATCGGTTTTTCATTAATTTATCAAAAAATAACTCAAAAGATTCATAACTAGTGAATAATTAGTGATTGCTGTGTCTTTTCTTCAGACAAAATACTGAATACTAATTAATGTAAAATGTAAACTTTAAGGTTAAGTGAAATGTCCGCTTCATGAAATGGTCAGCAGTTTATAAATTCACCAGTATTTTCATTTACCGGTAATTCAATAAGCAATAAGTAAATGCCTGTTTATCGATAAATTATTTTTCTTCTGAAAAATAACACAAAAAGTAGATAATAAGTAGTGAATATATTTAATACCCTTTTGTATATGTTAGAAATAACAATCACAAAGTACTGAAGAGTAGTTAATATAAAATGTATGCATTAAGGTTAAGTGATTGGTAGCCTCATGAAATGTGGAAAACAGTTTAAAAATTTACTTTATTTTTTTCATTTACTGGTAATTCGGTAAGTAAACATTTGAATACCGATTTATAGGTAATATGTTTTATAGAAACATAATGAAAAAGGTACATAAGTAGTGAATACATTAAATAATTTTTGGTTATTGGGTATGTATTTTAAACAAAAAATATTGAACTTTAATTAACGTAAAACGCATTTGAGGTTAAGTGAACAGACCATTTTATGAAAATTGTTTACTAGTTTGTAAATTTACCGAATAATTCATTTACAGGTAGTTCAAAAAGTGAAATTGGGAAGACTTGTTTATTAGTAAATAAGTCTTGGATGCGAAATTCAAAACACTCAAGCATAGAATACATTTGGCGAAGGAGAGATGCAGCCAAGTTCATGGAAACAGTCACAAAATAAGCCAAGTTGATGAGTTTCATTCTTCGTATTTGCTTTAACCAGAATAGAATGGATTCTAGAGAAGTGCTTCGTCCCGGATGTGAAATTTGAAACATTCAAGCATAGAAATTTCGCCTGGCGAAGGGTAGATACAGTGAAGGTCTCTGACGAAACAGAGATCTATTCAGCGTGCCCGTTTTACAGTGTTAAACAAAATGTATTCTTAAATAGATTTCCAACAGATTCTTTAGAATAAAATAATAGTGAATTACTCAAATTGTATTATAGATGATGAATAATCGAATGATGGAAACATCGTTTTATGATAGAGGATAACGCTCATGCTGAAATTTTTACCTTCCAGGATCATGAATACTGCGTGGATAGTGAATTATAGTTAGCTGAAGGTAAAGATATATATATATATATATATATATATATATATATATATATATATATATATATATATATATATACAGGGTGTTTCAAAAATGTATATTTGAAAAATCAATAAAAACTAAACGGATAGAAATACACAGTTTATTACAATATGCTTGGGACAATATTAAATTTTTAGGCAGACAAACTTTCAAAATTAGTTACAATATTGCACAACAGATGACGCTGCAGTAATGGAAAATCTAAACTACTATATTTTCCAGATATCCACCATGCGCAGCAATAATATGGCGTATTCTCCGAACGAAATTATCAGAAGCCTGTGTAAACGTCTCAGGTGGGATGGCTTCGCATGCAGAACAGATGTACTGTTTCATTTATTCAATTTTTTCTGGATAATGGCAGTACACCTGGTCTTTTAAGAGTCCCCACAGACAAATATCCCAGTTTAGATTTTTTCAGACTGCAGCGCCATCTTTTGTTGAAAATTGTAACTAATTTTAAAGTTTGTCTGCCTGTAGATTTACTATTGTCCCAAGCATATTGCAATAAACTGTGAATTTCTATCACTGTTCGTTTAGTTATTATTGATTTTTCAAATATACCCGTAATTTTTGAAACACCCTGTATATATATATATATATATATATATATATATATATATATATATATATATATATATATATATATATATATATACATATGCATATCTATACATATATATATATAATATATATATATATATATATATATATATCCTACACCCTCCCACATACCCCCAGATATATATCCTTAAACTAATAAAGTTTTGATGGGTTACCATATTTTCTTCATGACTTTGAGGACATTTTTCGAAATCCCCTGCATTTTTTGTCTCACAGGAGTAGACAAATGCGAGCCACAAAATAATACCACAGTCACTTTAAATTTCGTAACATTTCAATTTCGAATCTTCATTAATCCGTTGTTGCATAGCTTCTTTGTCCTTATTTTACAAACAATCTAACTTTCTCAAATCTTCTAAGACTTATTTTTGCAAATCAGTACTACCATCGTCTTCTGTTGAAATTGCATTTTTTTTCAACCCAATAAACTTGATCTCCATTTTTATTTTTGCCGTCCCGTATAATCCCGTATATCCCGTTATCCTAATTGGGAATAAATAAGAATTTTTTTTTATTTACCGGTAAATATTTTAAGGATATATTTGTCCAATTACCGGTGAACCGGTTAGTCGGAATTACAAACTATGCTGTATTGAAAGGAAGGATCTGGCAAAGTGTAATTACTTAAAAGTAATTATTTACTCCAAATTATGAAGGTTGCTTTTTAAAACTTTATTCTACTGAAAGCAGAGCGTAAAAAAATAAAATAAAAAAGATTTGTTAATAATAAAATTGTAGAAAGTATTTTTTTTTCTTTTTACTTGTTTACATGAATACAAGTTAAACAGAATAGCTATTCTATTTTTCTTAAGGTAAATGATATTTTGCTAGAAAGAAATACATATTGTTAATTAGAATTGAGATAATACTATAAAAAACTTAAAATGTTTGTTAAAAATATCTGGGGTAGACGCCCCTCCACTTTCTTGAATGCTCATAGACAAGAAAAATTATTTTCGCTAGGTCAAACGAAATGTTTTTCTTGTTACTTCCACTATTACATAATGTATATCTTTTAGTTAATCTAACATTTTACTCTATGAACTTAAATAACAACTAGGTAGTAACCTGAAATATACACTCAGCAGTTGGAAGTAGTAGGTAAACTACTTCAGGTTGGTGAACTTAATCCAGTTGATAGGAAACTACAATGTGGGGTATGATATGCGTATTCAAAACTTTATTGCTCTAAGTCAAATGTACACGAGCTATGGCTTTCACATACAGTAACATAGATACACACACACACACATACATAATTTCAAAAAGAATATTTTCGGATTGTGGGACGTGAAGATCAATCAAAATTTCGAGATCAATTTTTGGGTAATTACAATACTTATATTAAGTATACGAAAAAAAATGATTCTTAATCCATTCTATCAGCAATTTGCATACTTGAAATATATTCACAAAAATAATGTTTTAAGAGGTTAAAAGACGTTTGTTGTTTGTTTCTACCTTACAACATTGCAATTAACACAACTGGCTCATAGAATCTCCAATAGATGACAATAAATGAAACTTTTATATCAAAGTTTCATCGGTGCTGGATCAGATGCATATAGTAATTACTGATATAAACATTAGATTTGTTACAAAAAACTGAAAGCACAAAAAGTAGACTTACAATAAAAGTTGTTTCAAATTCTTTATCTCAATAGAATTCTGTGGCAAAATAATTTACAAATATTGTAATAAATAATTATCTTCCTTGTAGAAAAAAATAAATTTTTTGGTCAATAATTTTTTATTTTATATTTTAAATAATGTCATGTTCAATAGGATTTATTCCAACAATTTATGAAATGTTTTTCAATTTGGTGTTGCTAGGACATAAAAAGGTTAAGTATCTTTTATATAAAAAGCATTTATTCTTTATTTTTCCAACCCCACTTACATAGTTCTAATTTCTTGGTAAGCATCTTAAAGGTATATTTGGCAATTTACCTGTATACCATCTATAAAACCTAGTCATTAATGGTTCACTATGAATTGGGGCTTTGTATTACTCCCGTAAATCTCGGATTAAAAGTGCACCCGTTTCGATTGACGATACATGTGAAGTTTCTAATGAGGAAATTATAAGGTTCCGCGTCTCCAATCTTCTGTGTAACGAAGTCATTCCAATTGAACCACATGTTTCCTCAATTAGGATCACATATTTCCTCAATTAAAATGCATTTAACTCTTGCCCATTGTTTTATTTTTAATATTACTTCAATCGCAAAACCTCTTGTAAACTGAAGCTGTTTCTTGGTTTTAATGAATTTTAATTTCACTTTCGAAAAAAAAAATAAAACATCTGGGCATTAATCTGATATTTTAAGTTGTTAATGAGTGCATGTAATTTTATTATAATTTTTAGATTAATTATTCTTATATTTCAGAGCATTTTGCAGCTAAAATCCAAGAAGGGCTAATGTTCAATGCCATAATATATCTTGAACATATTAATGTTTTGTAATTTTTAACTCGAAAATGCATGGGTACTTGTATCTAATCTAACACCAAATTAGTCAATCTTAAAAAAATGAGATTTATCTACAACCAGACTTATCAAGTGGTATTTTTCTTACGTGGGTGAAGAATCTATGTGTCAACTCTTTCAAAAATAGAAAAAAAATTCATATATATATATATATATATATATATATAATAATAGCCTAAGTTATCTGTCTTTAAGCGGTATGACCTGGAATAGATAGGATCTTCCATATTGGATTCTTGATGAGTTAGGTTAGCAAAATTCAACGCAAGTCTTTAAAACGTTCGAAATCCACCCCTTTCCCCCTTTTTGAGCGTTTAATGCCATTATATCAAGCCCTATGTTCTCCGGTTAAGAGCAGGCTATTAAGTTTATCACATAATAAATAGTTAAAAATAACATTTTTTCTAGCATTATGACGTCATTCTTTTAACCATCTCATTTAATCATTTCTTATTTTAAATTATTTAAATATCGTCTGCACTATTTCCATACGTTTTATCACTTAACTTAGATATGACGTCAATAGTTTTGTTTTATATTTGGTTTAAATAATAGATTAGGTACATATGTGATAATTTTAAATTTAATAATTAAAGTTTTTTTTGTTGCAATGAAAATTTTATATCTGGTATAAACAGCAAATTCTTTTCATAAAAGTCTAGGAGTCTATTTTATAGACTAATAAATATCTAGCGTTTAAGTTATATATCTTTGAAAATTAAGAAACTTCTTCGTTTATGTGTTGGATTTTTATACATACCCACACGGTTTGACTATATGATTTCACTGGGATTTTAAACTGCATTCATAGAATCGGTAGACTTAGGAGTGTGATGATAAACAAATTATTGCGCGTGTTCCAGATAATTCTTAGCCAAAAATCAAACCATGTACCATAACGTGTCAAGCAATATGCCAGATAATTCTCAGTCAAAAAACAAACCATTTTTTTCCTGCCTCATAGGGTACTTTACAATTCTGGAAAATTAAAAATTTTACTAATCCCGTCATACGATGTGCAATATGCTATATATATGTATATATATATATATATATATATATATATATATATATATATATATATATATATATTTATATATATATATATATATATGTCTAAAAAAGGGATAGGGGGAAATTAAGTTAGTTAAAAACGGTTTTAAAAAGAGAACTCTTTTATAATAATAAAATAAATGAAAAAGATTCAAGCTCGCGTAAGCTTTTAGGATCACGTTGAAGCATCTTGAAACAATTTGATGAGCTTACAAACAGATAAGTTTTGAGTGAGCGCGTGGACAAGGAGCTGTCAACAACACTCTACGAGTGTCTTCGACGAAAAAGTGAAAATAGCGCAAGTTTTACTTTAACGATGGTTTAATAAACTTATTATTATCAAGAAGACTGTTTTCCATTCGCCTTAACTCTGGATCACGACATTATATATATATATATATATATATATATATATATATATATATATATATATATGTAATCCATTTTTTATATAACTCCTTTACAAGGAGAAAGTTCACCAGCTAGCATTCATAAAGTACAAAGATGCAGTCGGGTCTCATATTCAAGAGAACTCAGAAGTCTAATTTAAAACTTTATTTCAGAGCGGCAACACAGTACATCTGTCCTTCTGGACAAAACATAATCAAAAAGCCACAGAGTTCACTCTGCTCTCACACAAGTACATCCAAGAGCGCTGACAACAAGAATTTTCCCACAACAAAAACAGCTTACTAAGCGAATTAACTGCAATATCAGCAAAACGCGAAAACATGTTCCGCCAACACCTGGGAAATTGCTGTATAGACAGAAAGTTTACAGTTTTATGACAGAAAGGAATGTTAAGTGGAAAATACTCCGTTGACCAAACCATTTAGAGGCTGATAAAGATATTTAGATGAATTAAAATGGAATAGAGGAGTTTTTTGAAGAAATATTAAAGTTAAATAATATATTTATATATATATATATATATATATATATATATATATATATATATATATATATATATATATATATATATATATATATATATATATTATAATTTTTACATGAAAAATGAGTTACAAGAAAAAATCGCTTCTTAACTGACTACTGAAGTAATAAGTTTTTTTTTTTGTTTTCTGGATAGAATCGGTGCTCTCGCGAATACTTAGACTTTAATACCTTCCGATACTAGTACTTTCTGTTCGACGTGGATATGACCTAACTTCGATTGTTCATATTAAATTTGATTCAATTTTCATTTTTTTTCAATCTAAGACTCAATTTCTTAAAAAGCTGTACCAAAAAATATACTGATACAGAAACCTTTTATATTCTTGCTCTCCTCCAAAATAAAGATTTTTTACAGATTTGTTTGAGTCTCGCCGTTTTTAGAGGAAAGATTTACAAAAGTCCTCGAGGTAATACGGCAGACATTGTACCTGTAAACATAAAAAATAGTAGAAATAAGAAATTTTATCTCCAAATAGGGATTTTACATTTCGCTAAATCCTTCAGTTATAGGAAATTGAGGAAATGCCTTTATCACATGAAAGAGAGCAAATTACACAGAAATATACAAAAATCTTAATAGTTTTTAAAATGGACATATCACGCTTTACTTTTGATGTACATGTATATCTATTTAAAATGAAATCCGGTGAAAATAAACTGTGTTCATTAGGGAGACTTTATTTTTTTCATCTTTTAAGAAATAAAAATATAAAAAAGGATTTTGCTTGATTGTACGAAGCGACTTTATGAAATGACTCATGTGCGGCGAAAAAACAATTGTCGAGTGATTTTTTTTCCTTTTCCAATTCTTGCTCGTTATCTGCCTCTTAAATATTTTTTATTCCTATTTCTTTGTGAGAGTATGAAACCCAATCTAGTAATTGGAATGCTACTGCCTCAGGTCCTTTCAAACTATCACATTTTAGATAATTTGAAGTTATTGGAACTCAATTCGAAAACTGCTGTTCTATATTACGTGTGATTGTGGGCATTTAAGGGATATAACACTTTTCAATTGTTATGTGGGATCTAGGATATACAAATATCGAAAAAATCCCATTTTTATATTTAATATTAAAACAATACTACAGAGTTTTTTAAATCAGAGATAACAAACATGTTTCTTATATAACTACATCCTCAGATTTTCCATTTTTCGTTTTTAATGCTAGTTTGCACTACTCCAACTTCAGGGAATAAATGTCCTTGAAAAATATTCTCATTTATATAAATTATTCAGTGTTAGGTGGCTGTATTGAAAGAGTAAATAAGATTGCATAGTCAATAAATGTTTCATTAGTTTTGCCTTAAATTTGTTTAGTTTTTTTCATAGCTTCATAAAATTGTGTAAAATGGCAAGTATTTCTTAAAAAAAAGGGTACTGGAAACTTTAAATCCATTATCTCAATATGTTTTCTTGATTTGTCAAATTCAAATTGATATATCTCAAATTCTATTTCAACTACATGATTGAAACTTGTAGAGATAGACTTTAGTATATTTTCTTTGATTCATTTTCAGATTTTTTTTATTACAGTCATTAATTTTCAAACTATTGCCTGCAAAAAATCCCTCCAAACCATGCAAATGTTTTACTTTATAAATATTAAGAAAACCATCATTTCCATAGGATTTAGTTCCAGTAAATTTCCATTTATTATTTTATTAACTGAATGAAAAAAAATTTTTTTTACTTCTCAGTTCTGTTTTTACTTCTTTATTTGCCACAGGAAGGTTATAATTTTTTTAATGTTTTATCTATATTATTTATAAGAGTGTCATCTACCTCCCCAAAGAGAAAAAAAATCATTTCTTAAAAATGAGTATTGAAATCTTTAAATACAATTATCTCAATATGTGTTCTTGATTTGTCAAATTCAAATTGATATATCTCAAATTCTATTTAAACTACATGATTGAAATTTGTAGAGATAGACTTTAGTATATTTTCTTTGATTCATTTTCAGAATTTTTTTATTACAGTCATTAATTTTCAAACTATTGCCTGCAAAAAATCCCTCCAAACCATGCAAATGTTTTACTTTATAAATATTAAGAAAACCATCATTTCCATAGGATTTAGTTCCAGTAAATTTCCATTTATTATTTTATTAACTGAATGAAAAAAAATTTTTTTTACTTCTCAGTTCTGTTTTTACTTCTTTATTTGCCACAGGAAGGTTATAATTTTTTTAATGTTTTATCTATATTATTTATAAGAGTGTCATCTACCTCCCCAAAGAGAAAAAAAATCATTTCTTAAAAATGAGTATTGAAATCTTTAAATACAATTATCTCAATATGTGTTCTTGATTTGTCAAATTCAAATTGATATATCTCAAATTCTATTTAAACTACATGATTGAAATTTGTAGAGATAGACTTTAGTATATTTTCTTTGATTCATTTTCAGAATTTTTTTTATTACAGTCATTAATTTTCAAACTATTGCCTGCAAAAAATCCCTCCAAACCATGCAAATGTTTTACTTTATAAATATTAAGAAAACCATCATTTCCATAGGATTTAGTTCCAGTAAATTTCCATTTATTATTTTATTAACTGAATGAAAAAAAATTTTTTTTTACTTCTCAGTTCTGTTTTTACTTCTTTATTTGCCACAGGAAAGTTATAATTTTTTTAATGTTTCATCTATATTATTTATAAGAATGTCATCTACCTCCCCCAAAAGAAAAAAATCATTTCTTAAAAACGAGTACTGAAATCTTTAAATCCAATTATCTCAATATGTTTTCTTAAATTGTCAAATTCAAATTGATATATTTCAAATTCTATTTAAACTACACAGTTGAATTTGTACAGATAGTCTTTAGTATATTTTCTTTGATTCATCTTCAGAATTTTTTATTACAGTCATTAATTTTCAACCTATTGCTTACGAAAAATCAACTTAAAAACATGCAAATATTTTTACTTTATGAATATTATGACAATCATCATTTCCGTAGGATTTAGTTCCAGTAAATTTTCATTTATTCTTTTACTAACTGAACGAAAAAAATATTTTTTTAATTCTCAGTTCTTTTTTTACTTCTTTATTTGCCACGTGAAAGTGAAAATTGGTTTATAAAGTTTTATCTATATTATATATAAGAGTGTCATCTACCTCCCCAAAAAGAAAAAAAATCATTTCATAAAAACGAGTACTGAAATCTTTAAATCCAATTATTTGAATATGTTTTCTTAGTTTGTCAAATTCAAATTGATATATATCAAATTCTATTTAAACTACATGGTTGAAATTTGTACAGATAGTCTTTAGTATATTATCTTTGATTAATCTTCAGAAATTTTTATTACAGTCATTAATTTTCAAACTATTGATTACAAAAAATCACTCCAAACCATGCAAATGTTTTACTTTATGAACATTTTGAAAACCATCATTTCCATAGGATTTATTTCCAGTAAATTTTTCATTTATTATTTTACTAACTGAACGAAAAAAATATTTTTTTACATCTTTATTTTCCACGTGGAAGTGATAATTTTTTTAAAAGTTTTATCTATATTATTTATAAGAGTGTCATCTACCTCCCCCAAAAGAAAAAAAATCATCCCAAGATACCACACACTATTTTATTAACTGTCCTCAAATAAGGACGTTCAGCATTAATGGATTAAATATGGCGAAGACTTCGAAATATTTTGCAGACTCTCCTTAAACTAGACCGTTTTATGGAGTCACGGAATTTTCGTTCAACGCAGAAGCTTTTAAGTCATCGCGCTAATGGAGGAAACCTGTGATTCCGGCGAAATGACTTCGTTACATGGGAGATTAGAGGCGGGACTCTTATAATTTCCTCATTAGAAAACTTTAAACGTATCCTCGATCGAAAGGGGGAACACTTTTAATCCGAGCTATAGAGCCCCAGTGCATGATGGGTCAGTGGCTACTGGATTTGTTACTGGCTTATGAGAAGGTGCCAAATATATCCTCAAAAGGTTTAGCTGTAATTTTTTTAAAAAATAAAATTCGCTTAAGAATTTATTTTTATTAACAGGATATTCTAGTTTCGAAACTTCCTTATAACAAACTTATTCGATATACCATTAAAAAGAAAATTCTGCTCCTTGTAGAATGATTCTCTTACAAATTTTTTCACAGAGGTTTGCACTATTAAAAAAATTTTAAAAACCCATGAAAAATTGTTTAATAATAAAAAATAAATAGAAAAGAAATTTGAAAATTTTTTTTACAGATGTCCATACGATGGCTCGAAAAGATCTCTTATTCAATTATTCTTTTATATATATATATATATATATATATATATATATATATATATATATATATATATATATATATATATATATATATACATATATATATATATATATATATATATTTATATATATATATATGTGTATTATATATATATATATGTAGTATATATATGTATATATATGTATATATATATATATATATATATATATATATATATATATATATATATGTATATATATATATATATATATATATATATATATATATATATATATATATATATATATATATATATATATATATATATATATATATATATATATATATATATATATATATATATATATATATATATATATATATATATATGTATATATATATTTGTGTGTGTGTGTGTGTGAGAGTAGGCTTATGCGGGTTAGCTTTAATCTTTGGTTATCCACATTTCTAAAGCTTTTCACTTTCAAGTTGTGCTTTTCATATAGACAGAAACACAGTGTGTTATAACCCAGTTACATCCTTCTTGATCAATGTGTATATTAATTATTGTGGGTGATATCCTGAAGACGACGTTAGTATCAATTGCAGTAGGGCTCTATTTATATTTAGTACACAAAAATAAAAGGTTTTACATTTTGATTTTGATATTAATTTTAACGAATTATTAAACAATTATATTACTTTCATTATCTATTTTAAAGACGAGAAAAAAATCAATCAAATAACACTTATGAAATAAATTGTTGAATTGGAATTCTACTTTGCAGCTAGTTCAGTTCGAACTTCTAATAAGGTTGGGGTGCTAAATCTTATAAATATTTGCCAGTCAGGTTTAGAATCACTCGAAAATTCACGTATGAAACTGTTTCGATGCTTGGAAATTCTTATCTGTTTGAGCAGTTGTTTAAAATTATGGTTAGAAATAAGCCTCTTATCAAATTCAAAATACTGAC
>CM063503.1:99681675-99684175 GCA_032207245.1 Pardosa pseudoannulata | reverse complement strand
TTCTAAACAATATATATAAATATATTTGTGTTTATATTTATATTTTTCAAAACAATATAAATATTTTGGGAATTTTGTGTTTTGCAGGAATTAGTGATGAAGAATATTTTAACAAGATCAAAAATTTCTTAAATATCTAGTCTGTATTTTTTTCATCTCAATCACTCCCTCCCCCCACTCTGTCTCTCTCTCGCTATATATATATATATATATATATATATATATATGTATGTGTTTATATTTTTCAAACAAAACAATATATATAAATATGTTTGTGTTTATGTTTATATTTTTAAGACAATATAAGTATTTTGGGAATTTTGTCTTTTGCTGGAATTAGTGATGGAGGATATTTTAACAAGAGCAGAAATTTCTGAAATATCTAGACTGTATTTTTTCACTCCCTCCCTCCCACTCTCTCTCTCTCTCTCTCTCTTTCTCTCTGTATATATATATATATATATATATATATATATATATATATATATATATATATATATATATATATATATATATATATATATATATATATATATATATATATATATATATATATATATATATATATATATATATATATAATATTTTTCATATATATATTTTTATTTTTCAAAACAATATATATATAAATAAGTTTGTGTTTATATGTATATTTTTCAAAAAATATAAATATTTTGGAAATTTTGTCTTTTGCTGGAATTAATGATGAAAGATATTTTAACAAGAGCAGAAATTTCTGAAATATCTAGTCTGTATTTTTTCTCTCACTCACGCTTCTCTCTATATATATATTTAAATATGTAAGCGTTTATATTTTTCAAAACAATATAAATATTTTGGGAATTTTGTCTTTCATGTTGGAATTAGTGATGGAGGATATTTTAACAAGAGTAGAAATTTCTTAAATATCTAGTCTTAATATGTTTTTACTTTGTCTTCAAAATTTAATGACTTTTTGTGTAAAGAATGCTATGGCTATGGAGCACTAGTATTCCTGTTAAGTTGCTTCAAAATGGTTTTCAGCAGTGTTTTAGGAGAGTAAAAATTAAAGCAGTATTCTATTTGAATTTGAATTTGTTTCCCGCACTTCTTATCTTTATTTTATAGTTTAATTTGATAGTTATTACACATGAAGTTTTTTATGCATTTTCGCTTCTAAATTAATTTTCTATTTTGAAATATCTTCCAATATGTGTAATTGCTTTGATTCTTTCGATTTATTTTGTGTAGGGTTAATATGTTTTGAAATTAGTTATTCTACATTTTACTTGAACATTTGATTACTTAATAGTTTTATTTCTTCTTACATTTTTGGATTTCAGTTGTTAAATTTAATAGAAGATTAGTTTTGAGTAACGAGGTATTACATAGGAACTGATCGCATTGATCTATTTTAGAGCATTATTAATTTTTATTATGTTAACGTATATTTTACATTGTTATATTTAAGATCAAATTATTCTACTTTTTTTAATATCAACTATTAATATTTTTCAACTGATTATTGATCTTTATTTTATTTTATACAGAGTTACTTATTTTGAAACTTCTTGAGTTTCCGTAGAGACAAAAAATTTTTGGTGTAAGTTTTCAATTATATAATTCTCTTGTTTCCACTGCAGTTGCTTCTTTAAAGTTTATTAAATTTTTATTTTAATTTATTTATACAAGATTAGTGTTGAATAACTCGATGTTGCACGTTGTTTATGTTTCAAACTTACCTTTTTTTTATTTGTTAATACATTTTTTTACTTCGTTTTTAATTTTTGAGGAAATTATTACACGTGATTTTATGTCAGTATTAATATAACTAATAAGTGATACCGATTTAATTTATACAGATGTATTTACTTTGGGTTTCTCTGTGCCCTAGGAATGAAATAAAAGCATGTAAAAAATAAGTTGTTATTTTTTTAAAAATGAGCAATTTCTCTTAAATGAAGAAAATTTTTGAATGTTACTTCATAAAAGAAAACTTTCTTAACTGTCAGAAATCTATATTTTTTTTAAATATGCAATTAAATTACTGAAAGTTGATAATAAGGGCGATTTTGCAGCAAATGAAAGGTATTAGACCCACTTAAATTTTCGATGGGAGCATACATGAGGCTGCAATGTGTTTACTTCTACAGAAGAAAACGAAAAAATGCAACTAGATGTTTATTTATAACGTAAACGTTATAAATAAACATCTAGAAGAAATAGACAAATAAATATCCAATCAATAAAAACTTTTAGTTGTTCAAAGAAATCCAATACTTTAAACTGATTTAGCTGAATTGGAGGTAAAAAAGTGTACAAAAAATCTGTAAAGGGAGCAGAAATTTGTTACAGTCGTAACACAAATGTATTTGGTTCATTTACTCGAAATTAAAAAGACGGACTTATAAGTCAACTACATTGCTGAAGAATAAAAATGCATATATTACCTTTATTTTTAAACCAAAGTGCCCTTTTTTTTTAAAGTCCGTGTGAGAGAGAACTCTTTCTTTATTTACTA
>CM063503.1:99656675-99676675 GCA_032207245.1 Pardosa pseudoannulata | reverse complement strand
TTCATGAATATACATGGTTTTAAAAAATCATTGAATTTTACAATGAAACTGGAAAGTGCAAAACGCATGAAAAAAAAATCTCATTTAGAGATAATTAGATATCCAAAACATACTCTCATTGCATAGATATACTTGTTTGATCAGTAAATATCAACTTTCACTGCTGTTTAATATTGAGCCATGGCGAAAGTTACTAATTATTTTGTAAATTTTCCCAGGAATATAGTTTTGTACTTAGTTTTCATGAATATAAATGATTTGAAAAATCATTCAATTTTACAATGAAACTGGAAAGTGCAAAATATATATATAAAAAAGACTAATTTAGAGATAATTAGATATCATCTGAAATATACTCTCATTGCATAGATAGTCTTGATCAGTAAATATCAACTTTGACTGTTGTTTAATACTGAGCCATGTTGAAAGTTACTAATTATTTAGTAAATTTTCTAAGGGATATAGTTTTCTACTTAGGTTTCATGAATATACGTGATTTTAAAAGTCATTGAATTTTACAATGAAACTGGAAAGTGCAAAATGCATGTATAAAAAGAGACTAATTTAGAGATAATTAGATATCATCTGAAATATACTCTCATTGCATAGATATACTTTCTTGATCAGTAAATATCAACTTTGGCTGTTGTTTATTATTGAGCCATGTTGAAAGTTACTGAAAATTTTGTAAATTTTCCCAGGGATACAGTTTTTTTACTTAGTTTTCAAGAATATACATGATTTTAAAAATCATTGAATTTTACAATAAAGCTGGAAAATACAAAATGCGTGTATAAAAAAGTCTAATTTAGATGTAACCTTGTAACAAATTTGGTACCAATTGGTGCCGGTATGAGGGTTGATATAATTATAATACCGGGTGGCCATTAATAAACTGACAGTGCTCACAGCGTTTTGTAGTGTGATCTATTTGCGAGAATGAGGCCACATTTTGTAGGAAGATTAAAGACGGGGGACGAAGGATTCCGCGAAAAAACAAATTAGTTCCAAAAGTCACAGCTGGGGAATATTTGGCGCTGTGTAATAGAAAATAGAATGTTAACGAATGCAAATCAATACGGAAATTAATTTCTTAACTGTACTAATGGATGTAACGTGAAATTTGAATAAAGTACTTCTTCTTCTGCTTAGCGTACGTGATATTGCAGATCACGAGAATTTATAGGTGTTTATGTAGATTTTACGCTTTTTTAAAAGTGTTGCCATATTGCACTTGAACTAAATCAGAAAATGTGCATAATAAAAGGTAATTTTATTCCGTATTAATTTGCATTTGTTAACGCTCTATTTTGTATTACACAGCGCCAAATATTCTCCTAACGGTGACTTTTGAAACTAATTTCTTTTTTCGAGGAGTCCTTCGTCCCCTGTCTTCTTTAATCGTCCTGCAAAATGTGGAGTCATTCTCGGAAATAGATCAAGCTACAGAACACTGTAAGCACTGTTAGTTTCATTATGGTCACCCGGTATATGAAAAACCCGTTAAAAATCGATTAAAAATAGAATAAACTAGAAACTATTCCAAATATCAAATAAATAGTTTCAAGAAGTCTCCCATTGTCTCAGAATATCTACACGAAGTTTCATTCATGTTGCTTTCCTCGTTTCTACGCAATAGTGTTTACACAAAACACTCCTCTTTGTTTATATATAAATTAACTATTCAATAAGACAACAAATTGTGCAGATAAATTCAAAATGTATATTTAAGTAAGATAAAATTAGGAAAAAAGAATTAAAAGCATGGGACGCGCTAAAAATTAATATTTTTTTAAAAAATTATGTGATAAACTATTTTAGTACCCTTTAGTTATATTTCAATATTTACCCTTTTATGGTAAAAGGTTCCACAACTGTAAGTTAATATGACAGTAAATACAAAGCTAACGTAAATAAGGCATGTTTAGAAATTCGTTGGTCTCTGACTATACAAATAAGATGTACGTGCATATATGTAAACACAATGAGTCTAAATTGTTTTTACAAAAAAAAAAAAAAAAAAAAAAAAAAAAAGTGTGGTAGTGCTTATTTAGAAGATTAATAGTTACTATGGAACGTAGTGTTTCCTTCCTCTAATAGAGGTGAAAAAATTAATTTGTTTTATTGCATGCAAACAATTATAAAAAATACTTCAAATTTTAATAAAAATATTCTGAAGCTTCAAAAATTAGTTTCATTTAGTCTCATATTTTTAGTTTCATGTAATGTTTTCATATATTTCATATTATTAGCTTTCATATTATTAGTTCATATAAATAGCTTCATTTTTTCATTCAAAAAATAGTTTCATTTAGCCTCATATTATTAGTTTCATATAATTTTTCATATATTTCATGCTATTAGCTTTCATATTATTAGTTCATACAAATAATTTCATTTTTTCATTCAAAAATTAGTTTCATTTACCCTCATGTTATTAGTTTCATATAATTTTTAAAGCTTCATAAAGCTTCTAATTTTTAAAGCTAATCATTAAAGCTTCATTAGTTTCATTTAGTCTCATATTTTTAGTTTCATGTAATTTTTTCTTATATTTCGTATTATTAGTTCATATAAATAGCTTCATTTTTTCATTCAAAAAATAGTTTCATTTAGCCTCATATTATTAGTTTCATATAATTTTTCATATATTTCATACTATTAGCTTTCATATTATTAGTTCATATAAATAGTTTCATTTTTTCATTCAAAAATTAGTTTCATTTACCCTCATATTATTAGTTTCATATAATTTTTCATATATTTCATACTAATAGCTTTCATATTATTAGTTCATATAAATAGTTTCATTTTTCATTCAAAAATTAGTTTCATTTTTCATTCAAAAATTAGTTTCATTAGTTCATCCCAAGATTCTCAAATATCTATTCCACTTAATCACATTTAATTAGAAAACTCTACACAACATATAAAAGTAAAGAGAAACAATCTCAAATCTACGATTTTAGCGGTTTACGAGTATTAAACACAACCCATGATCGTTTTATTCCCCACCCTATTTTTTTATTTCCTTTCAATGTCCAAAAGAACAGATTTCCCTACCATCGATTGCTGTTGCGGGTGAAAATTTTCTCTATCCATCACGTTTCTTTTCCAAACTCCAAAACATACACGCGTGAATGAATCGGGGTAAATCAATGCATCAGGTCCAAGATGCGACCAAAGAAAACTTTTCGCCGTTCGATTCGTAGATTAATCTCTAGAAAAGGTTTTATTTTTTTCTCTACTTTCTCCTGCCCTAATTGTTAACTTCTGATCCATGATCTTTAGTAAATTATTTCAATGGATTTTTTTCTTTCTCCTTCTTTCCTTCTTATGGGGGTGGAAAGCTGTCGTGTAGTTATCCTTCGCCGGTGGTTCTGCCACATTCCCCCCCCCCTCCCTACGATGCAAGCTGCTCTTCAATTATTTTTCTTTTCCCCTATCAAAGTCGCACATTTCACTGAAAGGTACCATTATGAAGAAATGCAATGGCTTATTTTTTTATAAATTACTCAAGAAAGAAAAAGTTAAATGAATCAATAACGAATGGGATTAAAAATTTTTTTTTACCAATTTCAGATGGTCTAGCTTTGCTCGACCATCTCCACAAATTCAAAAGTTTCCAAAAAGATTCTGCATTTTATCTTTTAATAACTCACTGTAACACTACGTATTGTAAACATATATAAAATGTAAAATCCTTACACACATGTAAACACACACATACACACATATATGTAATATTAAAATACCTTTTTTTACGTATTTTAAAATTAATTTAACCCATTAGCGCCCAGTGATCTATTTTTAGATCGCTAAACATAGCTTGGTAAACTCGCTTTTAGATGACCTTATACCCACCCCACACATTCTATACTGCACAGGGGGCAAGACAAGGCATGCACCTGTTTACCAACAAGTGGTTTTCTGGTTTTGTTCATATCATTGATCTAAAGCGATAAGAGAAAGTTTGTATCGCCCTTTCGTTCCGCCGTTTTTCTACCTTTCTTAGCATAAACACTGAAAACAGCTAAGTAATAAGCGAAAGTTAAATTTTTTTTGGCTATTTAATATCTTCATAGATGTAGCTATCAGAATATAAACCGATGTTATCTTAAAACAAATATAAATAGTAAAAATTAGTGTAAAAATACTGCTGATCTAGAAATAGATCACTGGGCGTTCGGGCGTTTTTTTTCCTGACCCTGGTAATATTACGTTTTTTCACCCTTGGATGAAAATATGAGTTGAAAAGTATTTAATAGCTTTCAGGATGCAGTTGATTATCTGTTTTCTGAACAAATTAAAGAGGATATTATTGCCATATCCACTGATGTAGATGAACTGACAGATGAAGAGAAAATAGATGATAAGTTACATGCTCCATTTGTAAATGATATTGTTGGTAAAATAGAAGTAATATCAAAATATGAGTGTGATTAAATAGATTTACCTTCAACGTTTGAGAGGAAGCCTAAAATATTAAAAACAGAAAAGCCAAAAATTGTTTGGAAAAAAACCCCGAATTATACCAAATGGTCGGAATTAGGGGAAACGTATAAGAATAATATTTTGGCAATGGAAAATGATCTTGCAAATGCATCTTGCATCATTGCTTTGAAAAACTTTTTTCTGATGAAGTATATAACGTAATTGTGGATGAGACCATTTTCAATAAAAAAATGTCAAAAACGACCATGATTTAATTATCACTAAAGAAGATATAAAGATATTTATAGGGTTTTTGATATATATTGGCTATCTTACTCTTTCAAGTGAAAGATATTATTGGAGTGATGTAGAAGATTTAGTGATAGGTCTTATACAGGACTCTTTTAATAAAAATGCTTACCTAAAAATAAAGTCATATATTCATTTCCAAGACATTTCAAAAGCAGATGAACGTAAGAATGACAAATCAAGATAAAACTCCTTTTGGAGAGAATAACAGGTAAAATATGGTACTGGTGTCTATTCACTCGAATAATTGATATGGCTGTAGTTAATGCAAGTATTCTGCACAGAAATATTCATAAAGGTGATTCTATGCCCATGTAAGATTTTCGAAGAGCTGTTGCTGTAAAATATCTAAAATTGGGAATCGGAAAAAAGTTTTGAAAGGTCGACCTTACAGTTTTCCTTCATCCTCAAAAGCTAATCGCAGTCATGATGTTCGCTTTTATAAAAGGGATCACAATATGGGACAAAGAAAGGGCAAAAGACGCTGTCGACTTGTAGGGTGCCAAGGAAGTCCCCTAACATATTGTATGAAGTGCGATGAAACTTTATGCAAGAAGTGTTTCTTCAAATTCCACACTAAACTGTAGGAACATTGAAATTTTATTAATTTAAAATAATTAAACTTTACTAAGTACATTCTGTAATATTGTGAAATTCTGCATAAATAAACGTTTTTTAAAAGAAAATGCATTAGTTTTTATCTATTTGGTTCGATTTTACCACGTTATTGAAGTACTAATGATTGTTGTGTATTTGCTAAAATATATCCTCCGAACGCCCAGTGATCTATTTTTAGATCAGCATTTTTATAAAAAACTAAGGTACGTATTGATAAAATTCGATAATAATATTCATGTTGATGGTAAAAGAGACCCAATTTATGAATTATATGTCAGTGCGTCAAAATAAAATAATTTGGGCGTTAATGGGTTAATATTAATTTAACTTTTGTTCATAAAGTACGTTCGGGGTTTGCGCTGTAATTCTGATTTTTCTTCCAGACACGCTATAGACTTAATTCAGCCTCTGTCTATACTACTTTAGCCAATAGTTAGCGCGTTCTCTTTAAACATGGGTATTTTTTATCACGTGATTAATTGTGCTTAGGGATTATTCGTAGTCTTTTTACCTGAAAGATCCCTACTTGAAAAGTGTATGTGCGGGATCACATTGTCTATGTGCACGAAGTTGTAAAATCTTTCGCCTGTTGTATGGATTTCATGTTTCTTACCAGAAATAAACTGTGTTGTGATTTTGAATGCTTCTCGCCCATATTACACACACACACACATACACACATATATATATATATATATATATGTGTGTGTGTGTGCGTGTGCGTGTGTGTAATAAGACGGACTTCCTGATGGGTGGTTGCAGTCATGGCCCATAAAAATGACACCGTTTTAGCTAAAGACCTTTATTAAGATAACGTTGGAGGACGGGTTCCTACTTCATCATAGAAACAGGACAAACTGAGGGGTCAACTAATATGAAGTTAGAAGTAAAAGACCCTTAACACCTGGGTCACGATCTCAGTCAAATTATGTGGGAAAATCTCTAGGAAAATCTGCCTCCTACAGCGTGCATCTCCTTTTTGTTTGGAAATTTCGTAAATTGTCCGCTAGGGTAATGTAGAGTTATAATTGGTCAGACCCCCTTCTCTGAGGCCCCAGTGGTCAATTTAGGTTAGGGGTTAAAAAGGGGAATGCAAAATGACTCTGGAATTTTAAGCCCTTACTTAAGTTTTCAAAATCCCTGAGAATTTTCTAGGCTGTCTTAGAGGTTTTATACAAATATCTATATTAGTTTCCCGATCGAGTTTACTTTTCCTTACATATATACATATATGTAATATATAAAAATTATTTAACTGTAATACTTCCTCAAAACCTCTTCTCTCACACTCTATTTCCTTTAACTCTTTTTCCCAGCCTCTAAATAGTTTAATCCACATAGTATTTTCCACTTAACATTCTTCATAAAGCTGTCTATCCTAAAAATGTAAACTTTCTGTCTATTCAACAACGTTTCTCAGCTGTTGGCGGCAAATGGTTTTGCGTTTTGCTGATATTGCATTTAATTCGCTTATTAAGTTGTTTTCTACCGTGGGAAAGTTTTTTCTGTTTTCGCTCTAGGATGCACCTGTTCGATCGAGTTATATACATATATACATATTGTATACATTTCATATATATATATTTATTTTATATAAAAAAAATAAATATATATATACAAATATATATATATATATATATATTATATATATAATATATATTATATATATATAATATATATATATAAATATAATACAATATATACATATATATAAATATATATATAATAATAATATATATATATATATATAAATATATATATATATATACAATATACATATATATACATATATATATATATACATATATATATATATATATATTTATATACAATAATATATATTTTTATATATATATATTACATTTATATAATACATATATATATATATATACATATATATATATACATATATATATACAAACATAATTTTAATATAATATACATATATATATACATACTTAATTTAATACATATAATATATTTACATATATATATATATTATATATTTATATATATATATATATATATATATTATATATATAAATAAAAAAAATATATATAATATATAAATATATATATATATAGCACCGTGAACGCCTAAAATTTTACAAGTTACTTTCCAGATTACAAATCAATTGCTACGTAGATCCAATGAATCAAGCTCCAGCCAATGGCCTTCTAAATATGACTTCATTTTCCTCCTGGTTATCACTACTACATCATTTTTTTTCTAGGGTTATTATATGAGGCATTGTATTTTCTTTATTTTTCTTCATTCCGTAAGAAAAAAATGTTTTGTGACAACGTATGAGTAGGATGCAGAAAAGATTTCTTTCTAATGTAGTATTTAAGTTACAAATAGAATGACATTCAAACTAAAATTGCAACCGGGTTCCAAGGCGTAAATTCGGCTGTCAAAGTTAATAATTAAAGATACTAGCAGTGTTGTATAAAACAAGTGCAACAGTAATGAAAGATAGATTTAGCAATACTTCTATTAACTATCATTTTTACCATTTATTTCTTTCCTTGAATACCTGTCTTTATTCATACATATATCGGGGGATTACAGGAAGCAGTTAATATTACTTCGTGTATAATGCGCACTTTGAATTTTTACTTTTAATTTTTGAAATAAAAAATGCATTTTATACCCGAGTAAATACGATAATTATCCCAAGAAAATCCAATTTGGAATATATGAAAATTTTAAAAACTTGTTTTAAGAAAAGCATGTTTTTAACAAGGTTGTTAGAAATTTAAAAGCTGGTGTTTTCTCTGATTTGATTCTACTTTTTTCACACGTAATATCGCTGAATTATTTGACTTTGAAGTTTATTTCCGTAAAAGAGGTAAAACTTCACCGGTGAGTTCTTTTTCCGGGAAGCTGCTAGTAATATTAAACTACGTATATTTTTGAAATCTTCACACATTTTAAATGGCAAACCAGGAAAGAAAAGTACGACAAAACATTGTAATTTTCAAAAGGTTGAAATATTAGGAAACATTAAAAAGAGTTTAAAAGACATTTTTATTAAAAAGTAACAATCTTGGATTTAAAATTTTAAAACCTGAAATAATAAAATAGAAAATACCTGAAATAATAAAATAACCCAAAGCATTATAAACGTTAAAGTGAAACTTTTCATTATATAGAGTGAAGATTGTAATGAAAAAAGGAGAGGTACAACTAGACAATTTAAGAGTCCTAATTACACAATGTCAATGTTTTAAGGCTAAATGTTATAGCTAAATGTACAAAGTAAAGAACGTATTCTATTCAAGATAAATTTCAGTGCTCGAATTTCAATGAAAATATTTATTTTGACCATTTAAATTGTTAAGTACACAGAAACTTTAATGCTGAATTTTTTTTATCCATTCCTGAACTGGTAATGACTTTTTTACTCTTGACGTCAAATAATAAAACAGAAAGTACCTGAAATAATAAAATAGCCCAAAGCATTATAAACGTTAAATTGAAATTTTTCGTTACATAGAGTGAAGATTGTAATGAAAAAAGGAGATGTACAGCTAGACATTATACGAGTCCTAAGTACACATTTCAATATTTTACGGCTAAATGTTTAAAGTACGGCTAAATGTACAAAGTAAAAACGTATTGTATCAAGACAAATAGACGAATTTCAATGAAAATATTTATTTTGACCATTAAAATTAAGTTCACAGAAACTTTAATGCTGAATTTTTTTTTATCCATTCCTAACTAAATGACTAGTTTACTCTTACGTCTGTATTAACAGTATTGCATAATAAAACAAAGAGACAGAGTCAAATTTGTATTTAGAATGTTGTAAATTGTTAATTTTTATGCAATCTGAAGCTCTATATAAAAAAAATTTCATGACATTAATATATTTACACATTTCTTTTGCTTGGATCTGAAATCTATAAAATGAAAATTTAAATAACGTATATAAAATTTGCAAGACCTTAAAAAGCAGTTGTGAAAAAATGAAATTTGTTTTAGGACTGTTATATTTATATTAACTTTTGCAACTCAATAAGATAATTTTTTTATATATACTGATAAATACATTATAAAATGTTAAAATTTGATGGCTTTATTAATTTGCTGTATTAATTTTTTTGCAATCAGCATTATAAAAAAAAAATACAGTTCAATTATATATTACTTGTATGAAAAATTTGAAATTTTATTTGTATTTAGGAATATTATAACATCTATTATCTAATAATACCATTTATTTTAATTTACTTATTATATTCTTAATTATTTTTATTTTTATTCCTTATCTATTTATTTTGATATTAATATAATTCATGGTAGTAAGGATATAATTTCAATCCCTCCCCTTATACTAATCTCTGTTTTAAATAAAAGAACATAAAATTCAATGACAAAATTATTTTAAATTTAATATCAACATTTAATAATAACGTATTAAAATTATATAATATTTTATAATATACAAATCTAAAATTTTATCCACACTCTTGAGTAATATTTCATTAAATGTATAAAATAATTTGGAGCAAAAATATTAAAATTAAAAAACTTGTAGACACTTTAAAACTTGAAATTTTTATTTAAAATTATATGTCGATTATGTAAGCAGTTAAAAACAAATTATATTTGAAAATGGGCTGTTATTTCCAATATTGAAATAAAAGTACATTTTATTTGAATGCGGGTTAAATTATTTATTTTCATTCAATATTGGAAATAAAAGCATATTTTAAAGTATAATGGTCATTTTCAATAATTATGTAAGTAATATGTCTGAATATTGATCTATATATACTATTAATATAGTTATTGATATATATCAGATATTTCAAACATAATTTCCACTCTTAGCCAGAGTTGGGAGGACTTAGACAAGTCCTCCCTCTATAGCTCTGGCGTTGGATAGTCTGAAATGTCTATATGTATTCTCATTTCGGCTTCCAAATATATAATAACGACAATACTTTTTTCTGTGCATGAAAGAAAAAAAAGTAGAATTTTTTTCCATAGCATGAAGACTGTTACAATCGAAAATGAACTTTCGGAGAGAAAAATATCTGTTGGATATTTTGATTTTATTTTTGTCGGAGGTCTTTTCGCTTTCCTCGGTACCAAACTAAAGTAGGAGAAAAAAAAAACAGAACAGAGTTCGAAAATTATTATTTTAGGTACAAAACAAATTTTGAAAAGATTTAGGAAATTTACAGCTTGGCTCCTGGTGATAAGGGCAGCTTTTATATGTGCATTCACTGATTGCGAATTGAGCTCAAAATATCCGAAAAAGGCTGCGGGCTGAAATGTTTTTTTTTTTTGGAAGGTGGGAGGTGTTGAAAAAGATCCTATCGTTCTGTATGGAGCATTGCGAACAAAGTGAAATGATTGAAAATGTTTGAAGGGGCACTGTTAACAGATGTGTTAATCAACAAAAAGAACCATTTGTGAAACAAGAAATTGATTAATGATTAACAAGATTTGGAAATCGTTCAATAGGGTCTGATGGGGGTAAATAGGGTAGAAAAAGTGTGATTTCTTATTTAGCACTCTTTTCACTTAAAAAACTACAAAGAAGCAATTTTTGGAATGTATTCATGTAGTGAATTCATTACCATTATTGTTAAAATACTTTTATGAGTTTTCGAAAATTGCAAATATATAACTTTTTACTTCTTTTTTTTATACCCATTTAATCCCAGAGGTGGGATACTATTAATATAGTTATTGATGTATATCAGATATTTAAAACATGATTTCCACTCTTAGCAAGAGTTGGGAGGAAGGAGACAGGTTCCTCCCCCCCTATAGCTCTGGCGTTGGATAGTCTGAAATGTATATATATATATTCTCATTTCGGCTTCCAAATATATAATGACGACAATACTTTCTTCTGTGCACGAAAGAAAAAAAACTGGAATTTTTTTTCCCATAGCATGAAGACTGTTATAATCGAAAATGAACGTTCGGAGAGAAAAATATCTGTTGGATATTTTGATTTTATTTCTGCCGGAGGTCTTTTCGCTTTCCTCGGTACCAAACTAAAGTAGGGGGAAAAACAGAACAGAGTTCGAAAATTATTATTTTAGGTACAAAACAAATTTTGAAAAGATTTAGGAAATTTACAGCTTGGCTCCTGGTGATAAGGGCAGCTTTTATATGTGCATTCACTGATTGCGAATAGAGCTCAAAATATCCGAAAAAGGCTGCGGGCTGAAATGTTTTTTTTTTTTTAGGAAGGGGGGAGGTATTGAAAAAGATCCTATCGTCTATATGGAGCATTTTCGAACAAAGTGAAATGATTGAAAATATTTGAAGAGGAACTGTTAACAGATGTGATAATCAACAGAAAGAACCATTTTGAAAAACAAGAAATTGATTAATGATTAACAAGATTTGGAAATCGTTTATATAGGGTCTGGTGGGGTAAAATGGGTAGAAAAGCGTGATTTCTCATTCAGCACTCTTTTTCACCTAAAAAAACTATAAAAAAGCAATTTTTTGAAGTATTCATGTAGTGAATTCCTTACCATTATTGTTAAAATACTTTTATGAATTTCCTAAAATTGCAAATTTTATTATTTTTTACTTCTTTTTTATACCCATTTAATCCCAGAGATGGGGTACTATTAATATAGTTATTGATATATATCAGATATTTCAAACATGATTTCCACTCTTAGCAAGAGTTCGGAGGAGTGAGACAGGTTCCGCCCCCCACCTATAACTCTGGCGTTGGATAGTCTGAAATGTCTATATATATTCTCATTTCGGCTTCCAAATATATAATGACGACAATACTTTCTTCTGTGCACGAAATAAAAAAAACTGGAATTTTTTTTCCATAGCATGAAGACTGTTATAATCGAAAATGAACGTTCGGAGAGAAAAATATCTGTTGGATATTTTGATTTTATTTCTGCCGGAGGTCTTTTCGCTTTCCTCGGTACCAAACTAAAGTAGGAGAAAAAAAAACAGAACAGAGTTCGAAAATTATTATTTTAGGTACAAAACAAATTTTGAAAAGATTTAGGAAATTTACAGCTTGGCTCCTGGTGATAAGGGCAGCTTTTATATGTGCATTCACTGATTGCGAATAGAGCTCAAAATATCCGAAAATAGGCTGCGGGCTGAAATGTTTTTTTTTTTTTAGGAAGGGGGGAGGTATTGAAAAAGATCCTATCGTTCTGTATGGAGCATTTCGAACAAAGTGAAATGATTGAAAATATTTGAAGAACTGTTAACAGATGTGATAATCAACAAAAAGAACCATTTGTGAAAAACAAGAAATTGATTAATGATTAACAAGATTTGGAAATCGTTATATAGGGTCTGGTGGGGTAAAATGGATAGAAAAAGCGTGATTTCTCATTCAGCACTCTTTTTCACTTAAAAAAAACTATAAAAAAGCAATTTTTGGAAGTATTCATGTAGTGAATTCATTACCATTATTGTTAAAATACTTTTATGAATTTCCTAAAATTGCAAATTTTATTATTTTTTACTTCTTTTTTTTATACCCATTTAATCCCAGAGGTGGGATACTATTAATATAGTTATTGATATATATCAGATATTTCAAACATGATTTCCACTCTTAGCAAGAGTTGGGAGGAGGAGACAGGTTCCCCCCCCCTATAGCTCTGGCGTTGGATAGTCTGAAATGTCTATATATATTCTCATTTCGGCTTCCAAATATATAATGACGACAATACTTTCTTCTGTGCACGAAAGAAAAAAAACTGGAATTTTTTTTCCATAGCATGAAGACTGTTATAATCGAAAATGAACGTTCGGAGAGAAAAAATATCTGTTGGATATTTTGATTTTATTTTTGTCGGAGGTCTTTTCGCTTTCCTCGGTACCAAACTAAAGTAGGAGAAAAAAAAAAACAGAACAGAGTTCGAAAATTATTATTTTAGGTACAAAACAAATTTTGAAAAGATTTAGGAAATTTACAGCTTGGCTCCTGGTGATAAGGGCAGCTTTTATATGTGCATTCACTGATTGCGAATTGAGCTCAAAATATCCGAAAGAGGCTGCGGGCTGAAATGTTTTTTAGGAAGGGGGGAGGTATTGAAAAAGATCCTATCGTCTATATGGAGCATTTCGAACAAAGTGAAATGATTGAAAATATTTGAAGAGGAAACTGTTAACAGATGTGATAATCAACAGAAAGAACCATTTGAAAAACAAGAAATTGATTAATGATTAACAAGATTTGGAAATCGTTATATAGGGTCTGGTGGGGTAAAATAGTTAAAAAAGCGGGATTTCTCATTCAGCACTCTTTTTCACCTAAAAAAAACTATAAAAGCAATTTTTTGAAGTATTCATGTAGTGAATTCCTTACCATTATTGTTAAAATACTTTTATGAATTTCCTAAAATTGCAAATTTTATTATTTTTTACTTCTTTTTTATACCCATTTAATCCCAGAGATGGGGTACTATTAATATAGTTATTGATATATATCAGATATTTCAAACATGATTTCCACTCTTAGCAAGAGTTCGGAGGAGTGAGACAGGTTCCGCCCCCCACCTATAACTCTGGCGTTGGATAGTCTGAAATGTCTATATATATTCTCATTTCGGCTTCCAAATATATAATGACGACAATACTTTCTTCTGTGCACGAAATAAAAAAAACTGGAATTTTTTTTCCATAGCATGAAGACTGTTATAATCGAAAATGAACGTTCGGAGAGAAAAATATCTGTTGGATATTTTGATTTTATTTCTGCCGGAGGTCTTTTCGCTTTCCTCGGTACCAAACTAAAGTAGGAGAAAAAAAAACAGAACAGAGTTCGAAAATTATTATTTTAGGTACAAAACAAATTTAGAACGAAAAGATTTAGGAAATTTACAGCATGGCTCCTGGTGATAAGAGAAGATTTTATATGTGCATTCACTGATTGCGAATAGAGCTCAAAATATCCGAAAATAGCTGCGGGCTGAAATGTTTTTTAGGAAGGAGGGAGGTATTGAAAAAGATCCTATCGTCTATATGGAGCATTTCGAACAAAGTGAAATGATAGAAAATATTTGAAGGGGAACTGTTAACAGATGTAATAATCAACAAAAGAACCATTTAAAAAACAAGAAATTGATTAATGATTAACAAGATTTGAAAATCGTTATATAGGGTCTGGTGGGGTAAAATGGGTAGAAAAGCTTGATTTCTCATTCAGCACTCTTTTTCACCTAAAAAAACTATAAACAAGCAATTTTTTGAAGTATTCATGTAGTGAATTCATTACCATTATTGTTAAAATACTTTAATGAATTTTCTAAAATTGCAAATTTTATGATTTTTTACTTCTTTTTTATAAACATTTAATCACAGAGGTGGGGTAAAATGAGTAGTAGATGGGGGTAAAATGGGTATTGATTGAAAAATGCGATTAATTATGCAATATTTAATTAAAACTTTATTTTTTTGCTACAAACACATTTATAGGTAATATAATAACAATTTATATTGAAAAACTGTAATAGCCGCGGTTATTAAGTTGAGCTACGTTCTGCTACATCAGAAACAGTCATCACTTCTCCGGCCTTAGTTTGTACCAGCTTTCTTTTTCGTCTGGCATTTTCTAAGGCTTCGTTTTCTTTTACAACTTCAGTGATGAATTTGTTGTAAGTATTGCCTTTTTTAAATCCTTATATGGAGAAAAAATTGCAAAATTCGAAGAGGTTGAACTGGAAGTTCGCATAAAAAGAGCTTCCATAGTAACTGTTGTTGAAGTCTGCGCAACACTGTTTACTGTTATTCCTCCATTTTCTTCAGTTAACACTATCTTGTATTTACAGCCTCTTTCCTTCACATCATCAAATAGCTGTTTCAGATAGGGAAAGTCGCTTTGGGCACTTTTTGAAGTACCACATCTTCAGGATTTTTCTCAAGGGACATTTCATAGGGGCAAATACTTCAATATCCAAAGGTTGTATGGCAAAGCTTGAGTTTGATGCGATGTTGGAAATGGTAATTCTTTTGTCCATCACTTGTTTTACTGTCTTATATGTCAAGTGACCATCGAATATTAAAAGAATGGGTTTTTCCAGGTAATCTACTTGTTTGAGGAAATATCCCAAAGATACAAACACCATATCATGCATCTATCCTAACTCTGTGAAGAAGTATAATGTACCAGATGATCCACCCTTGGTCCAAGTTTCATATAAATTTGGACTTTCTACACAGTGAAAGGTGGAAGAAAATTTCCAGTAGCAGATATACAAAACAGCCATGTAAACACATGTATTTTTAGGCTCACAAGCGGAATTTTACAATTATTGTATTGATTTACTCTATACCATAACAAATAAATTTTAAAAAATACTATGTATTATTATTTACACTAAAATTGAAGAGCTGCTTTAAATCATTACATCTAAAAATATAGAACATTTTAATAAATTGTTAAGCCTAACTAATACCCATTTTCCCCCATCGTACTAAACAATCATTAAACATAAAATATTTAAAATACTTCTTGCATGTTTTTCAAAAATTGTTGTTCAGAAACCCTTACAGTTGATTATTAAAAAAATATTGACGATAAAAGAAATAAAATATTACTTTTTTGAAAGTTTTTAAGACCTTATTAAATAAGAATATATTACTGACTTGCAAAGAAGGCAATCTATATTCACAGATATAAAATATAAAACTTCTTAAGGAAAATAAATGTTGCCAACAAATGAATAAAAATGTAATACAAAGCTAAAATATAAATGTTACGAGTTATGATGCGTCTTTTAATTAAATTATAAAACTACCCACTTTACCCCACCAAATTCTACCTAAGAAAGCAGAAACCACTCTATTTAGTTTTACACGTACTGTCAGATATAAAAGAATTAGTATGCTCAGTTGTTGTTTTCAAAATATTTTGTTCCTAAAATGAGTGAAACTGAAATGGTGCATTGGAACCAATACACACACCTCTGAGTTTGTTTCAGCACACTACTGAAACAAAACGCTATTGGTTGCTACTGTTTTGCTACACGAGGGTCGGGCTAATGAGATCTACTTCTTAAAACGATTCTGAATGGCTTCGAACATCCATGCCTTCAGCGGGCTTCTAACCACGAAAACAAATGTTTACAACACTTTACCATGATTTCCAGCACTGAAGGGCAATGCTATAAATGAATTTATTAGGAGCATATACAACTGAAGCTGCAAATTTATTTTTAATGGTTGCAATTTTTATGTTACGTAGTGCACTATTATAACATCCCTTTGAACTTTTACACCAACACCGGATGAACTCTTTCTCCTACATCTTGTTCAAATTTTATTTTGCAAGGGCAAATATTAAATTAACTCCTTGATATATTTGTGAAAAACATGCCAAATATGAATATTTTTTCTCTTTAATTTTGATCGCTATTTTCAATCAAAATGTTAGAAATAGATTATTCTTGAAAAAAAAAGAACAAATTTTAAGAGAAATAACTACTGTTTTCAATATTTTCACATATATGGGAAATGTTAATGGGTTACAGTAATTTTTGCTCAAATTACATTAAAATATATCAAGTGAAATAAATTTTCTGGAAAACTATAATAAACTAATACAACAATATTATGTATATCAACTGTCATGAACTCCATGTCTCTGAGATTCCTTTGAATTTCACAAATCCTTTACAGTATCCGAGAAATAGCGACAAACGGCTCGAAACTGAAACGACACGTTTTACCATGTATGAGGAACAAGTAAATCTCTATCATTTGGAAATATGGGAATATTATGTATTCATTAAATATTATGCATTAGATGAACCGATTTCGGGCTTCATGGAATTGAAATACCGTTTTTGCTCTTGCCCGAACTCAAGTTGTGCATTGCAAAATAGGCTCATTTTCGTCGCCCGAACTCAGTTCGGGAGTCACAGGCAAGTGGTTAAGGAAGACTATAAATAACAACTTAAACTTACTTATTAATTATTTTTAAAAATATATCTTTGAATATACCCAATAAATTAGACTTTTATGAAACATCTTTATATATATATATATATATATATATATATATATATATATATATATATATATATATATATATATATATATATATATATATATATATATATATATATATATATATATATATATATATGTATATATATATATATATATATATATATATATATATATATATATATATATATATATATATATATATATATGTGTGTGTGTGTGTGTGTGTGTGTGTGTGTATGTCAGGTTTAAAAACGGGGATTAAGAACTAAGCGAGTTATAATTAAAAATAGTTGGATTAACAATAACTCACTAACGATAACGTAATAGGAGAAAGACACACCCTCAAGCGGAACTATGCAGAGTACAGAAGCTGACGCGGAAGTATACAAAAGGAATTTGTTTAGGTAGCGAAGACGAAAAACTCACTTCTAGGCAGGAAGTTGGGCTGGTAATATCCTCTACGCTTGTCGTCGAAAAATGTGAACAAAGGATATCTTAATGGCACAGCCATGGACAGAAGGATTACAATATAGAAGTTTTTATATACGAAATCAAATGTGTATTCCATGCCTTAACCACTCGTCCGTGTCATATATATATATATATATATATATATATATATATATATATATATATATATATATATATGTGTGTGTGTGTGTGTATAGGTATGTGAATTTCCCATATCTATGCATTAGAAGTAAAAGACATTATAACAATTTTCTTAATTGAGTTTTTTTTTAAAATTCATGTTCCATTTGTTCTACTATTTTATTTGACTAAAACATTGCCTTCATTTTTTAAAATTGAGAGATTTAATGAAATGGAAAATGGAAAATTGCTATGAACTAACATTTTCCCCTTTTGGTCATAAAACGTATTACTTCTATTATTTTTGGATGTTTACAGCCACTATATCTTCCCTATTACCTGAAAGACATATATAAAGTTTTCCTAAAAACTGCTGAACTCTAAAATCTTTGAAATCTATAAAAAATTCATCTTCCTAAATCTATAAAATATCTTATTACGCTCTCCTGTAAAATATGAAATTTGCGGTATACTGCTCTTTAATCCTGATGTACATATATAGCAAATAATTCCGATGTACAAGAAATTCGCAACTTTTTACGTGAAGCATCAATTTAATTTTCGCTTCTTTGCATTTTCTTTAGAGCGGGGATGTAATAAGTTTTCCATTAACCTTAATAAATTTATATTTTACTAGATTCTTTCGTTTGTTTTGATAGACCACTGACATGTTTATATTTTGGGTACCACTATATCTCCAGTATTCTTTCCAACAACTAGTACGGAATAAAGAAGAAATACGGATTTATAACATAGCTTTATTTATTTTATTATTTATTTATTTTTATTATTCTAAACTTCTGAAATATTGATAGTATTCTCATTTCAAAATCCAAATTTATTACGGTGATAGTAATTTCTCTGCGTATACGAGGATGTCGAGAAAATGGGAAATTTGTGCATAGTCATGAAAACTGTTATAACCGAAAACGATCGTTGGGGAAGAAAAATTTGTCGGGTATTTTGATTTTATTCCTGCCGCAGGGCTTTTCACTCACCGCTGTTCTAAACAAAAGCAGAAAAATTGAAGAGTTATAAAATTTATTATTTTAGGTTGAAAAGAAATTCTGAAAAGGTGTCCGAAATTTACAGCTGGTAATAAGGGAAGCTTTCATAAGACGACCAGCTGATTTCAAATAGATCTTAAAATATGGGCAAAAGGCCAAAGGGTAAAAAGAGTTTAGGGCAAAGGAGAATTTTATAAAGATCCTATGGTATTTAGGAAGCATTTGGAACAAAATGATTGAAAATATTTGAAGGACCATTGTTAATGAAGATGCGATAATAAACTAAACAAACAAGTTGTGCTCAATTTTACTAGTGAAGTTGAGCAAAATGGTAGTGTGCTGCTCTTCCGTTGCACATTGATTTCTCTATGGAATTACTTTTAATTAATCTCTGAATCAACCCCTAAATAAGGAGGAATTTTGTTTTTTAATTTCGTAAACTTTGAATTTAAATATCTCTGTCAATTTTCACTCACCGCTGTTCTAAACAGAAGCAGAAAAATTGAAGAGTTATATAATTTATTATTTTAGGTAGAAAAGAAATACTGAAAAGGTGTCCGAAATTTACAGCTAGTAATAAGGGAAGCTTTCATAAGACGACCAGGTGATTTCAAATAGATCTTATAATATGGGCAAAAGGCCAAAGGGTAAAAAGTGTTTAGGACAAAGGAGAATTTTAAAAACATCCTACGGTATTTAGGAAGCATTTTTAACAAAGTGAAATGATTGAAAATATTTGAAGGACTGCTGTTAATGAAGATGTGATAATCAACTAAACAAACAAGTTGTGGTAGATTTCATAGTGAAGTTTAGTCGATTAGTAGTGTGCTGCTCTTCCGTTGCACATTGATTTCTTTCTGCAATGACTTTAATTAATCTCAGAATCAACCCCTAAATAAGGAGGAATTTTGTTTTTTAATTTCGTAAACTTTGAATTTGAATATCTCTGTCAATTTTCACTCACCGCTGTTCTAAACAAAAGCAAAAAAATTGTAGAGGTATAAAATTTATTATTTTAGGTAGAAAAGAAATACTGAAATGGTGTCCGAAATTTACAGCTG
>CM063503.1:99646675-99649175 GCA_032207245.1 Pardosa pseudoannulata | reverse complement strand
TTATGACAAAACATTTAACCGGTTCGCTGATGTCCACACAAGAGAGAGGCAGTTTTCAAATTTCCTCTAATGAGCTCACGTTAAAAGGAAATTTTCATACTTGGATTCTCTGATAGTTAATAGACAGAAATGCAGTCCATAGCCATTTTCTGTTTGGAAATTTGCACAATTTTTTTTACTTTTCCTTTACAGAAAATGTACATAATATAACGTCTTATTTTGGCTAAAGAAAATGGATAATTTGACTTCCTGATCGGGATAAAAATTAACCAAAGTCTGAGATCTTAAACATATCCGCTATATAATATACCCTAAGTTATCTGTCCGTCTGTCCTCGAATTTATGAAGCGGTTGGACCTGGAATGGATATAGTCATCCATATTGGATTCTTGATGAGTTAGGGTTAGTAAAATTCAAAGCGAGTAAAGTTTATCTTCTCATATCTATCCGATTCTGAAATAAATTGGTATAAATATGCTTCATATCACAGAGAAAAATACTGTCGTCATTAAAACATTCGAAATTCACTTTTTCAAAAACAGTATTCTTTTATAGCATTATGACATCATTCCTTTAATCATTTCCTTTAATCATTTCTTATTTTAAATTATTTAAATATCGTCTAAATTATTTTCATACGTTTTATCATTGGATTTAGATATTACATAAATAATTTTCTTTTATATTTGGCTTAAATAATAGTTTAGGTATATATGTGATAGTTTAAAACTTAATCACCGATTTTTTTTTTTTTTGCAATGAAAATTTTATCACCGGTATTAACAACAAATTCAATCTACCTTTAGGGTATAGTGGAAATGATCATTTCGCTCCCTTACTTCTATTAATTACTGTGGAAAAAATTTGGGAAGAACTCAACGATAATTTCGATGTAGCTAAGAAAACTTTGACTTACCTTTCTAAATGAATTCAATACGATTCTAAACTGCATTCACAGTATCGGGAGACTTTAGAGGAGTAAGAAGATAAACAAATTATTGAGCTTGTACCAGATAATTCTCAGCAAAAAAAAAACAATTTTTTTACCTGGCTTATAGGGTACTTTGCGATTCTGGAAAATTAAAAATTTTAATGATCTGTCTTATGACGGGCCATATGCTAGTAATCAATATATTTCTGAACACGATAAACTGTCAGAACACAATCACATCAGAATGAAATCTGTTTGAGAGATGAAAGAATACATTGGTTGTAGATCGAAATAGTAGATTAGTAACCCTTTTAGGACATATGGGACATTATCCAGAAGGTATACACACACACAAACACACACACTGGGATATCAAGCACATCACTGTGATATCAAGCATATTTATACTAATTTATTTTAGAATCGGATCAATAGGAGAAGATAAACTTTACTCGCTTTGAATTTTGTTAACCGTAACTCATCAAAAATCCAGTATGGATGAATCCAGTATCCATTCCAGGTCAAACCGCTTCATAAATTCGAGGAGAGATGGATAGATAACTATTATTATAAGGGAATATTAAGATCTCAGATATTGGTTAGTTTTCATCCCGATCTGGAGGGCAAATTATTAATTTCTTTAGCCAAAACAAGACCTTATATTATGTACATTTCGTGTAAAGGAAAAGCAAAAAAGAAATTTTGTGCAAATTTCAAAACAGCAAATAGCATTGAAGTGCATTTCAGTGCGTGTGTTCAGTGCACAAATACACACACATTTATAAGATGAATAGAAAGTCTTTAGCCTTTCCTTCGCAATTCCTGGCGTTAGATATATATGTTTCTAATTAAGAAAATGTTCCAAATAAAATAATCATTCCGATTATAGTAATTTTTAATTTAAAATTCAATTTTACAAAATAATAAAATTTAAATTTTTATATGTTACCCAGTTCCATATCAATATCTATAGTAAAACTTAAAATTCCTCCCAAGAAATATAGCATAAAAAGTTCCCCTGCTCTATGATAAAAATCTGCCGAGATATTTGAAATCAAAGTTTAGGAAAATTTAACAATTTTTCTCCTTTTTTTGAGGATTGTTTGGGGGAACTACAGTAGTTGAAGTAAAGTTTCAACGCCCATGGTATGGTGAAAGTGAGGTATAGTCCTTATTTCACTGAAAAATGTATTATGTATTTTTTTTACTATGGTTACACTGCCCATTTATATACAGGGTACATTCTTCTAATTCTAAATTATTATTATTCTGTAGTTATGCTTGCCAGCAGCTGTTACTAAAGTAAATTGATCAAGGCAACAATGTATTTCGTAAATTAAGATAATCATTACTTTTTTCCGACTGCGTTTGATAAAATTTTTTTGGATTAAAAAAAATGGATTGATTTGGTTTGGTTTGATGCACTACTGTCTACTCTTTGCAACGCAAGGGTTAATGAGACCGGTACCTACAGCTTAAAGCAGACTCCGAACGGCTACTAACATCCATGCCACAACGGGATTCGAACCCACGAACTCCGATACCGAAGACCAGCATCCTAACCAATCG
>CM063503.1:99634175-99641675 GCA_032207245.1 Pardosa pseudoannulata | reverse complement strand
ACAAATACACTAATATCCTCAAAGTCTTACATTTTCTTAATTACAATCTGTGTAATTGGAAATCCTATGAGCGCACATTCACAACTTTAAAAATAAAATGATTTTGAATAGCTTATTTAAACTCTAATGTTACAAAATATTACAAAATTTTTATACTGTAATATATTACAAGATTCTAATATTCAAAAAACTCTCAAGTTTCCCATAGAATAACATTACATAATTGCTAGGACATGGAAAAAGAGAGTTACATTTACATCTAAAGAAATAAAAAATTAAATATTGCTGTCAACTAACATTTCTAAAATATCAAAAATATATGATAGTAAAATCTTTACAGAAAAGAATAAAATGAGGTTGATTTTTAAACGTATAAGTAAATTACAATGTATCAGACATAAAAAATTTTAAAATTAAGTAAATTAAGAAATACTATCATACCCGTGAGGGAATTTGTGTGGAATCGGAAGTGAAGTCTATATTTGTAAAATTTATTATTTTAAATCACAATTATGTCAATAAAAATTATTTATTTTAAGAAAATACATCTCGCATTATTAATTTTAGTCAATTTATATAAATTACATAAGTTAAAATACATTAGTATACATCAAAATTTGAATTGAGAGTGTCTATTTCCCACCATATTTATTTACCGTATGGTGAGACTAAATGCGCATCCCTGATATATAAATCCGAGTGTTACTCGGCGATTCGGTGATTACGATTCAGAGTAAGAAGATGAAGTTTTATTCTGATTATAGCGTTGTGCAAATCATTTTTGCATTTAATACTTGGGTAACACATGATCCTGGTTTAACTCGTGCTGGTGAATACGGCCCTAAGAGTATCATCTGCAGTGCGGCACCTGAGCTCGATGATGTAGGGCAGAGGTGGCCAAAAGCCGGCCCTTTGAAAAATCCTGCATGCAATAGATTTAAACTCTTATATGCGATTTTGTTGAAATCAACAATATTTGTATGCTTAGTGTACATATAAATAATGAAAAATATATAAATAATATTCTTTTTATAAATTCTTTTTATAATTCTATTTACTATTATATTTACAAAATGAAATATAAATATAAAAATGTAATAACTACGATAAAAATAAAATAATTTGTATCGTTAAGATATAAATGAATATCAAAATAAAATCTTTCATTACCTGATTTATTTAATGACCATTAATTTAATATAATGGATCATATTTCTTTAAAAATTACGTGACATATTTTACTGGGCACAAATTGTTCGCATATACACCTAAGTAAGACAATTTATTATTACTATTATCTTTTATTGACTGTCAAAATTCTCTGTCCAAATGCTTTAAAATGATACTCAGAGTATTTTTTGTCAAAAAATTTCTTGGTCAAGTAAAAAACTCCACCCAAAACATTCGTGTGTGCACAGCGTACGCGGTATAGTCCTCCGGCCCGGGAGACATTCTGGAAATTTCATTTTGGAACGCGCTTATAAGTATTTGCTCACCCCTGATGTAGGGTTTACATTTGTTTCTTTGAATAAAAATGAAAAAAAATTGAGGCTCCAAATAAATCCAATTTCCTGCAATTTCCTTATCCAGACTCTCATGTCGCCCAGTAAAATTCAACCTACGGTCACATGGATACCATTTTATTGAAAACTTCTTTACCTGTAACTTTAAAAGTCAAGTTTTAATTCTTGTGTAAGTACAAGTTTCTTCCGTATGCTAGACATAAATAGAAGGAATTTTTTCTGCTCCTGATGAGATGTCAGAATTATTTTTATACTATGGTTGCCTTTGGGAGCTAAATAAAAGATACAGAGACGGAGAATTTCTGATTAAATAAACTATGAGTATTTCCCGACAGAGTCGAATGGAAACTGAAGTATTTCGGATATTCATTTGGTTTCTTGAATTAAAAAGGAAAAAAATAATAAAATCTCCAAATAACTCTTATTTTCATGATGTCACGAGAAAGTCACGTGGACAAAAAATCATTGCATTTTTCTTTTTTGTATTATACGAAAATCAAAATTATAAGGTATCCGTCTACGTTCGGAGAACTTTTTTCTTTAACCGTAGAAATTAGTTCATGTTTTTACATTTTTAGATTTATTTTTTATATTATCATAGAGAATTGCACTTAAAGTTTTTATTCCTGTAGAAGTTTTTATAAATTTCTAATAAATGAAGAAAATTTAGTAAAAAAATCGGGTTTTTTCAAAAGGTCTAATTTTTTAATAAATTAAATTATTTCAGTATTTTTTGATGCAACACAATTCTTATATACTGGACCAGTGAATCACCTAAAACCTTTGCTTAATTTACATTTGGTAAATAATTTTGGTTCTTCAAAATCATACACATTGAATTTTCAAAGAATTTTCATTACCTTTATATTTAACTATGAATGTAACATCATTAAAAAATATCCAAATTTAAAGCTTTTAGGTCATTTACTAGTAAATACTATCAAAAGCATTCATAATAATTTTCAACAAAATATTTTAAGAACTTTTTGAGAAATCACATTTCAAGTTTCAACATTTCATTAAAAATACCGTTCTGAGAAAAACGCATTTGAAGTTTATGAAAGCATCTTTAACCATTAAAAATTAAAATGCATGTTTAAAATTCCCCACACTTTCTTGCTTCAAAACTTTCTAATTGCCAAGTTGCTAATTATTAAAAATACTAGAAAAATGTTTAAACTAATCTTCATGAAAATTAAAAAAAGTTTTGTCCAAAAAATGCTCTTTAAAAGGCTTTAAATTCACAACTTCCTGTTCGGAAGTCGCTGCTTCCGTTTTGTTTTGACAGCTGTCACTGATGTTTAATAGCTGTAACTTTTCTTTAAAATGCCATAGAGACAAATAAAACACAGATTTAGAAACCTAAAAGTTTAAATTTTACAACAGAGAAATAAAACAAAATTATTATTTTTGGCAAAAAATGACGTTTTCAACGTAGACGGATACCTTAACTTAGCAAATATTCATACATTTCTTTCAGACACTAGTGAAAAAAAGACGGGTTTCTTTTGTGTTCCCAACGAGATGTTGAAAATATTTTTACACAAAACTATCCTACTAGGTATAAGCTTGGTGTTTTGTCTTTTCAGGTTTGGTCCCACCGTAAAAGCTAAATAGAATGACTATTTTTTGTTCTAATCGAGATATCAGAAGCATATTTAAGTAGTGGTCACATTTCCTGGTTGTGACACAAAACTACACGACTGGGCGTCAATACCCTGTTCTGTCATTTTTGATGTTTGTCCTCACCCAGAGAGTTAAATAAAAGGCACCAAACTCGGCACAAAAATAAGCTTATGGCTGTATTCACCAAGCAGAGGGTAACACTCTGATCATGAAATCCGATAATTAACCCATGATCAGCCATAGGTAGTATTCTTAAAAGGACCAGATCCAACATTTTTCCGAAAAATAATTTAATTCTATCGTCTATTGAATGGAATATAAGCTGGGTGATCGGGATTAATGCAATTCATTGAATGAATACTAAATAGAATTGAGCTTGCGACTAACTCTGATTCTAGGTAAATTTCTTAATGAGACACTTATGTCACCTCATGGAAGTTTCGATACGGCCACGTGGGTATTATTTACTAACAGGTTTCTTTCCCTCTGTTTTTTTTAAACGCACTTAGTATTCATAAGTTTCTGTCAGACGTTAGGATTAGATATAACAGAATGATAATAATAAAAAAAAGGTTTCTTTTTTATTCCAGACAAGATGCCAGAATATTTTTTGCTCAGTAGTCACATTTGGTGGATGTAACACCAAACCATCCTACTAGGCGGAAATAACCCTTTCTGTCAATATCTCAAGTGAAAATTTCGATACAAGACTTTCTTAATTTAAGGATCTTATTCATTGTTTATTGTTAATAAGGAATGTATTAAATATCAGTATTAATATGGTAGATCCTAAAAACATCGAATGAAAGTATGCGATATTCAGCATGCCATATTTAATGCAACTACTGAAGCATAAGGAATTGTGCATGTCAAACTTTTAGATAAAGGAAAACAACTTCTATTCCTAAATTTTGAGATTTTATCCGTACGTTTGGAGGTACATTCTTCTAGGATTGTGTATTCACCGATGTGGAATGTATCAAAATGTAAAAATTTTATTAACCCCTTGACAGTTTTCCACGTACACCGTTACAGTGCCTTTAGTGATTTGCCCGTACGGAAAATCTGATTTCTTTCTCGTTCTCATTATCTTGACCTTATCTATTGTATTTTTAATGTCAGATTAGTCGTATAGATGCCCAAGATGTTCGTTTCGAAGTCTATTCTGTTTGGTTTAAAAGAGGGCGTTTTCTGATAGGTTTTGTATTACTCCTCGAGTTTTTATCTTTGAGGTTTTGGGAGACTGACCGAGAGAGACTTTTAAGGGGTAATTCCACTCACAGTTAAAAAACTAAGACCTGCAAACTAGTGCTATGTGGGATCACTGAAGAAAAATGGCAGCGGCAAAAGAACTACAAAAGAGATTAGGTATTTATGTCTGGGCTGTGATGTTAGACTATGCCTTTTGCCCTTCTTCGAGATTTATCGAACTAGGTTGTAAATGTCCTTGTAGTATTTGCATTAGAAAATAATTGTGTAGTAATTGTAATCGAAAATATTTGCATTTTTTATATGCAAAACTATAAACGTAACTTTCCTCTCTAGCGACATGAGAGAAAAAAGACAACTTCCAAGACAAATATTTTACTTCCTGTAAAAACGGCTTATACACGCTTAAAATTAAAAATATTGTTTTTAATAACATTTTTCAATCTACAAATGTAAAATGAGCAAAATTATGCAATAAAAAAATGTGACATTTTTTTGGATTGAACTCGTGAAAAAAAATGAAACTGTTAAGGAGTTAAAGATTATAGTTTTGAAAATATAATTGAAACAAACAAATATTGATACGGACATAAAACGATCATTATTCAATAAGATAAGCAGATTTTGCAATTGTTATTATTACATTAAAAATTATTAAAGAGAATTCTTCTTGTTAAATTGATTATTAACAAAAAATTTTAACTTTTAAAGTTTTTAAGTCGGTACCTATCTTTGACCTCCGATATATTTGTAGAATATAAAGTGGCTCGCTTACTATGAAAAGTAGAACAGCCCTGCTATAAAGCCAGAACAGTGTCCGTTCAACGGACGCTTGTGCAATGTCCTCGTTTTGAATCCTTTTGAAACCGATTTTGAAAGATAGCAATTTCCTCCGCGTTCCTTCTTATGAAACTACGAACCTCGTTCCTTCTTCCAACTTCTTTCCGAACTTGTCAGAGCGTGGGAGCATTTGTAAAAGGCGCTCGATAAAGTGTCTCCCGTGAAAATGACAGCCGCGTAATGGGTTGTGGTTCAAGTTTTTTTGGGGACAGATGTCGGGACAAAATATGTAAAACCTATTTCGGAGTATGAGCAGGAAAGAGAGCCAAGTGAAATCTGTCCCTTCCACTGTAAAATACCGTTATGTATCTCGGAGTCCTGCAATTACAGCAGATTAATGTTTCATTATGCACGTAAACGCACATTATCATATTCACATACGTAAAAGGATGGACATACATAATATATTAAAAATTTATCTTAAAAAGCAACTGAGTTATTTTCTTTAATTTTAATTACATATCGGGTTGAGAAAAGAGAGTTTACCCAAGAAATCAATTACTCCGTTTTTCAAGAATACAAATTCTTAAATTGTATTTTTTACCCTATTTTGATCCGCACAATTCAGATGAAGTCTTTTTTACAAAACACCTAAAAATCTAAAGACCCCAAAAATTGTTTGATTAAGCTTGTTTTTGATTTGAGGTTCTATTCCTTATCATTTTATCAGAACACGTGAAGATTTCTTGCTATGTGGTCAGTCACAAATTGCGCTGTGATATTCCACCAGCATCAATCAATCAATCTATCTATCTCTATTATATCTCTATCTATCTATGATCTATCTATATCTATTATCTCTCTCTCTCTATTTATATATATATTATATATATATATATATGTATATTATATGCATATATATTATATATATGTATATTATGTATATATATGTATATATATATATATATATATATATATATATATATGTATATATATATGTATATAAATATATATATATATGTATATATAATATATGTATATATATATATGTATATATATATATTGTAGATATATATATATATATATATACATATATATACATTATATATACATATATTATACATATTTTAAATATATATATACATATATTATACATATATATATACATATAATATATATATTTTTTATATATATATTATATATATATACTATATATACATACATATATATTTATTATTATATAATTATATATATATATTAAATATATATATATATATATACATAATATATATATATATATATATATTATTTATATATATATATATATATATATACATTTATATATATCATATATATATAAATACATATATAATAATATATATTTATATACATATATATATATTATACATATATATAAAATATATATTATATATATATATATATATATATATATTATATATATATTTTATATTTATATATATTTACATATATATTTATATATATATATATATATATTATATATTTGTTAAAGAAAGTCAAGGAGAATACTTTTTTTAAATAATTTATTGATTTAAAAAATGACTGATTCTCTGAAATATAGTATGAAATTTAAGGCCAGAATATACTATTAATTTTAACAATAATCAGACATCAAATTTTAATCTTAAAATTTCTGTCCATTATTTTCTTTCAGTGAGTCACGAAAATTGAAAAAATTCGAGTTCATCGTTAAATATATACATTTATATATACATTTTTTATAACATATTATTTGTGAAATTTTTAACTTTTTCGTAGAAATGTACATATACGATAAGTAATAATGTTGTTTTTAAAAATTATGTCACACCTTAATACTTTTAAATTAAGAAATAATAATTTTAAAAAAACCTCAGAAATATACCGAGGAAAGAACACAGAAATATACTATTACATTATTAACAATATTATCAGACAAAAAATCTAATTTTTAATCCAAAAATTTCTACGTATCTATCGTATTACACGAAAATATTATTATAAATATTTATATATATATTATATATATATATAAAAATATATTATTTATTTATATATTTTTCGAGAGAGAGATATAAATATACATAGATGTTTTTCCGATTTTCGTAGAATTGTAACTACTAAATTCGCAGAAACTACGATTTTTTTCGTAGAAGTTGGCAGGTCTGAAAATATGATAATTACAATGCTGAAAGTTACCAGCCATCAAAAAAATAACTTTTAACACTAAAACACCTTTTGGAATGATTTCAACACCAAGCCATGGCTAATATTTTATAAAATTCAGTAATATATATATATCTCTCTAAATATGCACATCTGTATATATATATATATATATATA
>CM063503.1:99629175-99631675 GCA_032207245.1 Pardosa pseudoannulata | reverse complement strand
TATATATATATATATATATATATGTATATATATATATATATCTGTGTGTGTAATGTCGTGATCCAGAATTAAGGCGAATGGAAAACAGTCTTCTTGATAATAATAATTTTATTAACTCATAGTTCTATGTGAGAGCAACTTGCGCCATTTTCATTGTTCGTGGCGGAGCTAAGCGTGGAATAGGTGTTCACAGTTCCATGTCCATGCACTGACTGATCTTATCTGTTTGCAAGCTCATCAAATTGTTTCAAAATGCTTCTGCCTGACCGGATGATCCCAAAAGCTTACGCGAGCATGGGTCTTTTTCATTTATTTTATTATTATAAAAGAGTTCCCTTTTTAAAATCGTTTTTAACTCACATAATTTCCTACTACCCCTTTTCTAGACCTCTCTCTCTCTCTCACATACACATATATATATATATTTATATATATATATATATATATATATATATATTATATATATTTATATACATATATGTACATAGAGAGACAGACACACACACACACACACATATATATACGGTAGTGGTAAATATTAAGTTTCCAGGTGTTTAGTGACATTGATGATTAATAATCACCATGTTGAGCAACACATTGCTGCAAAAGATCACTTTGAAGTTCTAAAATAGAACTGTTGAGTTTGAAGAGATGTATAGACGTTTTCACTACCTTGGAATGATAAAAGGGAATTGTATAGTAATAACAATATAATTATGTATGAAATTATGTAGTACTTCATACTTGATTATCTTAATCGGTAATAACGTAAGTAGCTTGATTAACTTAAGTTCCCCATAGTATCAATAATCACCATGTTGAGCAACACATTGCTGCAAAAGATCTTTGAAGTTCTAAAATAGAACTGTTGAGTTTGAAGAGATGCATAGACGTTTTCACTACCCTGGAATGAAGTGAATTGTATAGTAATAACAATATAATTATGTATGAAATTATGTAGTAGTTCATACCTGATTAACTTAATTGGTAATAAAGTAAGTAGCTTGATTAACTTAAGTTCACCATAGTATCAAGACTTAAAATCTTCATTATAACAGAATTTTTCCGATTCATATTAAACAAAATAATTCTATTCCTTTCAGCAGAATAACAGTTCACGAGTTTTGTGATAACTCTCTGTTGTTGTTTCTCATGCCACTTGGAAAAACCAAACGCGGTTGAGCCTGCAGTTTCTTGTATTAAGGCCAAGGGGTGCGCCATTCGTTTTAATGTCCACCATTAAGGTGAAAGAACGACTTCGCTCAAGTAGGCCCTCATAATTTTCAAGCAGGGATTAAGGAGAAGACCCATAGACCTGGCCACCACCCCAGAGATATTAATTAAGAACTTGGAAGACTTCGTGACCAGGAACATATTTTAAGTGCCCCAGTCACCTGCCAACTCCAAAGGTATTAATTGAGAACATGGAGGACAATGTGACCGCGAACATATTTCACTCCTATTGCTGCTACTATTCGGTACCGAGGATTATGCGTTTGAATTCCGCAACTAGTAATGGGTAATCATAGTTGTTCAAAATAGGTTTTAATCAGCTCCTGTATCATTGCTTTTGGCGTTGTAAAAGAATAGACTGTAGAACTCCAAACCAAATTTTCAACATCTGAAGCAGTATCCTCTGCTTTTAAAACAAAGCCTTTTATGCTGCATGCAGACCTTTCTATATCTAAACAGAAACAGCTCTATGTCAGCCTCCCAGAAATAAGACTATACTAGTTATTGTTGTGTTTTTTTAGATGCTACTTGGTCAATTTTAGCTCAAATGTGTCTTCGTAACTTTGAAGCAGGGACCAAGCAGAAGACCTATAGGCTTGGCCTACCACTCCAGAGACATTGATTAAGAACTTGGAAGACATTGTGACCACGAACATTTTTTAAGTGCCCTAGTCACCTTTAACGAACACGGCGGATCTTAGGCCGGCTCGGGTTGAGAACCCGCAACTCTCAAGTTACGAGAGTGTTGCCTTTGCCGACTGAGCTACTGCAGCTCCACATCATGTCTTTAAAGTGGCGATAGAAAGTGGAAACCCATTGTAAATGATATGTTTTTAAAAATTCGACAAACTGTTTTTTAGAGCTGCAGGACAAAGGCAGCAATCTGTGAAGAAAAAATATTCTCATAATGAAAAAATATACAAATAAGACCCTCCAAGAGATACTTATAGAGAAAATCATGTTCTAAGCCTATTTTTTCGGACGAAAGTGAGAAGGATGATTTTTCATAGGATATGCTTGTGACCCTATAACTAATTTAGATCACCAACAACACAGCTTCCATGTCGTCACTGTTCAAATGATTTGGCGGTCATTATACTCATATGAGAAGATATGTATTTGTAAACCTATAATTCAGTTAATAATTATTATAGTTCATCACAATAGCTTGAGAAATTTAGTGAATATGTGAAGCTTAATTATTATAGACTTTTTTCAATAGAAATTATAAACTAATAGAATAATAAAACAAGAAAAGATTATCTTT
>CM063503.1:99586675-99624175 GCA_032207245.1 Pardosa pseudoannulata | reverse complement strand
ATCTTGAGAGTTATTAAATCCAACAGAATTAAATGTCTGACATGTTTTCAGACGAGCAGATTTGGACCCAGTTAAAAAATTAACTTTTTCCAAAGATTGAGGGTACAAGGAGAAGAGGTAGACCAGCAACAAGGTGGTTGGATTGTGTGAGAAAGATTTGGAGATCTTGGGCCATTTGGAGGAAGCAGACAGACAAAGTCTTGGCCTGTACAAGGCTGTAGCGCTGCTGAAGAAGAAATAGAACTTTTAAAATAATTTAAAAATTTCTTCAACAATACTCCCTTGAATGATATTATAGACTTCCGTTCATTTGAAAAAGGTAAACTGAATATTTATATATTTTTGATAATTAGTTTCACATTTGTCAAATAATCAAATGAATTTTGAGAAATCTCATCTAAAGTATTATTTGATCAATCATTTAATATTATAGTGTAGATGAGATCATAAATTACTGCACATCAGCTCATCAAAAGTATGAGTCTTTACTATCAGACTCAGTATGTTTCGAAACAGAAACACCCAGCTTTTTTTCCTACTTACGGATATTTAAGACTCAAAACATGAACTTCCAGACGCATCTCGGATTTCATAATCCCCTCTACGAAATACAAAGGCCTTTCGCATCATTTTTATTCTTTTGTTAATATTTTTGTGGTACAACAGACCACTATTTCTGAATGGCGCTAACAACAAACTTTTTATTTTAAAGCTTTGTTTGGGGATTTACGATATCAGTGAAATAACACCATGTATATTGAAATGAATTATATATCAAGGATTTAAAATATATAATCAAATTTTAAACCTAAGTAGTAAGTAGTAATAAATCCTGATAATAATCACAACTTAAGTACTAAATAGGATTACCTATATTATATAGAGTTTTACATAATCTACTAAAAAGTGGTGTATAGAAGTGTTTGTTAGGAACCCAAAACATTAAACTAACCATGCCTTATGTGTAACTATTTAGGTGATATAGTAGAAAGTAGAAAAGTATGTCAAATATCATACGACCTAACAAAATCCAAATTTATGAGGTATCTAATAAATGATAATGATGATCTAATAATAATATGAGGTACACAAAAAGTAATTACATATTTGGAAAGTGCTGAAAAAAATCGTTAAGGTGACGTAATTTTCAAAATATATATGAATTCGGCTTGCTTATCTCGAGGAAAAAATGTTTGGTTGATGGTTGGTTTTATGACACTACATCCTCCAGAGATAAATTGTACCAAACACAACTCGGGGGAAAATGGGGAAAATAAAAGAAGGCCGTCCTCCAGTGTCATTTTAGGCAAAGTCTAATTACTTTATATCGGCTGGGTGATCATTTCGAATAACCACCCGCGGCGGAGTCATTGCCATAAATCATGACACAAGCAACTGAGTCTTAATGTGCGCTGGGAAATAGGATGGGAGGTGCAACGGGGGATTTGTAGTTCTACTACAAATAGGAGCGGTGAGCTCATTAAAATGGAAAGTCGTTGGATACGCTATGGATATTGCATTGTTTTTAAAGGGAAAGGTGGCCAATAAATACGAAGTACCAAAGCGAAATTATTTTGACACGGCCAGAGATAGGTTTTAGAGAGAGAGAGAACTACAAGTGCTTGAAAGATGATCCACAATATTTAGCAGATTATGGAGTTTGTGAAATAGCTTTTGAGCTAATTTGCTAATATGTGGTAATAACGTCCATAAAAAAGTTAAGCACCACTCCTATAATTAACGAAATACAAAGATGAAACTTTTAGGAATTATAATGTTATTGTGCTGCCCTGAATCAAGCATATTGGAAAAGGGACAAGGATATTTGTCATCTAGACCATGGTTACCGACAGGTAGATGCACTTTTATTCTAACTAATCTATCCCCTCTCTCTGTCTATGTATATATATATATTGGATGAGATTTTTTTCTTATCACAAAGGGAAGAGTGTCTATCTAGAATGAGCATTCAGTCGGGAGGCCAGGGCTAAAAATCGTCGTATTTGAAACAGTTTATTGAAGCAAGTTCTCTAACAGACGTCTGCTTGCAAAACATATGTATCTCGGTTAATTAGTTATCTGGGCCAACCAGTCAGAAGTTTTAATTCATTCCAGTCCAAAAAATGAATATAAGATAGACATTACGCTGGATAACTTTTTGGGTTAAAAATATCCTTATATATATATATATATATATATATATATATATATATATATATATATATATATATATATATATATATATATATATATACATACATACATATATATATGCTGATTATGGGATATTACAGCCTGCGAGCAATCTAGTATTTGGCCCCTTCCTGCCAATACAGATTCCTGTACGTTCAAAATGTAGTCCAATGGTTAGGAGCTTACTTATACATTTATATGCTTGTTCTACATATCTTTGACTAAGGTATAATCACTCTGGAACGAAAGTATAGCAAAGAAACTAAAACTAACAACTATTTAACGTACAGTACTATTTACACATTTATACAAATGTACAAGCTGTGTACAAATTCAGAATATCATGCAGCATACGTTTCGTCAACATACGAGATGTGTGAAACGTCCTAATTTTTTAACGATCTCGAGCTGGAACATAGAAAAATGATATCAAAATATTGGAACAGCCGGCTGTTGTTTGTTTAACACAACGGTCACCAAATAGACACTTCCAGTCTCCCCCTCCCCCCCCAAAAAAAATTGCCATCTATATGTACAAATATACACACATATATACATGTGTGTGTGTGTAGGTTTTAATACATTTATTGATATGTGTTACATCTAATGCCTACGCCAATAGGAAATGAGTACCACTGGTCAAATTCAGTATCAAATATTTTAGACTTCTAAAGTATGTCCAATAAAAACTGAGCACTCTTAAAGTAAGCAAAGTACATAATATTTTGAATATCTGATATTTTCCTAAAAAGGCTAGGCACTTTATATAATGCCTAGATCTTATAAATAGTGTTTGTTTTTCATACTTTGCCTATAGCATATAGAGGCATATTAATGAAACCCGATAGAAAAAAACTGGTTTTATAAGATGCGTTTATGCAACATTTGAACCTTTTCCGTACATGTATTCTATTTTCTTTTCCGATTTATCATAATTTGATGTCGTATTTGTAACATTAACTGTACATTTCAAGAGCTACGTATAAAATAAGGGACATTTGAAATATCTCATCGTGTTTATAAAACTGAAATTATTGAAAATAGAATTTACCTGCACGGAATTCTCACAGGAGTCTCAGAACAAGCTTAAGAATTTTCCAGAAAGAAAGCATTTTGACTCTAAAATCGTCCTTCTGGGTGTCATAACTCACAATTTACATGTTAATGCCCCGAAATAAGGCTCATCTAAAACGTTAAATGTACATTTTATTCTGGCGGAGGATTGAAATAAATCAAATCAATTTTTCCAACCGCAGAAAATCGTCTCCCTAAAGGATCGCGCATCTGGCATCACACGCATTCAAGTGGGGCGGAATGAAATTCATATGAGGAGAGTTGGATTCGAGAAAGAAAACATACGCTTTGCTGCTGCATAATGGATAAAATGGCTAATATAACCAAATCTGACTTTTTGTTTATTCAAATTTATTTATTTATTTATTTTACTTTTAGTATACTAAGTAAATTCCTGTTTGTAAAAAATGTAACAATATGAAGGAAACATCGAAATTAAATGAAATATCCACATAAATTCAATGCCCACACAAATAACATCGATACTAAATAATGATTACATTAAAAAAATATGGGTATGAAAAGTATTTGGTGTAGTCATCCCGCGCTGCAATAAGTGTTGCTATACAATGTGGGGTGTAATCAAAACATTTTTAGCAAAAGAGCATTTCAATTGTTTGTATTTGTGTCCAAATTTTTAAGGATCACTACAAATCTCACATATGTAGAAGAGTTGACATATCCGGAGAATATGCAGGCCAAAGCTGTATGTGTTATGCTGAACAGAAGTCCTGAATAATCCTTGCAAAAAAGGGACACGAATTGTTCTGTTGAAAGAATGTCTTGAAGGAAAGGATTCAGTTGCAGTCGCTTTTTTCTCCAGTCTTTCTCTTTTTATTTCTGTGTGCAATAAATATGTCTTCCTAGTTTGTACGTTGCTTTACCATCATAACATTGTTCTCAATTCTATTCATAGACAGTCCATGGCTTCATCCCGACTTAGAAAGTGTGAAAGAATTTAAGACTGTTCCTGTTGCAACATAGCTTAAATACTCATACGTCAATTTTAGTTATTTCGCTCCCAATCACGCCTTCTTTACAAGTTTATTAATCTTTATAAACACAAAATAATACATTAGTGTATAAAAGTGAATATTACTTAACATTTTCTCACAGCTTTCAATGGCTAAATCGACCCGATGTCTACATTCATTTAGCGAAATCTTTTACATAACGTTATTTTCCTTTTGATAAAAAAATACTTTGATTATTATTCTTTAACGACATTACAAAATGGTAGAAAGTAAAATTTAAAATGCCCCTCTAAATATTTGAGACAGAAAGATTTTACTTCAAACATTTCTTTTCTTTTTTACCTACCTTCCAATTTTAATTCTTAAGCTAATATAGATAGGTTCTTATCGAATTTCGGTGGTGAATAAATTACATTTTTTCCCATTTGCAAATTTATAGCGAATGTGTCAGTTTTAATTTCACGCAATCCATACATTCGTTTGTTAGGGGACCGACAAGGCGTGAACACCTGCACCTAATATCCAGGGCATACATTAGAGCAGAAACACAATGACCAACTTCGCCAAGCTAATTGGACGGTGGACATTGCAAACCGTTTTCGTAAATAAATAACTTAGAGTTAGGGAACTCTGTACACACATAGATAGTGGTATCAATTTCAGGTTTGGAGCACTAAGATATACTTTTTGCTACACAAGAAATTATCAGATTGAAACCTACAGCTTAAAGCCAATTCCAAATGGCTAAAAATATCCATGTATACAGAGGGATTCAAACTCAAGAACTCTGGTTAAAAAAAGATAGGTATGGGGTATCGTAAAGTTTTAGTTATTTTTAAGAAATTTCCTAGATATCTGGATAAAACTTATTCTGCACATTAATTTATCTTTATGTACATAATGATCTAAATTACAGTTATTAATGTTTATTTACTTGGAAACAAACTTTTTATTTTAAAGCATTGTTTGGGGTTTGCGATATCAGTCAAATACACCATGTATATTGAAACGAATTCCTTGTATATTGAAACGTATCTTTGAATTATATATCAAGGATTTAAAATATATAATCAAATTTTAAACCTAAGTAGAAAATAGTTATAAATCCTGATAATAATCACAACTGAAATACTAAATAGGATTACCTATATTATATAGAGTTTTACATAATCTACTAAAAAAATGGTGTATAGAAGTGTTTGTTAGGAACCCAAAACATTAAACTAACCATGCCTTATGTGTAACTATTTAGGTGATATAGTAGAAAGTAGGAAAGTATGTCAAATATCATACGACCTAACAAAATCCAAATTTATGAGGTATCTAATAACTTGACACAAAAAGTAACTACATATTTGGAAAGTGCTTAAAAAAATCGTTAAGGTGACGTAATTTTCAAAATATATATGAATTCGGCTTGCTTATCTTGAGGAAAAAATGTTTGGCTGTTGGTTGGTTTTATGACACTACATCCTCCAGAGATAAATTGTGCCAAACACAACTCGGGGAGAAAATGGGGAAAATAAAAGAAGATTAGTAAGTTGGGTATTGAAAAATCCAAGAAGACAAGGGCTTGAATTGGGATTACACTATGACGACATTCGATATGTCCTGAAAGTATGAGAAAAGCAGTTAACTGTGGATGATGATTATGTAGAGAAGTCTTAAGAACAACGAGTAAAAAATTAGATTCTATCTTGGTTATTTTTAGTATTAATTATAACTAACCTCCAGTATAGATAATGTAGAGGCTTACATTCTGATTATACACTTACTGTCTTCAAAAGGTCAAGAAATCATGAGAGTAATATATTACTGATGAAAAATTAGTCAAGTCTTATGCAATTTTCCAAAACTTCTAAATTTGCAGTGGCGTCAGAGGATTGATGAAGTATTCGCTTTTTCATAACACTACCACTTCGAATGCTCTTAGTTAAAATTTTAATTATAAAAATAACACATGAATTGACTTACTACATAAAATAATACATGTAAATCAGGCAAGTTATTGAACAGCAGCATGCGTTAGAAGTGCCCCCAGCCAACAACGCTGGACGGGCTTAAATATATACATGCGGTAGGTAATTTACATATGGCTTTCAGTCACGGTTAAAAAATCTGACTGAAAGTTAAACGTATCGGATGAATATCATTAACTATTAAGTCATGCTGTAAGGAATAAATATATATTCTTTTTAATTTCCCAACAATTACTCTGGGGACTGTGTAGAGATGTCGTAAGAACAACAAGTAAAAAGTAATTTTAAATTCAGTTTTTAGAAATAACTAATATTTTTTGAGACCCTATTGCAAAATAAAACTTTCGCATAGTCTTCAATTGCTGCTCGGCAGGCTGCTTTCTAAGTTTGTTTCGTAAATTCTGTATATCTAAGAGTATTTCCCCTTTGAAAAGAAAACACTTTTAGCTATTTCCATTTTACGGAAATTATAATACAGGAAGAAGTAAAAGTTACAACAGTACCTTTCCAATATTTCAAACAGAAAGCTTTTGCGTCATACATTTCTCTCCTTTTTATCTAGATTTGCAGCTTTAATTTTTAAGTTAATATTCATAGGTTACTATCGGATTCTGGCGGTGAATAAATTATATTTTTTCTTTTGAAAATTTCTCACCAAGGTGTCACTTTCAATTTCACGCAGTCCGTGCTTTCGATCGTTAGAACACAATATCACCCGACAAGGCGTGAACACGCATTTTAATATTCAGGGCCTTCGCATTATAGTAGGAATGCAATATCTAACCGATAACTGTAGGCTAAAAGGAACACTGGACATTACAAAGGGCTTTGTAATTTATTAACAGTTTGTATTCCCCGTGTTACAGATCTGCAACATACACAATAATCAATGTAATTTCCTCAGTGGGTTTTAATAAATGGTTTTATTAATTCTTGGTATCTTATAATATTGCGATCAATACAATTTGTTAAGTAATCTCATAACTATATTTGCATTTCATACCGATGTTCATTAACTCTTTAGGAAGTTTCACATAACTTTTTCTTTAAATATAAACTTTGTATTAACTAAGCTAAGAAAGACTATAGATGTCTAGAAGTAGTATTTCACAAAACTAGATTAGAATTTATTATGGAAAAGTTTTTTTTGTGCAAATATTTTTAAAATAATTAATACTAATATGGGAGAAAGGATCTTGGTGAGACAAAAATTTTTAGAAATTTTAAAAAATTATTATTTAAAAGGTTCTTCGTAACACAAACTAAAATATGCTTTAATTATTGAAGTTTCGTAGCATATTTCTTAAAGGTGATTAAAGTATACTTATTAATATTTATGTAAATTCACTTACACATGACCACATAATGGCCCACTATGGGACACGTTGTTACACTACACGGTATAATGTATTACATAAAATGTACTAAGAAATAAATGAAAAGATAATATTTCCTTGTTTTATTATTCTATTAGTTTATAATTTCTATTGAAAAAAGTCCATAATAATTAAGCTTCACATATTCACTAAATTTCTCAAGCTATTGTGATGGACTATAATAATTATTAACTGAATTATAGGTTTACAAATACATATCTTCTCATATGAGCATAATGATCTCCAAATTATTTGAACAGTAATGACATCGAAGCTGTGTTTTTCTCTAAATATAAACTTTGTATTAGCTAAACTGAAAAAAGACTATGGATGTCTAGAAGTAGTATTTTATAAAACTAGAATAGAATTTATTATGGAAAAATTTTTTGTGCAAAAATTTTTAAAATATTTATTACTAATAACTGAGAAAAGATCTTGGTGAGACAAAAATTTTAACAATTTAAAAAAAATTATTGTTTAAAAGGTTATTTGTAACACAAACTAAAATATGCTTTAATTATTGAAGTTTCGTAGCATATTTTTTAAAGGTGATTAAAGTAATGGTAATTTAACTTATTAATATTTATGTAAATTCACTGATACTGTAGCAACGTGCCCCATAGTGGGCCATGTTGTTACACTACACGGGATACTGTATTACATAAAATGTGCTGAGGAATAAATAAAAAATCCTTGTTTATAAATAAAAATTCCTTGTTTTATTATTCTATTAGTTTATAATTTCTATTGAAAAAAGTCTATAATAATTAAGCTTCACATATTCACTAAATTTCTCAAGCTATTGTGATGGACTATTATAATTATTAACTGAATTATAGGTTTACAAATACATATCTTCTCGTATGAGCATAATGATCGCCAAATCATTTGAACAGTGACGACATCGAAGCTGTGTTGTTGGTGATCTAAATTAGTTATAGGGTCACGAGAATATCCTATGAAAAATCTTCCTTCTCTCTTCCGTCCGAAAAAATAGGCTTAGAACATGATTTTCTCTATAAGTTTCTCTTGGAGGGTTTTATTTGTCCATTTTTTCATTATGAGAATATTTTTTCATCACTGACTGATGCCTTTGTCCTGCATCTCTAAAAAAACTATTTGTCGAATTTTTAAAAAAATATAATTTACAATGGGTTTCCACTTTCTATCGCCACTTTAAAGATATGGTGTGGATCAGCGGTAGCTCAGTTGGCAAAGGCTTAGCTCTCGTAACTTGAGAGTTGTGGTTCTCAACCCGAATCGGTCTAACATCCGCCGCGTTCGTTAAAGTTGACTGGGGCACTCAAAAAATGTTCGTGGTCACAATGTCTTCCAAGTTCTTAATCAATGTCTCTGGGGTGGTAGGCCAAGCCTATAGGTCCTCTGCTTGGTCCCTGCTTCAAAGTTACGAAGACACATTTCAGCTAAAGTTGACCAAGTAGCATCTAAAAAAACACAACAATAACAAATATGGTCTTATTTCTGGGAGGCTGACATAGAGCTGTTCCCGTTTAGATATAGAAAAGTCTGCATGCAGCTAAAAAGGCTTTGTTTTAAAAGCAGAGGATACTGCTTTAGATGGGTGAGATGGTCTGTCTTTGGATGGGTCGGCGTAAGAAATTTTCTCTAATGTTGGTACACTCCGTCGACTTTGAAATCCCGGAAAGAGAATATATAACAGAATGGGTTGAGAATTTTTGGTGACATGCTACACTCACTCGGTGTGAGTGTTGGATATAAAATACAATCTATGGTGTAGGTGAATAGCAGACACATTGATAGAAGCCAATTTTTGTTTATTTAATAGCGTGCTATGGTGCACTGAAGCATAATCCCCGTAACTCTTTGGGACGCTTCCTTTGACACGTTAAAGGATCAGTCTAATCAAGCATCTGTACACTGCAACAAATCTGCATAGAATGCGCAAGAACATACACATATCTCACCTATGTCGAAACCCAGAGAGAGAGAATCACGCAATTTTGTTTCCACGGGACTTAAGATTGTTCAGCACATCTTGGGACGCCACAGTAATCTTTAATTATTTAAGCTAGCTCAACAACTCCAGAGGAAGAAATTTAGTTATTGAAGAAGCAATACCACTAACATGGGAAAGGGGACAGAAAATTAGCATTTATTCCAACGTTAGTTTTAAGAGACTGGTAAAAAGAATTTAGATAGGAGGACAGCTCTTTATCTGATATTTTACGGCTGAGAAATTAGGTATTATTTAATGAGAAAGGAAAAAGGAGAATTTTAAATATTTATTTTTGAGGTAATAATTTTGATATATTACACACACATATATATAAGTATGTATATATATGCATATATATTATATATATATAATATATATATATATATAATATATATATATATATATATATATATATATATATATATATATATATATATATATATATATATATATATATATATATATATATATATATATATATATATATATATATATATATATATACATATACAGAGAAAAGAAGAGGATTTCTCTGAGTTATTCTAGGGCGTCATGACTGATTTTCGAATCATTTAATGGACATAGCTTTATTTTCAACAGAAAAAGAGGCATTTGTTCACTTCGACAAATGATCTTCATCAATAATAAAAAAATATCGCCACCAATAATAAAAAAGGAAATTCCTTTTCCGAGTGTCCCGTCCAGAAATAAACAACGCCTGTTTCTTGGGGAGAGTTGGGGAGGGATAAGAACGACTGTCGAACGGAAATCGATGGGGGAAGCGGCTGCCTGAAAAGGATTCCGGGAATGCCCAACTCTCGTCACCAGTGAATTTCTGTTAAGAGGAAGGATTTTATCGGCAATTGATACATGGCATTTCTCTCTCGATACTCGTGTCTACAAGAGGAAGTGGAGAGGGGTATTTTTTGGGGGGGACTTCTGTTAGGTCGCGATGAAACGTGTGTTTTCTTTTTTCTTTGATCCATGTTTTCCAGGAAAAGATTGCACGTCGAACTGGGTTGTTTGCCGAGTGATAGGAAAGTTTTTATTTTCCTTTTTATAGTCGACTCCGTTTTTTTGTATCTTGTCCTCTTGTGTCCGCTTGACACGTCTCGGATTTCGTGTTAGGAGTGCGATGTGTAGTGTTAGAAATTGGAGAAGGATTTGAGGTAAAATAGGAATGGGAAGTAGTTTACCACGCAATGTACTGGTGATGAAAATATGATATTAAGGAAGGAAAGAACTTTTGAACAGCAAGATATTAAATATAAATTACTTATTATTTTCTACATTTTAATAAAATTATTATTTTATACATTTTATTAAAATTATTATTTTACACATTTTATTCAAATTATTATTTTATCCATTTTATTAAAATTATTATTTTATACATTTTATTATAATTATTATTTTATACATTTTATTAAAATTATTATTTTACACATTTTATTAAAATTATTATTTTGCACATTTTATTAAAATTATTATTTTATACATTTTATTAAAATTATTATTTTACACATTTTATTAAAATTATTATTTTGCACATTTTATTAAAATTATTATTTTATACATTTTAAAAGAGTTGCTCAAAATAACAAAGTTTTTCATTTTATAATTCTTAGTTTCAATGTAGATATTAGTCTTAATTTAGGAATGTTTTTAAAGTTAGAGAGAGAAAGAAATTCTTTCAACAGAAAGTCAAAAGCTGTCCTTTTTTTTAATTTGATGTACATTTTCAAGGAAGAGAGTTACACCAAACTTGATTGTTTAAGACTGATAAAGTTGTGTTTTCTTTTTTATGGGTGTATCTTTTTCTTTTTGATTTTGTCCTCTAGTTTCCCCTTTACACGCCTTGAATTTGATGTTTGGTGCACGATGTGTGTTACGAAAAATTGGAAGAGGACTTTGGTTGAAGTAAGAGTACAAGGGTGTTGTTTTCCCCGTAAAGTATCAAGGATAGAAATGTGATGTTAAGTGATGAAAGGATTTTAAAGAACAAGATAGATAATTGTATACAGTGTCTTACTTTATATCTCTTGCAGTAATTTATCTACATGTCTAATTTTTTAAATTTTTCAACTGATAATTTTTTTTGTAATAGGGAAATTATCTTCAAGGCATATGAAGAATAAATTTCTTTTTCACACAAAGGCCACAAGAAATCATGTGTCCATTTTTTATTTGATCCACATTTTCCATAGAAAAAAAATGTATGCCGAATTTGGGTGTTTGCCGACTGGTAGGAAAGTTTTTATTTTCCTTTATATAGGCGACTCTGTTTTTTTTTTTATCTTGTCGTCTTGTGTCCGCTTGACACGTCTCGGATTTCGTGTTAGGAGTGTGATGTGTAGTGTTAGAAATTGAAGAAAGATTTCCGGAAAAATAGGAATGGAAAGGTGTTTACCACGCAATCTACCGATGATGAAAATATGATATTAAGGAAGGAAAGAACTTTTGAACAGCAAGATATTAAAATACATACTTAATTGTTTTATACATTTTATTAAAATTACACAGGCCTGCGAAATTGAAATTTTTGAAAAATACAAGAGAAGTTTTTTCTTATTTTTAAGTTATTTGGTATGCTGATTTCGAAAATGACCTCCATTTTTTTTCATCACGTCAGGATTTTTTGTAAAATTGATGTACATATTACTGGTAATATCCTATATGGAAAAAATGCTCTCGAACTGTTAGCTTGTACTGACTGGCAACAGTGGGTTTTATCTATTTATGTGAGTTTATTTAACCTGTTTATGATGAGGCATATTAATTTTTAAACAAAAATTAAAATTAAAAATGTATACATTTTGTATATAAAGAATGAAAACCATCGCAACCAGAATGCATGAGCTGCACCAGAGCGAGACAAAAAGTTCCCTCGTTATTAAATTTTTTACATTAATTTTATAAGAAAAACAGTCCTAGAAAAACCCCAACTACCTGTTTTTACGTTTTATTAAGGTTTATATATAATAAATGTAAGTTTGAAATATATTTGAAACTCAATACGAAACAAAGACATTTAAATTTAGTTACGTACATTTTTTCTGTTAAAATTTCTTTTTGACGTTCTTCTTTTATGTTCAATCTTATCTTCATCTCTTGCTAACATCCAACAATAGTCGGCAAGCATATTCTTATTCCACCTGCCTTGATATTTTCTCTCCATATCCTTCATGTCTTGGTGGAACCTTCTCCCTGTTCTTCGCTGACGGATCCTAAATTTTCGGGAAAAAAGTCCAAATGCGATTGGAGGAAATGCAATTTTCATGGAGCAGCCCAACACTTGAAATTTATCTAGCATGTTGCCAACAATTCTTTTAAATTTACGATCTTTGTGATTGCCCAGAAATTTTTCCACAACATCTTTGAAGGCAACTCAAGCTTCTCTTTCCTTTAATGTCATAGTTGTCTCAAATTTGTTATTCCTAATAAGTTTTCGGATGTCTGGTCCTACGAAGACTCCCTCTTTCAATTTGGCTTCAGAAAATCCAGGAAACTTTTTACACATATATTTTAAGCACTCACCATCTTTTGGAAGAGCCTTAACAAACTGCTTCATTACACCTAATTTTATGTGCAGGGGGGTAGTAATATTTTTTTTGATCAACTAAGCTTTCTCGAATTACATTTTTGGTGCCTGGCGAAAGATTCTGCCTTTAGAGCCAATCTTTTCTGACCCAATATTATGTTTTGTCACATCTGTCTCACTCACAAATAAAACACGGAAATTTTGTATACCCGTTTTGTAAATCGAGAAGCATGGTGATGATTTTTAAATCACTGCAAGTGATCCAGCCGTGGTTTTCATATTTTATTTTGTTGAGAACGAGAGCTAGGTTTTCATACCTTTCTTTTAAATGCACCCAGTATTCAACTGGCACAGATGCCCATTGGTTTCCTTGATGAAGTAGGACAGCTTTAAGGTTCCTTTTTCACGAATCTATAAAAAGCCTCCATTTATCTTTATTGTAGGAAACCTTGAATTTTCTCATCAATCCAGGAACATCTGAGCAATAAATGAGGTTCTCGTCTTCGTCAAAATACTGAATAAATTCCTTTTCACGATTCCTGCACCAATAAAAAGTGGTTCCTCTGGCCAATAAGTTTTTTTCTTTCAATCTGGAGCCTAATAAATGAGTTGCCTCTTTTATAGACTAAGTACTGGTGCTTATATGAGGTCACTGATACGGATTCGAGCATTGCTATAGGTTAACAGCGATTGCGACGTAGGGAGGGATGATGAAGAGGGACATTGCGCGTTCCTAGTCTCTTCCCAGGCTCTCTAATTGGTGATCTGGATCAACATTGAAGCTTTAAAAGCCCTAAAATACTAACTGCGCTGTTGTAGTTTACCACAGAAGGGTAATTTTGAGGGTTTCATCACGGTAAAATGTCAAAACACGAAGGAAAGTATGAAAGCAAAATACGTGAGAAATATTCATAAAAAATCACATAAAATTCAATTTTTCAAAAAAATGTGACGTGATAGACATTTTTAATGATTCTTTTCAAAATCAGTACTAAAAAATACATTAAGTTTAAATGTCACATCCCTTGTATTTTTTTCATCGCAGGCCTGTGTTATTATTTTATACATTTTGTTAAAATTATTATTTTACACATTTTATTAAAATTATTATTTTATACATTTTATTAAAATTATTATTTTATACATTTTACTAAAATTATTATTTTATACATTTTATTAGAATTATTATTTTACACATTTTACTAAAATTATTATTTTATACATTTTATTAGAATTATTATTTTACACATTTTACTAGAATTATTATTTTATACATTTTATTAAAATTATTATTTTATACATTTTATTAAAATTATTATTTTATAAATTTTATTAAAATTATTATTTTATACATTTTATTAAAATTATTATTTTATACATTTTATTAAAATTATTATTTTATACATTTTACTAAAATTATTACTTTATACATTTTATTAAAATTATTACTTTATACATTTTATTAAATTATTATTTTATACATTTTAATGCAATTATTCTAAATGTCAAAGTTTTTCATTTTATAATTCTTAGTTTTAATGTAGATATTAGTCTTAATTTAGGAATCATTTGAAAGACAGAGAGAGAAAGAAATTATTTCAACAGAAAGTCAAAAGCTGTTCTTTTTTAAATATTATTTATGTTTTCCAGGACGAGATTTACAGCAAACTTGATTATTTACGACTGATAAAGTTGTGTTTTCCTTTTTATAGGCACATCTTTTTATTTTTGTTTTGTTTTGTCCTCTAGTTTCCGCTTTACAGACTTTAGATTTTCATGTTTGGTGCACGATGTGTGATACTAGAAATTGGAAGAGGACTTTGAGTGAAGTAGGAGTATGAGATTGTTTATCCTGTAAAAGTATCAAGGATGGAAATGGGAAGTTAAGTGATGAAAGAATTTTAAAGAAAAAGATAGGAAAAATAAATTGTAAACTGTTTATTATTTTACATCTGTTATTGTAATTTATCTACATGTCTAATTTTTTTTAATTTTTCAATTTATATTTTTTCCTTGAAGGCACATAGAGAAAAAATTTCTTTTTCACAGAAAGTTCACAAGAAATAATGTGTCCATTTTTTCTTTCATCCATATTTTCTAAGGAAAATATGTAAGCCGAATTTGGATGTTTGCAGAGTGATAGGAAAGTTTTTATTTTCCTCTTTATGGGCGACTCTTTATTTTTTTTAAACTTTTTTTTTCGCTTTACACGTCTTGAATTTCGTGTTAGAACCATGATGTGTAATGTTAAAAATTGGTGAAAGATTTTGAGTAAATTAGGAATGTGAAGCTATTTCCCACGGAATTTATCGGGGATAGAGACATGAAGTTACTGAAAAATAGGATTCTTAATGTGCATTAAAGAAAAAATAAATTGCATAATGTTTAATATTTTATTTGTTTTGTTTGAAATACTTCTCATAATTACTTACTTTTTTCTTTTATAACTTTCAAATTTTTAAAGTGGAGAATTATTTTAAAGGAATATAGTTTCTTTGCAGGCTTAAAGTATTCCCCATAAAATAAAAAGTTCTACTCCTGTTAGAATTAATTTTCTTCTGAAATTTTAACAACGCTCTATCTTTCAAAAAAATCTTTTAATTTTGCCATTTAAAGTAAAATATTCTGGTAATATAGAAAATATAACAAACCGAAAAAAGAAACAATAAGAAATTCTCTTGCCCACAAGATAATTTTAAAATAAAAATTGTTAAGAAATTGAAAGTTAAATATAGCATTCATCCTACCATTAAATAAAGCATGTTTTTCATATTAATATAACTGATATTCACAGTATATAAAAGATAATTAGCTTATATTTAATATTTTTAATTAGTTTTTAATTTACAAAGTTGTTTTGAGAGTCAGGAGATTACTGCTTATTTCACTTTGTGTACTACATATTTTATGTTTTTTTTTTTTTTTTTTTTTTTAAATTGTATTGCTTCATATAACAAAACTAAACGATTTTTGTAAAAGTTAGAACTTTAATGATCTAGAAATCTTTTTGATTCAATATAAAACAAAAAGTTATTATTTTTTAATAAACTAGATCTTTTCTTAAAAAATAATAATTTTTTGTTTTATATTGAATCAAAAATAGGCCAATTTAATGAATAATTTTCCGCTCGAAAGATACCATGTCCCCTTAGGGTATAGATTGAAGGAAATTCTTTTTTACAGAATCTTTAAGAAGAGTTTCTTAAGTGCAAATTTAAATAACTATAGTTTGAAAGTGTGGTTAATAGAAAACATTTAAACTTCATTAAAAATTTTGTTACATACAGGCAGCTTTTAAATATGTTCAGTAATATTAATTTCTTTTGAAAACACTTTTTATTTTTAACGTTATTAGTATTTTGAAAATTCTAAAGAGTCCAAACTTTGCTTATCATTCCCTAATAAAAATTATAGGAAATTATGAAAAACTGGTACCAGTTTCAGACTCAAATAGGCTCTAAATATTCTTTAAATTTTGTGAAAAACTTTGAATGTCTTAAAAGTTATTTTGTTAAAAAATATCACTTTCAGAGAAAAATGGGATTTAAAGATGCTCCATAACAGAATTTACAAAAAATAATAGTTGTGGCATTATATAGAAAATAAATTCTTCTGAGTGATTTAAGTTAACAATAAATACACAATTTACAATACTTCTCAAAGTCTTTTATAAGTATATATAAACTCTTATACAAAGAAAAAAAAAATGGATTAATGGCCAACCGAGAAAATTATTGAACCAGTCGTTTTGACAAGTTTCTTGGTGCAATCAGAGTCCTAAGCAACATTCTGGATCTGGTAAATATATTAACATTAAAAAACTTTAACGACGTTTTTCAATATTGTTATTTGTCTACTTCAACAAATTGCATATATGTTGGTGGTTCTGTGAGTAAATGCAGTCTTAGTAAAGCGAGCGACTTGAGATTTATTTCAGGTAAGACAATTTTCCCATTTCCTTTCTTTAACATGCTTTTATTCTATTGATATTTATTATGAATATTAACAGAATATCTGGTATCTAAAAATATTATATTACAAAATAACACTTTGTATTAGATTTAGAAGGTTTTATGTTCGTGTGCACAACCTTAAAAACTTTCTATGAAAAATCATACTAATAAAATAAATTTAATATAATTTAAAAGCTCTTTACAGATTACTCAAAGAGATTTTTCGTGGGAGAGTTATTACTTTCTAATTAAAATGCCAGCCATATCATTTTTTGCTTTGAGAATCAAAGAAAGAATTTTGGGGTTCAGCTGAAGGAATGAAAACATCCTCGCTTAAATTGGATGGCTGGGAAATATGGTTAGTATAAAGAGGAGAAATTATGATTTAGAATAATGAATGGGGAAAAGGGATAATTTTGGATAGACTTTAGGGCTTAGATATTGATATTATTACATATATATATATGTATGGGTGTGTATGTATATATATGTATGTATATGTATATATATATATATATATATATATATATATATATATATATATATATATATATATATATATATATCCGAGTGTGTGGGTTTGTGCACACATACTTCACAGGTTGCATAGTTGCAGGTGTTGTAAGGCGGACCAAGAGATGGACTTCTTGAGATTATTAAGTTCACAAAGGAAAAAATAAACTTGAAGAACTAAACTAATTCTAAAGACCAATCCCCACTATCACCTTTCAAACAACAAAGTTGTCCATTTAATCTCTTTCTTACAAAGATCGATAAAAGAACATCCGTTCTATACCAAAATCTCTGTTACGGATTTTCTCCCGCCGTGAGACAAGTATAAATAACATGGAAACAGAAATGCATTTCCGATATATACATATATACGTATATATATATATATATATATATATATATATATATATATATATATATATATATATATATATATATATATATATATATATATATATATATATATATGTATATATATATATATGTATATATATATGTATATATATATATATATATGTATATATATATATGTATATATATATATATATATATATATATATATATATATATATATATATATATATATATATATATATATATATATATATATATATATATATATATATATATATATATATATATATATATATATATATACTATTTTACAAACAAACTATTATGTATATATAATACAATAATAGTAAATATTTAACGAGATACAACGACTTAAATGTTATAAGTAATAATTTATAGAAATACTATACAATTTTATTAAACCCATATTGGACCACTGTCCTGTAAACAGGACAGCAAATAAAATTCCATTTAATATTAAAGTTGTAAATATTTTCTGAGTGGAATTTATTTTAACACCTTTAAAATAGACAAACTTTACCATCATAAAAAAAAAATGAGAAATTAAGTTACATTGTATTGTAAAATCTTTTTTCAGCAATCCCTTAAACATTTTTTTAATCTTTAGTTTTATATTTATTATTATTTTTTTCAAACATTGTGGAGATTACTTGTAGTTTAAAAACAAATCTAATGATATATCTGAAAGATTTTCTTGAAAAATATATTTTACAAATTATTTTGGAAAGCACAGTTGCAAGATGTTCATGAAATATAAACCTGTAAAATTTGGATATAAAATATGAATGTTAGCATGCTACAACGGATATCCTTTTTCTATTATCTCTTTCCAAAAATGCCAGTTCAAGAACTGCAAGAGAATACCAACAAAAGTATGATTACAATGTGATATTGGACTTTGCTTTGACTGTTTCTTAAATTTCACATATGAATCAGCCTAATGCTATCAAAGTGGTAATTATTTGATTTTAGTTGTTTATTGGACCGTTGTCCTATTTATAATATATCTAATTACTTAAAAAATTAAAAATATTTTTTCAAATATATAGTTTTATATGCTTAGTTAAGCCATATTAATGATATGGATAGAGTTTTCATAACTTACAGAAATATTTAGTTGGTGTGGTGCAATATGGGTTAAACTTGGCATCACAAGAAGGGTATAAAAGATTCTTCTGAGTGACTTAACCCCTTTCCGGTTTTTCCCGAGCTGAACTCGGGTAGGCGAAATATATCATCCTGGCTCTTCCCGAGTGTAGCTCGGGCATTGTGCAATCAGTCTTTCCCGAATTATTTCACGTGTGTTTTTTATGGTTTCGAATGCTTTTGTTTACTTATCTGGCTACTAGATTATTTGTTGATCAAAGAGAGACAATAGAGGGAAGAAGGTAAGAAGAGAAACAAGGTTCTACAGTCCAGATTGCGATGTTGGTCTCTGTGCAATACCGTGTTTTCGATTGTCTCATACAGGACCAAATTTTGATTAATAATTTCATAATCATTTATGTAAATGCATATAATATAAATAAAATTTAATTCAAGATAAAAGTTAGGTATTCTAAGCTTTATATTTATAGTAGTGTGGATTGATTCCAAAGTCGATTGATTGCTGCCGTACAGAAAGCCAAATATACATGTAAATTACTCATTTATTTAAATTAATTTTTTTACATTACATTTTAGGAAATTTTGTATGCGAATGATGCTATTTTGTTTAAAAAGCTTTGTATGTATAAAAATAAGCCTAAAAAATTGACATTTTTTGACCCATAATCCCGAAATAAAATGAAACTGGAAGGGGTTAAATTGACAATAGTTACACAATTTAGAATAATTCTGAAAGCCTTCTTATAAGTATATAAATTGGTATAAAAATAAAAAATAGATTATATTTGTCAAAGGCAACCGTAAAAATTATTGAACCAGTCGTTTTGACACGTTTCTTGATATATGAGAGTTGAGTTCTAAGCAACATGTTCTATCTATAAAATATATTAACTTTCATTAAAATCCATTAATGACGTTTCTCAACATTGTTATAAGCCTAGTTCAACCAATTTCACATACGTCGGTGGATCTGCGGGGAAATGCAGTCTTATCAAGCGGGCGACTTGAGCTTTATTTCCGGTAGGACAATTTTCCCTTTTCCTTTAATTACGATACGTTTTTTCAATTGATATTAAATATTAATGTTAATAGAATATATGGTATCTAAAAGTATATTACAAAATAATACTTTGTATTAGATTTAGAATGTTTTATGTTTGTGTGCACAACCTTAAAAACTTTTCATGAATAAGGAACGTAAAGTATTTATTACACGTCAACAAGTGTGCCTTAGTTTATATTTCCTTTTAGTGGGGACAAATTTTCAGATTTCTAGTGATACATCTAAAAAGTTTCTACCGATTTATTTAATTTCGATTGAGGTGCATTTAGGCATTTAATCTATTTAAAATATTTCACTGTCACACGAGAAATCTGCGCATTTTTCAATGGGAATCCTAAACTGAATTTATTTCTTTTTCAATACATTTCGCCATGTGATGTCTTAAAATATTTAAAACAAGACCTAAGAATCTGACCTAAGAAAGTATAAAATCCTTAATAAGTAGTCATTCTGGTATTCAAGTATTCACGAGTTAAAATTAAATTAATATTGTTTACTGCTATTTTAAATCACAATTAATACAGTTGATATCACGATGGTGACTATAGTGATTTATTATAAACTTCATACTAGCATGATTGTTATTCACGTATTACAAACACAAACGATGAAGAAAACGTATACGCGTTCATCTCAAGGTATCTAGATAACGTGATTGAACAATATAACTATGCGCTTCTACGATACTATTTCCATAGAGAAGAGACCACATTCAAAATCATTTACAAGAGCCTTATTACACTGTTTTCTTCCAGGTACTAAGAATAAAAATCATCTGTATACTTTTGGCTAATCATTCTCTCACGTCGTTTGAAATTTACTGTCATTTGTAGAAGACAGATAATTTGAACGTCATACTGTCACATTGTAACAATAAGTTACATTCGGTTCAGATCTTTTTACCTCTTCCCGTGGGTCATCGTCAAAGACATACCAGAACAAGACCGGTTTGAACTAGAAAGAAACTTCGGACTTCTCACAACCAATAGAAGTGTCCGTTCGTTTGTGGGATTTTGACCCCCCCCCCGCCGTTCTGGAATGGACCCCTGTTTTTTTCTCGGCAGTCGGATCTTTTGATCGGACAAGGCTGTTATCAGAATAAGAGAAGTTAAACGGCTGGCATCCGGGGCTTATGGATAACCCTTTTGAAAAAAATCTTCGCCATTTTTTTAGGACCGACCCCAACTTGAGAGCCTTCCATATCTACAAATGATAAGTTGATTCCAGTTGTATTCCTTAGGCATTTATTTAATTGTATCAAATCATTTAATCAAGACATATTTTCCATGTGTTTCTTAATGAGTTTTAATTTCTTCTTTCTCAAACACTAGGCCAACGTAGCATTAATTTTACACACGTTTATGAAATAAAAGTTTCAAGATAATCATTTGTTATTATATCTAAACACAGTAGTCTGAAATTAATGTTTAGAAGACAGATAATTATTCGTTCCAAATTTATTTGGTGTACTTGGGAAAATTATATTGAAATTTTTATGTGAAAAAAGCAAATTCTTATGGGAGACTGTAAAAATATAAAAAAAACCTTGTCACGAATATGAAATTATAAGTAAAATCGAATACTTGAAAATTTTTAATTTTGTGTATATGACTACTACCCGTCTTCATTAAAATGGGAAAAAATCGTTCAAACAAGATTAAAATTTTGCAAACTATTTTATTAAGTGTCTTGAAATAGAACACTAGACGTTAATGGGTTAATGTTTATTTAGCTAAATATGACTAAATTAATTGACAAATCCACGATTTGTCAATTAATTAGTCGCTGCATTAATCAACGATTTAACAGCCAAAGTCCATTAGGATACTTATACACTTTTCAACAAGAATGTTGACACTCAAGAGAAATTGTTTGACATAAATGCATTGGGTATTAATTATATGAAAAGTTGTCAACATGAAATAAAAGCACATGCATTAAAATCACTTTAGAAATAGCACGTTTGATCTCATTTCGAGATGCACTTAAGGTATCTGTCTACGTTGAAAACGTCATTTTTTGAAAAAAAATCATAATTTTTTTTATTTCTTTATTGTAAAACTTCAACTTTTAGACTTCTAAATTTGTTATTGTTTTGTCTCTACCACATTTTAAAGAAAAGTTACAACTGTTTAAACATGAGTAACAGCTGTCAAAACAAAACGAAAGTAGCGACTTCGGAACCGGAACTTGTGAATTTTTTGGACAAAACTTCTTAAAATTTCCTGAAGATTAGTTTAAACTTTTTTCTAGTATTTTTAATAATTAGCAACTCGGCAATTAGAAAGTTTTGAAGCAAGAAAGTGTGGGGAATTTTAAACATGTATTTTAATTTTTTAATAGTGAAAGTTGCTTTCATAAACTTCAAATGCGTTTTTCTCAGAACGGCATTTTTAATAAAATGTTGAAACTTGAAATGTGATTTCTCAAAAAGTTCTTAAAATATTTTGTTGAAAATTATTATGAATGCTTTGGATAGTATGTACTAGTGAATGATCTAAAAGCTTTAAATTTGGGTAATTTTTAATGATGTTACACTTATAGTTCGATATAAAGGTAATGAAAATTCGTTTAAAGTTCAATGTTTATGATTTTGAAGGACCAAAATTTTTTACCAAATGTAAATTAAGGAAAGATTTTAGGTGATTCACTAATCCAGTGTATAAGAAATCTGTTGCATCAAAAAATATTGAAATAATTTAATTTATTAAAAAAGTAGCCCTTTTGAAAAAACTCGAATTTTTTTACTATATTTTCTTTATTTATTAGAAATTTTATAAAAATTTCTCCATGAAAAAAATTTTTAGTGCAATTCTCTACAACAATATAAAAAATAAATCTAAAAATGTAAAAACATGAACTAGTTTCTACGTTTAAAGAAAAAGTTCTCCGAACGTCGACGAATACCGTAAAATCATATCCGTGGGTAGGAAATTATCATGAGTTATTATGAAAAGAATGAAACGAGTTGAAGGGAAGAAAATTTCAATATAATTTTGAGTGTTTTATTTTAAATTTATTCTTACTCTATTGAGAAAGAAGATGAAACACAAATTTTTGCACATGTTCAGGACATTAAAATCTAAAGAATATTAATTTCTAGAAATAAAGTTTGCCTAAATATGCTAATTGTGTATTCTATATATTATAAATATTTTAATGATATAAAAATTAAATATAAGAGAATGACTTTGTTGGATTTTGCAGCTGTTAAAAGGTTTTTTTCAATACAGTTGGCAATACAGACATATATTTCTATGCCGAACATGGCTGCGAAGTAATTTCTTATTTATTATCAACTGAGAAGCACATTTAGCTTAAGGAATGCTACAAACTCAAGTAACATTGTTTCTGCTTAACCTTCGTAATTGAGAAGGAGGGAAAAGGCTGAAGATCATCCCGAAAGTGACGCCTCTAGAGGTATGGTTTGAACTTGGAGGAAATTGTGACTATGAACCTATTTTACGTGTCCCATCCGCCATTAATGAACATGACAGTTCTTTACCCGGCTTCAACTTCGATCTCACAATTCTCAAGATACGAGACCAATGTCTTTGGCGACTGAATTTCCACGTCTCAGCAGTAAAAATGTTCCATATCAAAGAGAAAGGAATTTTATCCCTGTAAATATAGATCACTACCAAAATGAAATGAAGTCAACAGTAAATGATCATGTAGAGAGTCAGTTTTCCATATCGAAATCTGATGTTTCGAATACTGTTCATGATGTGAATGTCTGGTTGTTTGAAGAAGGTTTTAACCCCTTCCTTGTTTTATTAATTATTTACGGACACTATTACATATTATAATAAAATTTTGTTTTATAAAACATATAATAAGGCCGTTAATACAGTTGAAAATATGAAAAATACATAGCTTTGTACAAAGTAATATAACTTAAAAATGCTTAACATAAAAAAAAGAAAATTAATTCGATTCTAATTCGATTCTAAACTTCCGATCAGCTTTCGTCTGTACTTTTCTGGCACATTATTACTGCATGTTTCTAAGATACAATTTTATAGAATTTTATTTAAGAATATTCTGTTAACCTACAACTTATTTTTGCTTGGCATCTTTTCCCCTTTGTTTTTAGGTATTAAAAAAATTTGCATATTTTATTCTTAAGTATTAGTATGTATATATAAAGTTTCTTTGGCAAATAATTTAATTCTTCATTTTCGTCCGTTAACAGAATTGCCCGGAAGAAGGTCTTTCTTAACACTTTCCTTGTTTTACCAGTACGCCGTACGGGCAGAGCTTTCGGGCCTTTACTGATTTGCCCGTACGGCGTACGTGCAATCTGATTTCTATTTCACTATCTTCGCTGATTTTTATTTCGCTGTATTTTTTCTAATTTTAGTAACAAATTATTCGTATAGATGACGATAGTTGTCCAGTAAATGATAGTTTGCAGTTTATCGTATTTTCTACTCTGATTGGTTCAAAAGCGCGGGTTTTTTTCGCATGTTTTGTATCAGAAGACAAATTTTTATCTTTCAGTGTATAGACTTCTGGTTATATTTTACTAATCGTCTAATAATTTTATTGATGTAAGAGTTGAATAATATATTTTTACTTTTAAATAATGGATAATTCAGAGCGTATGGCGATAATTTCTTGTGATTAGAACTGTGACTCGGAATCAGAAACTGAATTATCTGTAAATGATAGTACCGAAAGTTTACTAGATGACCTGGATAGTAGTGACTCTGATAGTAGTACAGATGGAATTAGTCAAGTCAGACAAGTTTTTGAAATTAATTGTGATAATCCTTCGGATCCGCCTCCTAGATTTGCTTTCACTGGAATTAAAAAAATTAACTTGGATGTCGATGACACTAAAGGTAAACTTCAGTTCTATGATGCTTTCATGGAAAGAAAAAAGTTGTAATAAATGTTTAAAAATATTAGAAATGCTAATTTTAATAACATACCTTTACTTAAAAATGTAAAATAAACAAATAAATGCAATAAAAATGTGACATTTTTTTGACCGAATTCTGAAAAAAAAATGAAACTGTCAAACGGTTAAGCACTAAGCCCCAGTTTAATTAGGCCTCTCTAGTAAAATCTGACCTCAGCACTCTTTTTCATATTCAAGCCAATAAAATTAAGATTAACGAAATTTAAAACAATTTAGAATATTCATGTTTCATTTTCCATATCATTTGATGAAATATTCTAATCAAGCATTGATTCTAAAAGAAAAAGAAGGATGTTGATAGTATCGAAATATATTTATAAATCTACGAGGACTATTAAGCATTTTTTAAAACTAATAAAATCTATTTAGCTTAGTCTGGAGCACTACAGTAAATTTTGCACAATAAATAAGTAGCCTAGGGCTGCTTCTTAACGTTCTAAAAACTTATTAAATAGAAATAGGAGAAAAAGTCATTTTGCGAATTGTTATATTTAAAATGATATTCTAAACTATGTTTGAAAACATTATTTGTTTAACACAATACTACTAAGTAAAACTCAAGGATCCTCATAAAAGTCTTAAGCGGCTAGAAGAAGGGGCTGTAATTGCATGTAAATTTTAAAAAATTAAACAAATTCTTAGTAAATTTAGAGTATACATTTTATGCTTATATTAACATTTCAGTTCGTTATAAATAAGGTTTAAAAAATTGATATCGGTAATGACATAAAAATCCAACACTATTTGTTTTGTATTTACATTTTCAACAAATTCGAGGCATTTCTAACTAGGGCATCAATTATTGATAACTAATTAAATTTTGAAGCCCCATATGAAACCTGATATTCAAAAGGTATCACTGAAAATAAAAATACGTTAAAATATTTTAAACTATTCATTAATTCTTAACTTATAAACTTCAAATGAAATTGAAGTAAACGAGAGGTTTAAAGCAGATACCAAACGCTTGTAATAAATAGCAATGCAACAGTGGTTTTCTGACAAACTGAATCAGTTTAATTGATGAAAGTTGGATAAAATCTTTTTATTGTTATTTTTGAGAATAATTACATACCTCCGTTTAAAAAATTTATACGTACTTAAAAAATTAATTGTTATTCATATAACAAAAATTTATTTTTATTTCTGAGTTGGTAAGAATTCATTTCAGGGAGCAGAACTCTTTTGAGATTTTAAAATAAAATTAAATTAAATTTCGTATTTTATGGGTATTTTGCAATATTGAATATATTAACTTGAATAAAATAATACCAGGTAGATTTATATATTAGGTAATTATTTACTGGGATATAAAAAAATAAGATCGCAAGTCTTTGATTTTGTCTTTTGAAAGCCCGTATACCTAATTTTTACATTTATTGATTTTCCATTCTTTCTTTTATTATTTATGTTACGTTATGAAACATATTTCATTCATCGCCATAAATGCCGTATGATATTAATTTTACGTATACATATAACGTACAGTATTTAATTTTACCTTTTGAAAAAGAAAATTTATGTTGTTAAATAGAAAATTTTATTTTAAAGGAATTTTTCTTGGTGTTTTTATAACTTGGTATCTACAAAAGTATTTAAGATATAGTTTTGAAATTTAGTTCACCTATTAATACGAAAATGCTGAATAAAATAAATTTCATTAGTTGAGTTATGAGGAAAAATATTGATATTTTTGATGAAATTGTATGGCCAAGATAAAGGATATTTTATCTTACAAAAAAAAAAACTTAATTTTTTTTTTAAATTGAGTAATTATAAAAACTTTAATACAAATATTAATCAATATTTTATATATTTCCTAAAATTAAGTTATTTTTATGATATGAGATTGAAATGTCAAATGCGCAGGAGTATAATACAGTTAGACAGATGAAAAAAACTATGATAAATTTATTTTAAATATAAATAGAATACTTTGAATGCATACAAAACTGTATTATAGGCACGAATATATTTTCATAGCTACACTAGCGATTTGGGACTTATATAAGCATTATTTATTTTTTATATCAAAAGCATTGTACTGAACTATGAGATTTCGTTCTGCTTTGTAACTATAAATGTGTGCGAAGAACTTTTATACAGAAAACAATATGGCGATGATGTGATCAAACATCCCATTTTGAATTCAGAATACTAGTTGATACTTGTTTAAAGGTATCCAAGTATTTAAAATTTAACTGAAAATGAGAACGAAGAGTGGTGAAAGATCACGCAGAACTTTTAAAAGTTGCTACAGAAGTAATGATGCGAAATTGGCAATACTTCTTAATTGTGTTGGTGAAGAATCTGAGGAATTATTTAGAATGTTTCGCCTAACTTTTGAATAAAAGTGGTCTAAGAGTTGTCTGAGATTCAGTCGAAAATTATTCTAGTCCCAGATGAACTATTGCAATGGGGTAGATATATATTCTATTCCCAATATCAAGGACCGTAGATGAATTAGCATCAGTAATGTATGGTACAGACGTAAAGTAAGTAATACGAAAAGGTAAGAGTCCTTAAAATTATAATAATAAAACTAAAGTAAACAAGTATTAAAAAAAGCGTAATGAGGTGATTGTTGGCTTTCAAAATTAATTTATTTTCTTTTAAATCAATCGGCTAGAAAAATTGTTATTAATAATATTTTTATGTAAAAGTATTTACCCTTTCGAAGCAAAATATATCCCCGCGAATACATTTTCTGTTTAATAGGATCATTTTTACTTATAGGGTACATTTTAGAATAAAAGTTATTTTATGCATCTACAAAATAAAAGTTATTTTGTGCATCTACGAAAAATGCTAGGAGGAAAATAATTTTATTGAATATATTTATTTTTTTAAGCCCAAACAACACTTATGAATACAAAATGCACAGATAATACTTTTCTAAATTTATTATTTTTAATTACATTTATTTAATTAGTTATAAAGTAAATATTTGATAAATTTCAAAAACATATTATCGTAATAATTGGTAAGAATGGTTTCAGATATTCATAAAATTTTACGAAAACTTTTGTTTTGAAAATATGTGTAAAGTAATTATGAAAATAAATTTTATATTGTAGTAGTAATTGTACTTATTATAGGATAAAGGTATAAAAAATGCATTGATTCTCACTGCTGGTTATATTTAAGATTTAATTAGTCAGGAACATCTTATTTCCTGTCAAATTTCGACTAACTTAAAGTCTATTGTTACCTTGAAATCGTCCGAGTAATTTTACAAAAAAAGGGTAAAAATATAAACGTTGTGAAATTAGTGGTTCTATTCACCAGTTTCTCAATTTAAATAAATCACTACAAGATGAAGCAGAGATGTCATAAATCACCCAATATGGTAAATGAAATAAATTCTTAAAAATGTCTGGACGATTGAAAAATCGGAATATTTTCTTTCTTTTCGTTTCTTGAGTCAAAAGAATGTATAAACATTTAAAGATTTTTTGAAGAACCGTACTTAATATTTATCTTATAGTCTATAAGAAAATTTAAAATTAGTTTATACAATATTTTAAGCATTAAATAAATTCCACAAATATTATTTACCTATCATATGGTAGTTGGGGTTTAGAAAAATATGGTTTCAACATGTTATAGTTCAACATGTTATAGTCATGGCATGCTAGTTGTGTTGTTGAATAATTAAAAGAAATGCTCTACTTTAATTTCTGTAATAATTTTATTTTTGTAAAGAATTCAATTAGTACATTTTTATACAGTGAAATTTTCAATTTGATTTATGACAAGATTACCCATCATATTGTAGTTGGGGTATAGAAAAATATGGTTTCAACATGTTATAGTTTTCGCATGTCCTGCTAGTTGCCGTATTGTTGAATAATTAAAAGAAATGCTCTACATTAATTTCTGTAATAATTTTATTTTTGTAAAGAATTCAATTAGTAAATTTTTATACAGTGAAATTTTCAATTTGCTTTATGACAAGATTACCCATCATATGGTAGTTGGGGTATAGAAAAATATGGTTTCAACATGTTATAGTTTTCGCATGTCCTGCTAGTTGCCGTGTTGTTGAATAATTAAGAGAAATGCTCTACATTAATTTCTGTAATAATTTTATTTTTGTAAAGAATTCAATTAGTAAATTTTTGTGCAGTGAAATTTTGAATGACAATTTTTTTTCTCATAACGAACTTTATTTTAAGGATACTTGACTGTATACAAAATTAAAATAAACGAAACACAACGAATTAAAATAAATGAAAAGTTTGACTGTATTTTGTAAATAGTTTATAAAAGGAAAGGTATGATTCAAAATTATATTTGTAACTATGTTCTGTTTAGCAATAAACTATATTTGGATCTGTGAAGAATGTTAATGAAGAAAAAAGGTATATAGAATCAAAATAGTACCAAATAGTCTGCCTTTTTTTACCAAGAAAAAGTTTATTGTTCCTTTAAAGCAATAATTCACCAAATATTACATGCATTTTTCTATTAATTTTAAGTTACGTTGGTCACACACACACACACACACACACACACACTATATATATATATATATATATATATATATATATATATATATATATATATATATATATATATATATATATATATATATATATATATATATATACATATATATATATTTAAAACTTTTACAAAAGGATAGACCTTGAAAAAGAATTTGGAAAAGAATAATTAAATAGCTCCATTTAAAAATTTATACATACTTAGAAAAAATAATTCTTTTTCACATGACAAAACATTTATTTTTATTTCTGAGTGGAGAATAATTCAATTCAGGGAGCAGAATTTGAGTTAATCGAATATTTACGTACGTAAAACAAACAATGGTTTTGACTCCACATTCAAAAATGTTTCCCGAAATTAAGACTTTTTCAGAAAACTTAGTATGAAATTTGACTTTTACAGAATATCTTCAATAGTTAAAATAATATAAGGAATAAAATTAACTACGAAGTTTAAAACCTTAAAGAAACATTAAAATAATAATTGTAAAATTATTCTTTTAGTAAATAAAATATTTCAAAAGGCGTCACATATCTCTTACTTTTTAGAAACATGTCATGAATGAAAGAGTTATTCAATGAAACCTAAACTTAATACCAAACTAATTAATTAATGCTATTATAATAACTAATTAATTTTGATGAGACTTGAATTAATTATGTATACTAATTAATTAATTTCAAAAAGGTTTTTATACCAATTCTCTGACATTTTCTCATATAAAATATAATAATTAATTTGCAATGAAATTATCTAGATTCATTTAAAAAAGGTTTTTGGTGTGATACCACGTTGTATAAAATATATATATATATATATATATATATAATATATATATATATATATATATATATATGTACTGCTTTTTGTATGATTATAACAATTCCCCATGCAGAAAAGTTTTGATATTTTAAGTTCTAAAATGTTACAATATATTAATTAACTAAATAAATGTGACATGTTACTGCAGGATTTCTATCATTTCTACATCATTAATTAATATGATGCATTAATTATATTTTTCATTGCTTGAAAAAAAGGTTATAATTTTAGTAATTAATGCTTATTTTCTGAAATTTTTGTTCCTTTAAATGTTGTTGTATTTTAGAATTTACTTTCAAAACAACAAAGGTTTTGTGCTAAAGAAATTGTTTTAATCATGCACGAAAGCTTAATGCTTTAAATTTTTTAAAATTTGGTGTTACTTAAAAAGGAATTCTTGATAATTTTTTATGCAAAAATTTTTATATAATATAATAGAAAAGAAAAAAATTAATATGTATTAATTGACTGGAATGTAATTTAGATCTCACTGAATAATTTCTTAATTTGCGGCATATTACCATAAAGGTTAAGGGGTCTATGACCCCTTAAATTATTATTATAGGTTCTGTTAGATTCTTGAAAGATTTTTTTTTTTTGTATAAACCTAAAACTGTACCTTAGTTTTGTGACCTACGTTGGTCGATAGATGTGAAGTCAGTCGAAACGCAACACGAGAACAATTAAAATTATAGAAGAGGACTTTTATATTTTTTCTATTTAATTTTTTTTTAAGTTTATTTAAATTTCATTCATGGAAGTGAGGAAGGAAAATATTTGATGGTGACAGAAATCTGTTCAGCTCATCACACTGAATTAAGACTGCAGCTTTGTTTTATTACCAGTGCATAATAAATTCAAACAGCAACGGTAAAATAAAACGGTCTCATTTCCATGCATGTTAAATTCTCCGAAAAATTTCCTCAATATTATTTCTGCAGTACATATCACTGATGTAGGTTTGGTTTGGTTTGGGGCTCTACGGTCTACTGTAAGGCAATACTAAGGCTAATGAGACCGGGACCTACAGCTTAAAGCCGATTCCGAACGGCTACTAACATCCATGCTACAGTGGGATTAGAACCTACGAACTCCTGTACCGAAGGTCAGTATCCTAATCAATCGGCCATCGTTCGTCCACTGAGGTAGGTCAAAGCAATTCAGCAAATAAGGTGTCAGAAGAAAGAAAATTTTCCGGAGCAGTGACGAATTGTAATTTCAGTCTGTAAAGGTTAGCGATTTTGAAAATAGTTAAACATTTCTATAAATCATCAAACTGTTGTTATACTTCTTATTTGATCCTCTTCAGGAGAGTTGATTTTTCGGGGATAATTTGAGGGCATTTAAAGCCAGTGTTCTTCGATTCCAGGTTGCATAATTTTCTAGTGAAATACGGTATTGATTTAACCTTTTATTTAATAAAAGATAACAATACTATACTAACACATTGTGTGCGGGTACATTTCGCAGCTGATTTGTACCGAGAGCTGGCGTTTTGCGCTTAAATTTAGTTATTCAGTTAAATCTCAATAGATCAAAAATTATTTAATTTTACATCAGTCGATGGACTGATGTAAAAACTAGTTTTTATTTGTCTAATTTTTTCCAGAATCTATGTAATAGACAAGAACATTCGGCTTCGTTTTCCTGTATATATCATTATTTTTGTACCCATAAATAAACCATGCTGTTACACTAACCCGTGCTAGTGCCTGACACGAGCTCAAGTATCAGTCGTCAGAAAACGTGCTAGTACTTGTCCCGCATACAATGTGTTAATGATGATTGCTTACATACTTTAGAAAACTTATTTTACACGGGGATTCATAAATCATAATTATTGTCCTATTATTATTTGTGTGGTACAGTTTTCTTTCGTAGGTTTTCTCATAAAACAGTCGAACGAGGGCCAAATGGCTAATCTCATTAGATGATCTCGATTTCTATATCTCGAGGGCAAAAATCTCATTAATCCTATCAAAACAGTAGACTGTAGTGCTACTAACTACCCAACTCATAAAACAAATTTGAGGAATAAAATGTCAAAGAAAGAAAATATCCCAACCAAAAATTAAAAAGTAATAAATATCTTTCTAAATATTAATTAGTTTTAGCTTTTGTGTTTTATTCCATCAACATATTTTAATTTAGGCTTATACATAATTTTATTTAAATAAACAATTTTCACAAACATATTTACCCATCATACGAATAGGAGGGGGGAGGCAATTTAAAGATATAGTTTCAACTTAACAGGTTTCGTACGTCACGCTTGTTGAAGTATAATTGAATTATTAGAAAAATTGACAGGCAACGTTTCCTGAAATAATCAAGTTTTTAACTAAGGTTACATTTAAGGATTTTTTTTATAAAAGAAGCATTTTGAAATAGATTTTTTTTTATATGAGGAGCCTTTTTTTCATATAACAAACTTCTTATGGAGACTTGACTGTATACAGGCACACACGCGATCAAGCGCGATTTCGAATTGCGGGAGTAAGATAAATTTCTAGTTAGCGGAGGATGGATAATCAGGTGTCAGGTGCAGGTGTCTCCTTCCCACGAATCCTGATTCCATCTCGTTTGGTGCCTAATGGAAAATGGTGACAGCGCGTGATGGATGACCAGCTTCCACCTTAATGAAGGTTCAGCCGATCACTCTCTTTACTTGCTCGTGGGCGATGGAGAGACGAAACATTGTCATCGTCCGAAAATTAGGAATTTGAGAAATAGGGGAGAATAGCGACGTCTTAGAACAGTGATCCCTAAAGCGGTACGCAAAGTGATACATGGGAGTAACAGCGCTGCCAGAAATTTTCTTTGGGAAGAAGTGAAGGTGGGGTAAAATCCAAACTGTAATTTTCGTTGAGAACTTTCCAATTAGAGAAATATCAAGATTAACCCCTTAATGCAAAGTTTTTCTTTTAAAAAGGTCTGGCAAAAAAATAAATTTTTCAATGTAAAAAACACAATTCAGAACTTTGTCTCGCCAAAAAAAAATTACAAAAATACCAAAATAATCAAAATTTTTAATGCAATTTCGGATTTTGATAACATTGCAGAAAATAGTTGAACATTGTAATATTACAAGCACATCGACCTTTTTTATCTTTCTTTTCGAATTCCCATTTCAGAATAAACTTTATTATCAGTAAAAATACTTATTTATACTTTTAAAACATAAATAATAACAATACTAGTACTTATAAAATTAATCAAAATTCAATTTTGTGTGATATATTTCGATACAAGGTGCAGCAAATAGCCAACATTTCAACTATTACAAATGTAACGACACTCTTTTCTTTTTCTTTTTTCCTTTGGTATATCTTTTAGCACAACACACAGCGTAATATCTACAAAAGTACAATGCCGCTCGAATTATCTCGAGTGTGCACAGTTTGGCCAGTTTAGCGCGCTCGAGTTAACTCGAGCGTGTACGTTAAGGGGTTAAAGAATTTTGTACCCAAAGCTAAAAAATTTGAGCTTGATAAAAGACTTGCACATAGTTATTAAAAACTGAGAATTATGTTAATAAAAATTACCTGATAAAGCGAAGCTACATTAATTCCTTCAATAATTATCTTTTACTTTAAGATGTTTATTTCAAGTTTCTATATATTGCCATAGCTTGTTATTTAGTTACATGTTTAGAGTAAAACGTTCCATTCTTTAGAAAATCTAGATTGAGTCATAGCTAAACCATAATTATAAAAGGTCATATACTTTTATCTTATTGCATTATGATAATTATTTACGTATGTAAAAAACTGCTACAAAAATATATCTTATTCTGGTAACTGCACATTCAGAAAGTGTAGAAAAAAAGTAAATCCTTAACTAATGGGGAGGGCTTAAGCCCTCTTAAATCCCTTCCTTTCTTGGTTGAATCGCTTCTTGGGGTTAAAGAAACAGATTTATGATCAATTGTACCTACATGACCACACATAACGCGATTTTGCTCTTCCATATTTAGTAGCAGGGAAAGAAGTTTTACCATTTAGTTTTACATATCTGCGTAGAACAGCTTTCTGAAATGGTACGAATTCAATAAAAATTTAAAAATAAACTAGAGTTATTAACTGGTTTTGGAATTGTATTTGCAGATGCTAACAGACCAAATTTTATTGGTATTATTAAACAAATACAATTACACTGGTTAAATTCAATTCTAATTCGAAATGTAAACTGTTAAATTGATTTAAATGTGTGCATATTATTAATAACAAATAAATAAAAAACAAATTGAGTATTGACTGCAAAACACATACACATACACACGCGTGCGCTCTACTTTTTATTTGTTCAAAATTGTTTGAGCAAGACAAACGTGTAGTAGGTGGAGGAAAGGTAATTAGGTGTCATCTACAGATATCACTTTCCCACAATTCCTGATTCCATCTCGTTTGGTGCCTAATGGAAAATTGTGGCAGCGTGTGATCGATGGCCAGCTCCTACCTTTAATGAAAGTGCATCCTATCACTCTCTCTACTTATTCGTGGCCAATAGTGAGACGAAACATTGTCATCGTCCTGAAATTAGGTTGTGAAATTGTAGGGGGATAGCGACTTCATAGAACAGTGACCTGTAAGTTGGGAGATTGAATGTGACACATTGTGGCAGTACCGCAGACTGAATTTTTTAAAATTTAACTTAATTTAAATGTGTGCATGTTATTAATAACAAATAAATAAAAAAACAAATTGAGTATTGACTGCACAACACATACACTTACATACGCGTGCGCTCTATTTTTTATTTACTCAAAATAGTTTGAGTAAGACAAATGTGGAGTAGGTGGAGGAGGGGTAATTAGGTGTCATCTACAGACATCTATTTACCACAATTCCTGATTCCATCTCGTTTGGTGCCTAATGGAAAATTGTGGCAGCGTGTGATCGATGGCCAGCTCCTACCTTTAATGAAAGTGCATCCTATCACTCTCTCTACTTATTCGTGGCCAATAGTGAGACGAAACATTGTCATCGTCCTGAAATTAGGTTGTGAAATTGTAGGGGGATAGCGACTTCATAGAACAGTGACCTGTAAGTTGGGAGATTGAATGTGACACATTGTGGCAGTACCGCAGACTGAATTTTTTAAAAATTTAACTTAATTTAAATGTGTGCATGTTATTAATAACAAATAAATAAAAAAACAAATTGAGTATTGACTGCACAACACATACACTTACATACGCGTGCGCTCTATTTTTTATTTACTCAAAATAGTTTGAGTAAGACAAAATGTGGAGTAGGTGGAGGAGGGGTAATTAGGTGTCATCTACAGACATCTATTTACCACAATTCCTGATTCCATCTCGTTTGGTGCCTAATGGAAAATTGTGGCAGCGTGTGATCGATGGCCAGCTCCTACCTTTAATGAAAGTGCATCCTATCACTCTCTCTACTTATTCGTGGCCAATAGTGAGACGAAACATTGTCATCGTCCTGAAATTAGGTTGTGAAATTGTAGGGGGATAGCGACTTCATAGAACAGTGACCTGTAAGTTGGGAGATTGAATGTGACACATTGTGGCAGTACCGCAGACTGAATTTTTTGGGGAGAGGGAGTAGTGGTGAGAGCTAATACCCAAACTGTATTTTCAGTTGAGAATGTTATAATTTCAATATCATGTTGTTTAAAGGAGTCTGCATCTAAAGACAGAAAATAAATTACTCTCAGCGAAAGATTCTAAGTTTCCTTATTTGCAATTGTCTGAAAGTTTAGGGAACAATATTGATAAAACCCCCTTGATAAAGTGGGCTAAGCAATTTATTTTAGAATGAGTTTTACTTTAAGCTCTTTATTTATACCCAAGCTCTTTACTTTATTTCTATCTCTTGCAACAAATTGGTGCTCACTAAAATAGGTTAAAGGTGAAACACTGAATTCTATTATCATTTAGACAGTAGTTTGTTGATAAGTTTTCTTCTCTACTTTTATGAGCAAAAAATAACATATTTAAAGAGGATCACATATTTGTATTTTATTAGCTTGAAGTTAAGAAGTTATTCTATTATTGAAAAATGAAATACAAAAGTTTAAAACTTCTATTACATTTTTACTATTCTGCATTCTGATAATTTGACATTCAGTAAACGTAGAAAGCAAAATACATTAAAGTGGGAAGAGATTGAAAACTTTCTTCACTCCGTGGCAGTGTCACTGCTTGAAATGACTACAAAACGTAGATTCACCATCCCATGTGACCGTGTACAACTTGAGGACGATGTTCCAGATTTAGTAAGTACAGCAAAGAATGCAATCTTACAATTTAGTTCTAAATAACTGCATGTATTTTAATGCCACTAATGCAAACCGAATAAAATAATAAATTAGGGTTAGGACCATATTTTCAAATCTAATTGACAGAGAGCATTAAGAAAGACATTTTTTTATAATATTTCTTATCAAATAATATCCCATTTGCCATATTAATCTTTAATTTAAATTGTAGATTAATAATTAACTTTATTTAAATGCATGTATACAGTTTAAAATTAATAAATAACAAATGAAAAGAATTTGACTCTCAACACTCAGATACACATATACAGCATTTCTTCTTAGGAGTATAATCATAAAAGAATTTAAAGATTTTCTTGTATAGAATGCTCAAAGTACAATAAACTGTACTTTATGTTATATTTATGTTGGCATCTGACTGTTAGTTGGTTATGCTTAAATGAACATGACTTCTCAGAAATTCAACAAGCTACAAATTTGATTATGTCTATATGATAGTGTGTCTAGGTTCATTTGTATATACTCTCACTCAGAAACGCACCGGAATAGAAAGAAGGGTGAAATTATATTACGTCTCTATGCCTGTCCGTGTGTGAAAACTGTTGCTCAAAATCACAGTGTGCTAGAAAGGTGAAATTTGGATATATCTAAATATAAGTGTCTGTAGCTTCGTATATGAGCCTGATCACTCAGAAATGCAACGCGACAGTAAGGCGGACGAAATTAGATTACATTTGCGTGTCTGATCGTGGGTGAACACAATCACTTAAAATCGCTAGTGGAATGAAATTCGGCTATGTAAGCGCTCGAGTGTATTTGTCTATAGGTGTGTAACACGATCTCTTATGCAACAGGGTAACAAAAGAA
>CM063503.1:99576675-99581675 GCA_032207245.1 Pardosa pseudoannulata | reverse complement strand
TCTTTAGACTTTCGAGAAATGCCTTTCTTTGAATTTCAATCCTGTTTGGGCCGAACGATGGCCAATTGGTTAGGGCGCTGACCTTCGTTACCGGAGTTCGTGGTTTCGAGTATTACAGTGGCATGGTTTTAGCCGTTCGGAATCGGCTTTAAGCTGTAGGTACCGGCTTCTTTAGCCCTCGTGTTACAAAAAGTAGACCGTAGAAATCCAAACTAAACCAAACCAAACCAATCCTGTTTGTAGTATTTCATTAGCGATGCCTTACCATCTCATAATACACGTACGCAGTTCTGGTAGCTCCATGTATTGAAACACAATACGAACTTATTCAATGCATATATGTATATATAAATATAACATGTTAGAAATTTAGAGTTGGCGTAAATCATTTCTATACTTTTAGTTGCTTAGCATTAGGAGGAAAAGAAACTAAACAAGAGCGTATTCGATTTATTTGCACACTAATAAGGGTTTAATTTTTATTTTTTACTCTTACTATTTTTATTTTTACTTTTATTTTTTACTCTATTTTTTACTCAGTATAGAATCTCATAAGATCCGTATTGACTTAATCGGACGCTGAGTGCTAATGGTGGTTTGGTTTGGTTTGGAGCGCTACGGTCTACTGTTTTGCACAATAGGGCTGATGAGACCGGGACCTACTGCTTAAAGCCGATTCCGAATGGCTACGAACATCCATGCAACAGTGGGATTCGAACCAACGAACTCTGTAACGACGATGAGCGCCCTAATCAATCGGCCAGCGTTCGTTTAATGTTGTAAATTTGGGAAAGAACCTTCTCTGTTAACAAACCACAGGAATGTTAAATTCATGAATTTCCCTGGAAAAGTATGGTTTGTCCCACTTGAGAGATTCAAGTTTCAATCAGTTCTTCAGTCAATTGGTTTTGCCGGTGAACGTGCGGTATACGCAGTTCTGTTTTCTAAAATGTACTGTAATAAAAATAGGTGTTCAAATAACTCGGATTTCGACAGACATTTCTGGACTTTAAGTGAAATAATGCCTGATCACAACTGCATTTAGGCTTTTCCGTGTCTATCCCTAGAAAATGTATTTGAGCTAGTTTCTTATTCTCCAAGTTAATTTGAATGACTGCCAACAAGTTCGGGAGATTATCGAGACAGGGCCTCGCCTGCTTCCTTGATTTATTTCATGCCATAACGTACATAGTACATCAGAGTGTTTTTGTATTACTATTCACCCACATAATCCTTGGCCGAACGCAAGCCGATTGGTTAGGGCGCTGATCGTCGGTACCGGAGTTCGTGGGTTCGAATCCCACTGTGATATAGATGTTCGTAGCCGTTCGGAATCTCCTTTAAACAGTAGGTCCCGGTTTCATTAGCCCTCGTGTGCAAAACAGTAGACCGCAGCGCTCCAAACCAAACCAAACCACATATTCCTTGTCTAAAGTAATAATTTATAAGTTGAAAAATAAAACTAAAATCAAGTTTTTTCACTGTAAATAGATTAAAATTTCTTTTAATCTAGGAATAATGTGAATAATTCGAAACTTTAAAATATAAACACCTTGTTCAGTATAAAATCAATAAAAAGGAAAAAAATTCAAGAAAATGTTATTTCAGAAAAAAGCCAATTTTTCAATTACTTCCAAGTTTCACGTTTCACAGAAAATAATTTTTCACATCGAAAAACGAAATTTTTTATCCATCTCCCAGACACTCAACCTCGTTTTTCTTCCTGCGAGTGAAGATTCAACTATGTAGCAGGGATGCGTAAATATATAGATAAATTTGTACAAGGAATAAAAGAAAGAATAGTTATACCTAGGGGTATCGCAAAGTTTTGAAGCATAAGTACTGAGAAATAATCTAGTTGTTTATATAAAATTTATTCTCCATATTAATTCATTCTAACATACGTTTTAATGTATAGATATTAAAAGAAATTTGATTCGTTTCATGAAGTATTAATTTAAAATAACATGGTATTCGGAGATGATAAAGACTCACGGTAAGATTATACAATGACGGTGTTTGAAGGTTTAAAGAACTTTGGAAAAAATGTATAACGTTGAATGATGGTAGTGTAAAAATAATATCAGAATAACAATAAATAAGTTTTATATTCATTATATTTTATAATTACTAAAACTCTCCGATATTCCCAAGTTTATATACAGTGTGTTTTCGGAGGAAATTAAAGGGTTCTTAGGAGACATCAAGACAAACACAAATTGTAATGTAACATGTGGTTACAAATTTTGTTCCGTTATAAATAGATGGCCAAGAGAATACTGATTTTGGGTGACATAGTTTATAAGTTCAAATTCTACTATGGTTGTTTAAAGCATAAGTACTGAGAAATAACCTAGTTGTTTATATAAAATGTATTTTCCATATTAATTCATTCTAACACGCGTTTTAAAGTATAGATATTAAAGAAATTTGATTCGTTTCATGAAGTAGTAATTTAAAATAACACGGTATTTGGAGATGATAAGGACTCGCGATATGATTATACAATGAAGGTTTTTGAAAGTTTAAGGTCTACGTTAAAAACGTCATTTTTTGCCAAAAATCATAATTTTTTTATTTTTCTCTACTGTAAAATTTCAACTTTTAGGCTTCTAAATATGTTTTTGTTTTTTCTCTACGGCATTTTAAAGAAATGTTAAAGCTGTTTAAATATCAGTGACAGCTGTCAGAAATAAACGGAAGTAGCAACTTCGACACCTGAAGTTGTGAATTTAAAGCCTTTTAAAGAGCCTTTTTTGGACAACACTTTTTAAATTTTCATGAAGATTAGTTTAATCATTTTTCTAGTATTTTTAATAATTAGCAACTTGGCAATTAGAAAGTTATGAAGCAAGAAAGTGTGGGGAATTTTATGAAAACAACTTTAACTATTAAATTTTTCAATAGTTAAAGTTGCTTTCATAAACTTCAAATGCGTTTTTCTCAGAACGGTATTTTTAAGAAAATGTTGAATCTTGAAATATGATTTCTCAAAATGTTCTTAAAATATTTTGTTGAAAATTATTATGAATGCTTTTTATATTATTTACTAGTGAACGACCTAAAAGCTTTATATTTCGACAATTTTTAATGATGTTACACTCATTGTTAGATATAAAGGTAATGAAAATTCGTTAAAAATTCTATGTGTATGATTTTGAAGGACCAAAATTTTTTACCAAATGTAAATTAAGCAAAGATTTTAGGGGATTCACTAGTCCAGTGTATAAGAAATGTGTTGCATTCAAAAATATTGAAATAATTTAATTTATTAAAAAATTAGACCTTTTGAAAAAAACTTGTTTTTTACTAAATTTTCTTTATTTATTACAAATTTTATAAAAGCTTATCCAGGAATAAATTATTTTAGTGCAATTCTCTATGATAATATAAAAAATAAATCTAGAAATGTAAAAACATTAACTAGTTTCTAGGTTTAAAGAAAAAAGTTCTCTAATGGATACCTTAAAGAACTTGTGAGAAAAAATGTATAACATTGAATGATGATAGTGTAAAAATGATATCAGAATAACAATAAATAAGTTTTACCTTCATTATATTTTATAATTACTAAAACTCTCCGATATTCCCAAGTTTATATACAGTGTTTTTTTGGAGGAATCTAAAGGGTTCTTAGGAGACATCAAGACAAACACAAATTATAATGTAACATGTGGTTATAAATTTCGCTCCGTTTTAAATAGATGGCCAAGAGAATACTGATTTTGGGTGCCATAGTTTATAAGCTCAAATTCTACGATGGTTGTTTGAAGCAGAAGTACTGAGAAATAACCTATTTGTTTATATAAAATTTATTCCCCATATTAATTCATTCTAACACACCTTTTAAAGTATAGATATTAAAAGAAATTTGATTCTTTTCATGAATTATTAATGTAAAATAACATGGTATTCGGAGATGATAAAGACTCGCGATATGATTATACAATGAAGGTTTTTGAAAGTTTAAGGTATCAGTCTACGTTAAAAACATCATTTTTTGCCAAAAATCATATTTTTTTTTTATTTCTCTACTGTAATATTTCAACTTTTAGGCTTCTAAACCTGTTTTTGTTTTGCCTCTAGTGCATTTTAGAGAAAAGTTACAGATGTTTAAACATCAGTGACAGCTGTCAAAACAAAACGGAAGTAGCAACTTCAAAACCGGAAGTTGTGAATTTAAACCCTTTCAAAGAGCATTTTTTGGAGAAAACTTTTTTAAATTTCATGAATATTACTCTAAACATTTTTCTAGTATTTTTAGTAATTAGCAACTTGACAATTAGAAAGTTTTGAAGCAAAAAAGTGTGGAGAATTTTAAACATGTATTTTAATTTTTTAATAGTTAAAATTGCTTTCATAAACTTCAAATGCGTTTTTCTCAGAATGGTATTTTTAATAAAATGTTGAAAGTTGAAATGTGATTTCTCAAAAAGTTCTTAAAATATTTAATTGAAAATTATTATGAATGCTTTTGATATTATTTACTAGTAAATGACTTAAAAGCTTTAAATTTCGTTAATTTTTAATGATGTTACACTCATTTTTAGATATAAAGGTAATGAAAATTCGTTAAAAATTCTATGCGTATGATTTTGAAGGACCAAAATCTTTTACCAAATATAAATGAATCAAAGATTTTAGGTGATTCACTAGTCCAGTGTATAAAAAATGTGTTGCATCAATATATATTGAATTAATTTATTTATTAAAAAATTAGACCTTTTGAAAAAAACCTATTTTTTTACTAAATTTTCTTTATTTATTACAAATTTTATATAAACTTCTCCAGAAATAATTTTTTTAGTGCAATTCTCTATGATAATATGAAAAATAAATATAAAAATGTAAAAACATGAACCAGTTTCTACGTTTAAAGAAAAAAGTTCTCCCAAATGATACCTTAAAGAACTTTGGAAAAAATGTATAACATTGAATGATGATAGTGTAAAAATGATACCAGAATAACAATAAGTAAGTTTTACCTTCATTATATTTTA
>CM063503.1:99551675-99561675 GCA_032207245.1 Pardosa pseudoannulata | reverse complement strand
TGCGATTGGAGATTCATTAATGTAGTAGGTATACAAAAGTAGATAGAAAAGTTTGTACGATGAATGAAAGAATGCATAATTATACGTAAGGGTATCGTTAAGTTTTAATAAGCAATAAAATTATCCTGGTTCTCTGCATGAAGTGTATTCTCTGGATTAATTCATCCTTATATGGAGATTATTTTAAATTAGTTATTAAAATTAAACTTGTTTCATTTCGTAAAGTAGTAGATTAAAGTAATATATAATTCGGAGATGAAAGATTGTTTTAGTATGATTATAGAGTTAAAAAGGTGTTTAAAAGAACAAGAAATCTTGAAGGTTATTTATGAGAAACGGAAGTAATTGCACTCTTTAGATTGAAGATTATATATCATCATGATGTGGAACTGAAATTGGAGAATATAATTTAGTTATTTATTAGAAGTTTAAAGTATATTACATATGTGTATGTGTGTGTTTGTATGTCTATCCATCCTCGAGAGTTGGATGACGCGAAATTCCCTGTTGAAGCTTTTCGATTGAATTGAAACACGAGTATACGCGAGAGAAAGCGGAGGCTGGAGCAGTGTGTCAGTTTTCGCTGTGTGCTCGCTTGTCATTTCGGCGAGCACTTGTCTCAGAAATTCGATTAGAGCGACTGAGTAAACGCGCTGCCCGGGAGCAGAAAAACAACAACGGGGCTTCTATTGCATTAAATCGAACGCGGCTTCCGACAAATATGTCCCGAAGGCAAGTGAACGAATGTATGCATTTATTTCTATATTCGGTGTTATGACAGAACGTCAGAAATTACCGTTTACAAAACACCATCATATATATTAAGCGGAGACAATTTCTTTACTGACATTTTCTGCCAGAGTATATAAAAAAAAAATCCTTAATCTATCCGTCTTCGTTAAAAACGTCATTTTTTGCCAAAAATCATAATTTTTTTTATTTCATTTTTGTAAAATTTCAACTTTTAGGCTTCTAAATATGTTTTTGTTTTTTGTCTACGGCATTTCAAAGAAATGTTACAGCTATTTAAACATCAGTGACAGCTGTGAGAAATAAACGGAAGTAGCGACTTCAGCACCAGAAGTTGTGAATTTAAAGCCTTTTAAAGAGCATTTTTTGGACAAAACTTTTTAAATTTTCATGAAGATTAGTATAATTATTTTTCTAGTAATTTTAATAATTAGCAACTTGGCATTTAGAAAGTTATGAAGCAAGAAATTGTGAGGAATTTTAAACATGTATTTTAATTTTTTATAGTTAAAGATGCTTTCTTAAACTTCAAATGCGTTTTCTCAGAACGGTATTTTTAATAAAATGTTGAGACTTGAAATGGAATTTCTGAAAAAGTTCTTAAAATATTTTGTTGAAAATTATTATGAATGCTTTTGATGGTATTTACTAGTGAATCACTTAAAAACTTTAAATTTGGATAATATTTAATGATGTGTCACTCATAGTTAGATATAAAGGTAATGATAATTTGCTAAAAATTCAATGTGTATGATTTTGAAGGACAGAAATTTTTTACCAAATGTAAACTAAGTAAAGATTTTAGGTGATTTACTAGTCCAGTGTATAAGAAATGTGTTGCGTCAAAAAATATTGAAATAATTTAATTTATTAAAAAACTAGACCTTTTGAAAAAAACCCGATTTTTGACTAAACTTTCTTCATTTATTAGAAATTTTATAAAAACTTCTTCAGGAATAAATTTAAGTGCAATTCTTTATGATAAAATAAAAATAAATCTAAAAATGTAAAAACATGAACTAGTTTCTACGTTTAAAGAAAAAAATTCTCCGAACGTAGACGAATACCTTAAATCGAAATCATCATGAAAATTCTTTTGAACATTCCTTGAAATTTTTCAAATGTTCAAATGTGTTGTTTGTAAAAGCTGAAATGTTAAGAAATTATTCTTCTCCGGAAGACAAAATTACAAATGCATGCATCTGTTTCTATATTGTCCCGACAATACGTAAGAAATTATTGGAGACAAAACACCATTATATATCTTAGGGCAGTGATTCTCAACCTGTGGGGCGCGCCCCCCTAGGGGGGCGCGAGCACACTAATGGGGGGGCGCGAGCATATCCAAGAGAAAATGTTATTTAAAAAAATTGATTAAGTGACTGAAAGGAAAGAACACACACACACATACAAAACAAAATACATTTCGACATATTTAATAATTAACTTATTAAATTAAAACAACTTACTAAATTAAAAACAAATTTAATAATTATTAGTGACATCCTTGGGCCTGTCTTTCAGAGCAAAGTTTTTCGAAGGAGGGTTTAATATTAGAAATGGACACTCTCAGTTCTTTTTCTATATTTAGCTGAGATCTATATTTTGTCTTCAAAGAAGCCTCCGCAGAAAATCCAGTTTCACAAAGGTAAGATGTTGAAAATGGTAGTAGAATGCGAAATGCCCTTGTTTTTAGTGCAGAAAACTCACCACTCCTGCCCAAAATTCAAAGAGTGATTTATTACTAAATTGTCTTTTGGTTTCGCCGCTTGCCGTGAAGTCTATGAAGGTTTCTTCCTCTTCAATTGAGAGTCCTTCGGGAGTATTTTGAAATGGATCCCTCACCCACTTGTAACTTGATATCAGTTTGTCGTCAGCAAGAAAGTACTTTTTAAAATTCTTTGCTAGCATTGCTAAATGATTTTCAATGGTTGCAAAAACAACTTTTACATGTTGTTCTTCAGCCTTGTAAGTTTTAATACAATCATTCAAATTTGCAAACATTGTTAAGTTTTCTTGCTTTAAATTTCTGCTCCACAATTCCAATTTCCTACAAAAAGCATTAACTTTATCACTCGTATTCAATATATGTGTATTTGCTCCTTGCAGATGAAGATTCAAGTTATTTAATTTCTCGAATATGTCGACCATGTAGCTCAATTTCATCACAAATAAACTATCGCGAAAATTCTCAGCGAAAACAGGTATAGACTGCAATTGTTTTGCAAAATTATCTCCAAACATAATTTCTACAATCTGAATTGCGGCTGGCAAAATAAGCTCTTCACCAATGGTGTGAGGCTTTTTACATCTGGCTATTTTATATGAAAGTTTGTAAGAGGCAATTAAAGCTTTTTCATTCACAGACAAAGTTTTTTTAAACAATGATTTTTGCTTTTCATATGATTTTAATTTTAATTCGAAGAATTCTCTGGGTTTGTTTACGTACTCACTATGAAGCGTTTCCAAATGTCGTTTAAGTTTATTAGGTTTCATGCTATTTGCCGCCAACATTTTTGAGCAAATGATACACAGGGGCCTTTCTTCTTCATTTACTTCAGTACTAGTGAACCCAAAATTTAAGTATTCTTGAAAATATTTTCTTGATTTTATTTTCGGAACCACGCTCGTCTGTGTACTTGTTGATGCTTGTCTATCGTCTAATGCTCGCTTACGCCAGCTTAAAAATTTATCCATGATTCTGCATAAGTCTGCTGCCGTGAATATTTAATACCGTGAATTGCAATTACACGAAAATATATATAACATACGCATTAAGAATAGATTCAATAGCGATAAGAAGGATCGACTCGAATGAGATTGTCTGGAATTGAAATTGGCGTCACAGAACTTTCTCCTTCTCCCTATGAGAAAACATTTGTTCACATCTGCGCACGCTCCTAACTTAACTTTTAAGCTGACCAGACAAATTCCAGACAAATCGAAACTTCTCGCGAAACCGTGAGAATGCCCGACATGGCGGGACGCAAGAGCAATAAAAAGGCATAGGATTATTGTTTTTTCAATGCTGAGTATCAGTGTTGCAAAATGTCAATAAATTTCCGTATTCTTGGTAATTTGCAAAGTTTAAAATTAAGGTTGTAGTGCAGGTTTAGCGTCATAATGCTCAAAATACATTATTATTGTATACATTTTATTGTACGCGGTGGGGAGGGGGGCGCGATGAAAATTATGATTGAAAATTGGGCCGTGAATACTAAAAGGTTGAGAAACACTGTCTTAGGGAATTCCGCGTCATCCAATTCTGGAGTATGGATAGACATACAAACACACACATACACATATGTAATATACTTTAAACTTCTAATAAATAACTAAATTATTTTCTCCAATTTCAGTTCCCCATCATGATGAAATATAATCTTCAATCTAAAGAGTGCAATTACTTCCGTTTCTCATAAATAACCTTAAAGATTTCTTGTTCTTTTAAAAATCTTTTTAATTCTATAATCAAGCTAAAAGAATCTTTCATCTCCGAATTCTATATTACTTTAATCTAATACTTCACGAAAGGAAACATGTTTAATTTTAATAACTAATTTAAAATAATCTCCATACAAGGATGAATTAATCCAGAGAATGCACTTAATACAGAGAACCAGGATAATTTTAGTGCTTATTAAAACTTAAAGATACCCTTACGTATAATTATACATTCTTTCATTACTCGTTCAAACTTTTCTATCTTCTTTTGTATACCTAATACATTGATGAATCTTCACTCGCAGGACAAAAACGAGAATGTGTTTCTGAGAAAAGGATAAAAAAATTCTTTTTTCGATGCAAAAAAGTGTTTCTAGTGGGTTGTGTAATTTAGAAGTAATTGAATTTTTTTTAAATAATATTTTCTTAAAATGTTTTAAAAACTCTTACTTAAGACAGTGGTATATATATATATATATATATATATATATATATATATATATATATATATATATATATATATATATATATATATATATATATATATATATATATATATATATATACATGTTCAAAATTATGAGAATTTGCATACCTGCTGTAAAAATGAACGAAAATAAAACTTCTGTTTTCAGGAAAAAGATGAAAATCTTGAAAGTCGCATAGGTAAGCGTACACGTATGTGTGGACGGACTTAGTAGAGAAACAGGCTTTATAAGCACGGTTGGCAAAATACGCATTTCGTTAACTAGCATAGCTCACCGAATTTCTTGGTGTTTTATTTTTCAGAAATCGGTTAAACTCAAATTCTAACAGTAAAAACGAGTAACCGCCAATGTTTAGATAGCGGAATGAAGTGGCAAATTGTGGGGAGACAAGAAACAGACCATTCTCAAGTCCAGATTTGTAGAGAGATTAATTTAACTTGTAGCGTCGGTGCACCTTATGGAAGCTGTTCCAGAATACCAGATACATCAATAGAAAACCTGAGAAATGTCGTCCAAGAACCACGACACTCAGAGAACAACGTCATTTGTCCTTTATTAGGCGTAAAAGGGGTGCTACATCGCTTCAGCTATCTCGTGACTTGTATGCGCCCACGAAAACCCGAGTGTCCAGGGTGACTGTTTCCAGAAGACTTTACGGTTGTTTGCAAGAAGACCTCCTCTTTGATTCCTGCTCATTTCTGCGAAAAGGAAAGACTGTTTCTCATGACGTAGGGGGAATTGAGATTGGAGTATGGATTAATGGGCAATTACTGATGAGTCCCAGTTCAGCCTAATCACCGATTCTCACCGTACATTCATTTGGACAGAACCAGGCACCCACTGCTTGCACTCCAATGTCCGCGAAATCAACCATTATGGTAACGGAGGTTTAATAGTCTGGGCAGGTATCATGTTGGATGAAAGTCACCCCTTTATGTCTTTGAAAGAGGCACTGTAGCTGCTCTGAGGTATATTGATGAAAAGTCTTAAAGCCCTAAGTTCGCCTTTTTCAGGGGTGCAGTCAGCCCTGAGTTAATTTTAATGGACGAAAACGCGAAGCCATACAAAGTTCTTGCCCCGAGGTACTTTCCCACGATGATCTGCATGTTCATGCACAGCTGTGGGAGAAATTTTCTAGAGGAATTTACGACTTCGATTGTTCATGTCGAGTTTAGGTACCCCTGCAGAGAAGGTATAGGTCACGGAATGGCAGCAGAACGGTCAAGCTCACACAGAGATGTAACCGTGAATTATGGGGGCAGGGGCTAAAAATAATGTCAGCTTGCACAAAAGGGGCTATTTTAATGAGCTCACCTGCACTCCCGAAGGGGGTGCAGATGTGGGAAAATTTCACTAAATAAGCGATTGGCAAAGAAGAAAAAGGGGCGTTAAAACTGCGGTGAGGAGTTGGGAAACAGATTTAAGAAAGGAGTTGAGGTCGGGATTCAAGAGTAGCTGGAGATCGAAATCCCAAGCCCGACTCACCAGCACCTACTCGTCTCATGTGCCCGAACGCTCGAACCGACACACCGCATGAGGAAAGCCCATGCCTGCTCTCCTGTGCCTGTACTGGAGGTAAAAAATATATTCACAAAGGTCATTTAGGCCTCTGTTAGTAATTTAACATTGTGATAAAGGAATAACGCATAACTAAAGAGTTGCTGGTTATGTTATATGATAATCAATTATATAAATTTTTAAATAGTGTACAAAATAAATGTCTTAATCTAAATATACTTTATCATAATTTTACTGTGTTTCCCCTTTGTAAACGAACACTGGTGTTAAGGTTGTAAGTACATTACAAAACTTCTAATTGACGAATTTCTAGAAAGTGGGAATATTCGCCGGATGGATTGACCAAGACCTCCAGACCTCAACCCTATAGACCATATCTGTGACAATCGGGCAATTGCAACTCGTAACATCCCTTGAAGAACCAACCAAAGCCTGAAAAGAACGTTGATGAACGAGTGAGACCAATTGTCACAGGAATGCATAAACTGCCTTATTTCAAGTATGAAATCCTTCTGCGAGCATTGTATATCTGTTTTGGGAACCATAACATCTATTAACCATTTTTTTTTCTTTCTGCAGCAGCTGTTTTATACCTTCCAACTCCAACGAGTGTTACGCACTATCATGCTTGTGTATGATTTCTGGTGAATGGTTATTTGTTTTATATTGTATTAATGTATATAAATATCCAATTTCAATAAAACCGGTTCAGTAGTTGTAAAGATAACTACCCAAATTCAAATGAATTTTCTCTTAATATTGAACATTATTGTATGGTTAGTGGGCTTATGAATGCGAACACCTTTTGTTCTTGACCCCTTAACAGTTTCATTTTTTTCACGAATTCGACATCAAAAATGTCATATTTTTTTATTGCATATTTTTGTTCATGTTACATTTGTAAACTCGAAAATGTTATTAATAGTAATATTTCTAATTGATTTAAATTAGACATATAAATTTAAACATATATAACAACTGTTTTACAGGAAATAAAAAAATGTTTTTCCTTTAAGCTGATTTTTCTGTCTCGTGTACCCCAGAAAGTGAAGTTACGTTTACAGTTTTGCATTTAAAATTAAATATATTTTCGATTACAATTACTACACAATTATTTTCGAATGCAAATACTACAAGTGTATTTAACCTGTTTTTTCGAAGATCAGATTTAGTGCTATAAATCTTGGAAGACGGTAAGAGGCATAGTCTAACGTCACAGTCCGTACAAAAATACCTAGTCTTTTTTTAATTCTTTTGTAAATGTCATTTTTCTTCAGTGAACACACATAGCACTAGTTTCCAAGTTTTTATCTGTTGGCGGAATTGCTGCTAAAAATCAGTTTTGGTCAGTCTCCCAAAACCTCAAGCCCAAAACTCTAAAAGCTCGTGGAGTAATGCAAAACCTATCACAAGTCCCACGCTTTTAAACCAAACTAAATACATTTCGAAAACTAACATCTTGGGAACATATATTGCACTAATTTGACATTAAAAATACAAAACTTACTGCTAAATCAGTGAGAATTACAAAAAAATCAGATTGCCCGTACGCCGTACGGGCAATACACGATATCAGCGCTCGTACGGTGCACGTGCAAAACCGGCAAGGGGTTAAAATACCCAAATTTATCATATTTTGTTATCAAATATTTCAATTTGTAGAGAAAACCAGTTTATCTGTTTCTTGCAATCTTACTTTTATCAATATTGCTGCTTAAATTTATATAGATATTAGTGTTCATGTAGTAAACTGCAGTGGTATGTATATTAGCAAAAAGAAGAGTCGGGATTTGAAAAAATAGAAAAAACTCTTTATTGGTCACTTTTCCAGATAACGAGCGAGCAGCAGTCAGACGGGCCTTTCTTCCAGGGTCGGCCTATCGCATTCCGCCTCCGAGAGTTCGAACGAGTCCCCAGGACTAGGGGAGGTATCTCCTTCACTGATGTAAAACACCTGTTCTTCTCGGGAAACACCCTCCGGATCCAACCGCCTGCAATCATTTGAAACAGCAATTATTCATTCCTAGGGGTAAAATACAGAATACAGAATTAGAAATTATCAAATTCAAAATCTCATACAACAGGATTTAGAACTTACAGATTCATCCTTGTTTTTATTAAAGTTTATTCACAAAAATACGCACATATGGAAATATAAATTTGTATGTATAGTGTATCTGTATTTTAAAATAAATTTCCAACTATCAGACTCTCTGAAAAATGACTAAAAATCAAAGTGCACACTTCTGACCAGTGATTCTACTCATAACCGAGGGGTGTTATTGAGCAACTAGCATAAAGCCCGTCATACGACGGGGTCAGTAAATTTTTTAATTTTCCAGACATGTAAAGTACCCTATGAGGCTTGTAAAAAAATGGTTTTATTTCGGCTGAGAATTATCTGGTACATGCTCAATAATTTGTTTATCTTAATACTCCTCTAAAGTCACCCGGCCGAACGATGGCCGAATGGTAGAGCTTTGCTCTTCGGAACCGGAGTTCGCGGGTTCGGAATCGGCTTTAAACTGTAGGTCCCGGTATCATTAGCCCTCGCGTGTAAAACAGTGGACCGTAGCGCTTGAAACCAAACTAAACTAACTAAAGTCACCCGATACTGTGAATGCAGTTTAGAATCACGTTGAATTCATGTAGAAAGAAAATTCAAAGTTTCCTTAGCTACGTCGAAATTATCACTAAATTCTTCCCAATTTTTTTTTTGCAACAGTAATTAATGGAAGTAAAGGAATGAAACTATCATTTCCACTACACCCTGGAGATAGTTAGTGTTTGTTTTTCATACCGGTGATAAAATTGTCATTGTAATAAAAAATAATCGATGATTAAATTTAAAATTATCACATATGTACCTAATCTATTATATAAGCTAAATATAAAAGGAAATTATTTATGTAATATATAAGTTCAGTGATAAAAAATAATGAAAATAATGCAGACGATATTTAAATAATTTAAAATAAGAAATGATTAAATGACATGATTAAAGGAATGACGTCATAATGCTAGAAAAAATGTTATTTTTACCTATTTATTATAGGACAAATTGATAAATTTAATCATCTGCTCTTACCCGGGGAAAATAGGGCTTGGTTGGTTGGTTTGGAGCTCTACGGTCTACTTTTTGCAACACGAGGGCTAATGAGACCGGAACCTACTGCTTAAAGCCGATTCCGAACAGCTACGAACATCCATGCCATAGTGGGATTCGAACCCACGAACTCCGGTTCCTAAGGCCAGCACCCTAACCATTCGGCCATTGTTCGGCGAAAATAGGGCTTGAAATAATGGCATTAAATGTTAGAAAAGGAGGGAAGGGGTGCATTTCGAGAGCTGCTAACTCATGAAAAATCCAATATGAATGCCTCTGTCCATTCCAGGTACAACCACTTTATACATTCGTGGACAGGCGGACAGATAACTTGGGCTATTATTATATAGGTTATTTGAATTTTTATTCTCCTAATGTTTTGTTGCTACACGGTTCTATGCTGTTATGCATGCAGGAAATATTAAACTGCTCCATTTTTAAATAAGAAAAAGATATTATTGTTCATAGAAAATGTTGGATAACGCTTATATTAAAACAAAAAAAATATTATAATGCAGGAACTATGTAATTTTCAAATCCCAATTTCCATTTCGGAGCTTGATTCTCAAATAAAATATATGTCATTTAAGGTTTGCTCGCCAATTTCGAAACTTTTGACACTTGTTTTGAAACGTCCCTTTCAAACTTGTGTCGATGGACACATCCACTCCATGGACACCATTCATTCTGGAAT
>CM063503.1:99524175-99546675 GCA_032207245.1 Pardosa pseudoannulata | reverse complement strand
TTGGGATTTAAAAAGCACCCGATAATAAACCGTCTGAACATTATAACAGCTCTGAATCGAATGAAATAAGAATAACACATCTTTGAATGACTTCAGACCCCAGAGCGAGCAATCACGTTATTTTGTTCCCTTGAGATTAAAAAATCTTCAGAAGGTTTTGGGTGGCAAAAGTGAACCTTGATCATATAATATAGCTTGAAAAACATACATTTCTGCAATTTAGTTATTGCTGAAGCGAAGCCATTCTTTTGGTAAAATGTGGTGGTCAGTAGACAGAAAATTTATTCCAGCTTTAGTTTTGAGAGATGAATAAAAAGGATTTAGGTCGGAGAACACTTCTTTAAAACATTTTATGGCTGGGAAACTAGATTTTATAAATGAGGAGAAATTTAGATGCATGTTACAGGGGTAATGATTTTGATAGATATATCCGTTATATATTTTTCCTTCGGCACAATTATCCTCTCACCTTCTGAGTTTCCGGGACGACCTCTGGATTCTATCCGGTTGCTTGACGGACCTCCCCTTGGCATAGAAATAAGACTGTAATTTGGCGTCGGCTGCCATCTCCCGGAAGGAAGCCAAGTCTCGGCTCTGCACACTGCCATCTGGCGGAAGTTCCACCACGGCTGCTTCCCAGAAAAAAAAAAGAAAGAAAATACATCCAATAAATTATACAGCAGTAGGAACGTTAATGTGTTCTTCTATGTCACTTGCAATGATTTTGATTTCAATGACACTATACTGAAGTTGTAATTTTCCAATAAATTAATAAAACGTGTTTAGTAGGATTTGGAGTGCTACAGTCTACTGTTCTGCTACACGAAGGCTAATGAGGTCGGGACTTAACCCTGCTTAAACCCGATTACGAACGGCCATGTTGTTAACGGGATTCTCTGGTACCGCAGAGCAGCGCTCTATCATTCGATCATCGTTTGGTTAAAAAGTGTTTGGGAAGAGAACATATGATAACGGAAGATTTGACAAGTTAGGTTTCCACTAATGAGATAAACAACATTCGGTCATCTCGGCTCTTGGGTGTTTAGTCCTACTTTGAAAGGAACTTATTTTAAATGTTGGACCTTAATGTGGGAAATATTAACTTCTGCACCGGAGCATATGTAGCTGTGACTAATGAGTGTGTGAACGGTGATGGGTACAGACCATGAGAAATTTGTTTTACTGAAATTTTGCCTCCGCCATTTTTTTTTGTGTGTTCTGGAATGTCCGAGATAATGTATTTGAGAGAGAAGACATTTAAGCCGAGACTGGAGGTAAAGAAAAAATTTCTCTTCAGATAGTGAAGATGGTCAACCACTCGAAGGCAATTTTAATTTGCTTACTTTACGGAGTTTGCATCCATTTGTACAGCCAGCCCTTGACTGAGTATTTTTTTCATGCAACTTCACAGTAATTTCCTGTTATCGTAGACTTATCCATTCAATCTAGAGTTTATTTTTTGGAACTCATGAGATCTCATACAGACAGATAAAAATTTTGAAGTTTTACTCGTACTATCGAGCCTTGAATTATTTAAATTTTATGACGCTAGGTCTCACGCGTCTTAACACGTATTTACTGTATTTTTACCAGTTTTTTTTAAATAAATGCATTCACTCCATTAAAAAAACTGCATGAACTACCCTGATATTCTAAAATAAATTAATTTCAAGCTTTATAAGAAGAAATGTTTCACTTTGTTTCACTATAATGCAACCACTCGTTCAATTTCTAACATTTTCAAACCCCCTCCATTTTCTCCAAACGAATCAGCGTAATAATTTTTATTTTTTGCTATTAAGTAAACTTAGTTAAAAAATAAGTCTTCTTTGATGGGAAATGTTTAAGTACGTAGCAAGGTTGGTGATATCACTGAGTGATATATCAATATCTATCTATCTATCTATCTATCTATCTATCTATATATATATATATATATATATATATATATATATATATATGTATATACTGGGTGGTTATAATTAAACTTCCCCTATAAACGGCTTCCTACAGCTCAAACGAGTGAATATTACTCATTTAAATTGAGCTTCAAAGCAGAATGCGTCCATTTAAAATAAGGAATAATGTATTTTTTTGACAAAGAATTAATATAAAAGGATCTTAATTCCAAGAAAACAGGTATATTCCAGTAGAGGCTGGGTTTCAACTTTTTTTGTGTGAAGTTCTTTGAAGTCGAAAACTTACCCGGGTTGAGGTAGAGGTGACGTCCTATCTGGTATCCGACTTCTTCCCTTCCGGTGGTCTCTTGGCCGCCGACAAGGACATTCTGCAACGAGAGCAAAAGCACGTGTGTGCCGAACCCAAAAAGAAATGGAAACATACAGACACAATAAAAAAAGAGATTTTAAATCTATTTTAACATTATGTAAATACATGTTCATATATACATACATATATATATATATATATATATATATATATATATATATATATATATATATATATATATATATATATATATATATATATACATGCAAGCATACATACATATACAGACACACACACATATATACATATATGTACATATTTATGTATGTATGTATATATATATATATGTATATGTATATGTATGTGCATATATATATATATATATATATACATATACAGACACACACACATATATATATATATATATATATACACACATGTATGTATGTATATATATATATATACGTGTATATATATATATATGTATATATGTATATATATATATACGTATATATATATATATATATATATATATATATATATATACACATGTATATATATATATGTATATATATATATATATATATATATATATATATATATATATATATATGTATATATATGTATATATATATATATATATATATATATATATATATATATATTATATATTTATATATATATATATATATATATATATATATATATATATATATATATATATATATATATATATATACACTGAGTAGTCAGAACATTACGAATACCTCTAAGTCAAATTGACTCGTGTTCATATAATGAAACGGATTTTCTTTTGAAATACTTTTTTCTGATCTGAAAGAACTGTAATCATGTGAATTAAACTAGTCACTGAAAAGCAAAGAGAGTTGAGTGATTGTGTTGTTTGGGTTCCTCCATGGGTTACATATAAATATAATTGTGAATGTAATTGTAACTGTTGAGCATACTTATTGGGTATTTATATGTGAGTTGCGTTGTTAGCAGGGAAACACCCACTCAGCCTGTCAAGTTATGACTTGAGTTTAAAATGAATGCCTTTATTACTATCGGCATGACTGTGAACATCATGACGACGTGCACAGAAAAAACTACAAGGCCACACAACCAAACTCAGGATCATGGTCGGGTATACCCACAGGCGTTTCAAAATTTTTTTTACTATAAACGAATTATTTTTTATAGCCAATGAATAACAATACTTAGATTATTTTATTGTAAAACCAAAGAAAGTATCTTTGAGGGGTTTAGGATAAGTGAAACTTTACTTTAGAGAAATTTGATGTATGTGGTTTAGGGATTTCAGATTTATTTTCTTCGTCACTTTAGTAGCAGTGTTATTTAATTAAGTTTAAATTTTCTGATGCAATAATGCATATTATACACAATTACCTTTTAATTTTTTTCTTCGGCTGCCTTTAAAACACTTTATCATTTCAAAAACATATCACTGCGGAGGTGCAAGAGGGGTCAGCTTTAAGCTTCAGGCTATTTAATATATATATTAATGATGGCTATTTAATATATATATTAATGATATTCTTCAATTTTTAGCACTGTATAAGGAAGATACGGCCATATTTACTTTAGAGTATAACATTAATAGCGTAGCTTCTTATCCTCAAAGTCACATTGATGCTTTTTAACCAGGTTTATTAAATGGAAATTATATTACGACTAATAATTGTCATACTATGTATTTCTCACGTAACTATTCTCTCTTTCCCCACACACTGGTTGTACCTCCATGAAGAACCTCTTTGCTTGAAGGACTCAGGAAAATAATCTCAGAATTACTAACGATAGAAAGTTCACATATTGACATCATCTTCAGAACTTGAGAAACATCACAACTGCAGGAATACATGATCTACGTAGACTTCTTTTCAGCCACATGTCTCAATTTATAACAAAATTATGTTGTGCAAAATTATAATTTTGCCTCCAGGGATATATTGGTCATTTGCAGCCAAATCCAAATTCAAATAAAAAATTTTCCAAAATAAAATGCTTAGAAGAAATGTTAAAACTCGTTGTTATCTCAGAAATAACGTCATGAGAAGATCATTAAATTTTTCAACTATTCAGAAATATTGTATTAAAACTTTTAAAGCGGTTTTATTAAAATTGAAGTTTATTACCAAAAGAAATAGTAACCAAACTGCCGAATTATGACTTCCATTCTGAATCTAAGAAGAGGAGGCCTCGCACTTTCGGAATGCCATACACATGGTATTGATGATTACCCCCTAACTACTTTAATCCTCAAAGCGGTTTGCACATACAATTCCGCAAACCGATGATGTCTTCAAAGCGGTTGTCACATACAATTTTCGATCTCCAAAAACGCTCTGAAAATAGTTGTAATTAACATTTCTGCCAGTGCTTTTACGGTAGGAGGGTCAGGTCTATTGTTTAGGAACTGCACCCCTCTTTGACTGAAATTTATTGAGGGATTCACCCCTACCACTTGAGGCCCAAAGACGCTGATAGTTTTTCATCTCTTTGTAAATCACTAATTCGAAGTATTTCATTTGCGGTAACAGATGTATCTCTAACTGTACCACTTAAATATCTTGGATGTCTTTAGTAAAGAATATAAATAAGTCTCTCACAGAATATTTTTATTTATACTTTTAGAATCAACTATTTCTTATGGGATGATCGAGACTTGACGAGCTTTATGTGTTTTAAAAATTAAAAATATATAATATCTATTTATATATCTATTTATAACTGGAAGTAAAGGGACAATATCGAGGGTGGGTTTCCCGTATTCCATTCTAGTAGACAAAGAGCGAAGAAAAGATCATAGAACGCTTTGGCCACTGACACAGTAAAACTTTAGGGTATTTTTGGAGACTTTTTCCTCTATGTGTTCCACTCGGAGGGTTAATTTTAATTATTTTATTATTGAATCCCTTTCTTGTCCATTTTAACTCAATAAACCAGATTAATAGTTTAAATTCTCTAGTTTCCCATTTTCATGCTATTCTGTGTGTCTTTGGGACGCTGTAATAGGCTCTGCCTTTGTTCATCCACTTTTTCCCTCCTGGATTAACAAAATTAACATGAAACATACTCTGAATTTTAAAATTCCATATCTTTATAATAAATATTTAATAAGTTTTAAACTTTACTAGGAAAATCTTTTCGTATTAAATATCAGTTTATGAAGTGCAACAAACCACACCTTCTGAAAACATGATAATTTCTATCGGTCTGTACTACTTTCAAAAGGGTTTTAAAATCGAAAGAGACTTATGTGGCATATCTTAAAAATTATTATGCTATTTAATGACTTACACTCTTAAAATATCTGAACTTATTTAACGAGCACTCCTAACGGTCAATAATTAACACTTCTTACCAATTGGGGATACGATCTCGGATCCTAATGCCCCGTAAATTACTTAATACTGGGAGGGGGAACAGCATTTTCTGTCTTCAGTGCCTATCCTAGCTTTTTGGGGTGGAATCTATATCTAGAGAGTGCTTTCCGAGTTAGTTTTCTCATTTCAGGGCATTGCTAATCACTTCCACCAGTGCACGATCATAACGACCCTGATGAAGATAACTTTTTCCAAAAGTACAGCACACACACACACACACACACACCTGTATACTGGACTAATCTCAGACTAATTTTAGGGAATTGTACCACGGTTTCAATCGCTTGAATGCTCCATCACTCACTTTATGTGAACTCAATTGACTATTTGTGAGACTAGGCGGAAATATCTGTTCAAAGCTTCAAAACGTCACCATACTGTCAGAATAAATGAAGATGTCTAAATTTTTAGAATGGAATAATATTCCCGTCCTGAAATCTATAAATATCCTAAATAAAAATTATCCTAAATCCTAAAATAAATATATTAATAACACGTAGTAGGTAATTACAAATATGTAGCCACTCAGTATATATATATATATATATATATATATATATATATATATATATATATATATATATATATATATATATATATATATACACCGGGTGGCCATAATTAAACTGACAGTGCTCACAGTGTTCTGTAGCGCGATCTATTTGCAAGAATGACGCCACATTTTGTAGGAAGATTAAACAAGACGGGGGACAAAGGATTCCGCGAAAAAACAAATTAGTTCCAAAAGTCACCTTTAGGGGAATATTTTGCGCTGTGTAATAGAAAATAGAGTGTTAACAAATGCATATCAATGCGGAAATTAATTTCTTAACTGTGCCAATGGATGTAACGTGAAATTTGAATAAAGAACTTCTTCTTCTGCTCAGCGTACGTGATATTGCAGTACAGAAATCAGAAAATGTGCATAATAAAAGTTAATTTTATTCCGTATTAATTCGCATTTGTTAACACTCTATTTTCTGTTACACAGCGCCAAATATTCCCCTAGGGGTTACTTTTGGAACTATTTTGTTTTTTCGCGGAGTCTTTCGTCCCCCGTCTTGTTTAATCTTCCTACAAATTGTGGCGTCATTCTCGCAAATGTGAGCATTGTCAGTTTAACTATGGCTACCCGGTATATATATATATATATATATATATATATATATATATATATATATATATATATATATATATATATATATATATATATATATATATATATATATATATATATATACATATATATACATATATATATATATATATGTATATATGTATATATATATACATACATATATATATATATATATATATATATATATATATATATATATATATATATATATATATATATATATATATATATATATATATATATATATATATATATATATATATATATATATATATATATATATATATATATATATATATATATATATATATATATATATATATATATGGCTTCGTATTTGTATTTAGATTTCAATTTTCGGAGTAAGGCGGCCCTAGTCGTGTTTTCGATTGGGGTCACCTGTGTGTGCATGAAGGGAACGTCATACGTGTGTTCCCGTTGTTGTTCAGCCGTCCTCCACTGGGGATGATCCTCTGCCGAGTACATGGAGATCCTCGAGGTTGCATACGGAGCGGGGAAGTACAGCTGCTCGGGACCCGATTTCTCCCAGACGCTCATCGGGACGGTGTCCATGGGCTTCGAATGCTCGGGTGGGGGTGGGTCTGAAAAATGACCTCACATTAATTCGTATTATATTACCTGTTGTTTTTCAAATAACTCACATCTATATTCTTAAACGTAGAAACAGTTTGGTTGTTTGACTGATCCCGTGGTTGGCATAGTAGCGGGGACATTCTCTTTATTGTAAAGGTGATAAATCTAGGAAAAGGGAAGAAAGCTTGAATAGCTTTCTAAAAAGTAAGATTAGTTATATAGTATATATAAGATTTGACTCTCTGACACTTATCATTAGTTTGCACAATGTAATAAAGTAAAAGTTAAGGTTTTAAGCTCTTTTTTAAGCATTTTATCATTTATTTTACAGTAATCTATATATGAAAAATCCAAAATAACAAAAACAGAATAAGGCTTTGTAATAATAAACTTAACTAAATTTAAAGTTTACTTTAAAACTTAAAGATTTTACATGCTTAACGTTATAGATTTAATACAATAAGACCTTTTAAAAGTAATAAAAAAATGTGAAAGTGTTTTATGGAGGGGAGTTCGATCGGGAAGGGTCAGTTGCTGGAAACAGAATATTTCATTTTAAATCCAATTTCCTTCAATTTTGAGTAACACATAGAAACTGAGATAGTGCCACAGCCTTTACAGTAGGAAAATTAAAATTAAGTTTGGAATTTCTGGCAACGAGTTTTATACATGACATAGAATGGTCGTTGTGCATCTGCCGTCATCGAAAAAACTTACAAAGTTCAAACATATTTTCTTCGATGTTTTAACAATAAGTTACATTCGGTTCAGCTCTTTTTACCTCTTTTAGTGGGTCATCGTCAAAGAGATACCAGAACAAGAAAGAAACTCAGACTTCTCCCAACTAATAGAAGTGTCCGTTCATTTGGGAGATTTTGACCCCCTGCAGTGGACCCCTGTTTTTTCTCTACGAGGCAGTCGGATTTTTTGAGCGGAAAGGTTGTTACCAGAAGAGTAGAAGGTGAATGGTTTCTTCGCCATATTATATTTTAGGGCCGACGCCGACTCGAGAGCAGTCTACGATATCTGCTAATGATAAGGTGATTCCAGTTGTATTCCTTAGGCTTTTATTTAATCGCATAAAATCATTTAGTCAAGACCTATTTTCCATGTGTTTCTTAATGAGTTTTAATGCCTTCTTTCTCAAGCATTAGGCCAACGCAACATTATTTTTACACTTTTGGCCCAAAATGTACCAAACGAACGAACACTTCTATTGGTTGTGAGAAGTCCGAAGTTTCTTTCTAGTCCGAACTGGTCTTGTTCTGGTATGTCTTTGACGATGACCCAAGGGAAGAGGTAAAAAGAGCTGAACCGAATGTAACTTTTTGTTACAGATGTGAAACACAATTTCACATTTCATCCATGAAGATTTCGCTAATCTATATAAAAATAAAAAACAAAAAAAACTTATAAAATACTTACACTAGTTAACACTTGTTTATTAGCTATAATAATATAACGATGTATTTAGTTATGTTTTGAAACTAAAGAGAAACTTAGTGTTTGATCTGTCGATATGTGTTCGCAGCGGTGCAAGCGTATTGATCAGTTGTATCGGCGAGTGTCTTGGCAATTACATAAAAAGTTCAGTGTCAACGGTTAATGTAATCAATAAAGGTTTTTCAAGAATAAAGGTGGATTTATTTGTCTGGGTACACACACATAAAGTAAGTAATACAAAGGTGAAATATAGACTGTAAGACAAAATACTATCAATGAATAAATTACATTAAATTTATGTTAAAATCTCTTGATAAAAAGTACTAATGCAAAAGTACTAAAGTACTTTTGCATTTGCATAAAGTACCTATACCATATTGATCTACTTTAAATATTATTTTGAAGTATAATTTTAAGCATGGGATGGGGTTCTCTAAAACATTCTGTGGGTTCTAGGGGAGTCGTTAGGCTAGGAGACACGTCCCCCTGATGGATTATATCCTGAGGAAGCACTAATATATATTATTAACCAATATCTTCATGAATATTCGATATCTTTATGAAGAGAATATTGTAAAAGATCCTTTAATGATATTTAATTTGCCCTTTATATATTGTATATTGAACTTTTTATAACGTTTATAACTTACGTATGCATTATATCACGTCCTCCGGGTTTATTACAGTTGTAGCATATCCAAAAGAAGTCATTCACTTCATTGCATTAAATTTTGATGTGATAGTTTGGTAAATGGGTAAAATTAAAGCAGTATAAAATCAAATATACAGGTATTTATATGCTGTAGTTAAACTTTGTTATCATTTATTAATTGTAACTTTCATTTTTTATAAGAAAATTTTATTATTTTAAACATGTTTACTATATCCATAAAAAATTAAAAGTGGAGAAGGGAGATAAAATGTTTTTTCTCTAAATATAAATTCCGGATCAGTCTTTGATATGAAAAGTAAACTTAATTTTATAGAAATTCTATAAGCAAATTGTGTTAATTTCAGTGTTGCTGAATAGTGACAATAACAAAGCGATCGTTTTAAGTTTTCTGTTGAAATGAGATTAATTTCCAATGTTGGAGATATGTAATACAGTGATACAAAAAAGTTGACCTTGATTTTAGTAATCTGAACACAATTAGCAACCTTCACGACGAATATTAAATTTGTTTAAGGTATCCGTCTACACTGAGAACGTCATTTTTTGCAAAAAATCATATACTTTTTTATTTCTCTATTGTAAAATTTCAACTTTTAGTCTTCTAAATCTGTTTTTGTTTTGTCTCTAAGGCATTTTAAAGAAAAGTGACAGCTGTCAAAACAAAACGGAAGTAGCGGTTTCGGATCCGGAAGTTCTGAATTTTTTTTAAACATTTTATGGACAAAAGTTTTTAAATTTTCATGAAGATTAGTTTAAACATTTTTCTAGTATTTTTAATAAATAGCAACTTGGTAATTAGAAAATTTTGAAGCAAGAAAGTGTGGGGAATTTTAAACATGTATTTTAATTTTTTAATAGTTAAGTTGCTTTCATAAACTTCAAATGCGTTTTCCTCAGAACGGTATTTTTAATATAATGTTGAAACTTGAAATGAGATTTCTCAAAAAGTTTTTAAAATATTTTGTTGAAAATTATTATGAATGCTTTTGATAGTATTTACTAGTAAATGACCTAAGAGCTTTAAATTTGGATAATTTTTAATGATGTTACACTCATAGTTAGATATAAAGATAATGAAAATTCATTAAAAATTCAATGTGTATGATTTTGAAGGACCAAAATTTTATACCACTTGTAAATTAAGCAAAGATTTTAGGTGATTCACAAGTCCAGTGTATAAAATATATGTTGCATAAAAATTATTGAAATTATTTAACTTATTAAAAAATTAGATCTTTTCAAAAAACCCGATTTTTTTATTAAATTTTCTTCATTTATTAGAAATTTTATAAAAACTTCTCCAGGAATAAATTTTTTAAGTGCAATTCTCTATGATATTATAATGAATAAATCTAAAAATGTGAAAACATGAACTAGTTTCTACGTTTAAAGAAAAAAGTTCTCCGAACGTAGACGGATACCTTAAAAACAATAGTTTACTAATTAGAAAAAATCTATTAAGTATAATTTCTATAGAAAGTAATACTGAATTCGGAATAAAGATTGTTTCTTGTCGTTCCCAAGAAATTTAATCTCCATTGTGATGTATTTCTGACAGTACATTAACTTTATTTTTGATGAACAAACATCAGAGTTTAACACCTCGTGTGAAAATTGCTTCCAAAATAATAGTACAGATAAATTTAAATGCGTTTGAGATTTATTTAATCCTACTACCAAAACTGGATTTACTGCAGTAGAAAAACGCAGTTTGTTTTTGGTGAGAACTCATTTGAAAGCAAAATTTATCACCATGAAATTAACTGTCAGTAAAAGATGAATATCCACTTTTATGTATAACAGTTCAAACAATTACAGTCTCCTACTTCTTATTTGCATAGAAGTTAGTTTTCGGCAGATGTTATCACAAAATGAAAGCATTTAAAAAAAAAACAATCTTGAAGAGGAAATAGAACACGTTGAACAGGGCCGTATCCAGGTCCTTTAGAGCCCGTGGCAGAAAACTGATCTGCACCCATTACCACCAAATATAGTGAGAAAATATATAAATAGTTTTTTTTCTATATCATATATTCATAATGACTTCACAAAATATTTTCTTAGTTCTTAAAATAAACCTTATATATTAATTTTTAATTTTTTCTTCTATTTTTACCGTGTTAATACTTAAATATTTTTTAACATTCTGGGGTATTATTATCCTGATAAACTCAGTAGTTTATCAGAAGTTTATTTGAGGGGAATATGTTTTATTTAGACGTTGAATTTTCATTAAAAAAAAATTCGTGAATTTTTAAATTTAAATTAGTTTTAATAACATTAATAAATTTAAAATTTGAAACGAAAACCGAGATTTATATAAAGGCATATTAGGATTGTTTGGAAAAGGTTTTGCAAAAATCCATGACCAATTTAGCCTCAAGAAACATTTTAAAAATAAGAAAATTCATAAAAATAATTTTTAAACGCATTGGATTTTATAATAGAACAAAAAATAAAACTTTTCCTTATTTCTATTCAAGACGAATCGTCCTCTTTCAGATCCCAATTTCCTCACGATGCGGCACCACTATGACTGATGCGCCCGTGGCAAATGCCACCTTTGCCACGCCCTATTTACGGCCCTGACGTTGAATTTAAACATGCAATATAAGAAATTAAAATATGTCCACTAAATTATTATTTGAAGTAAAGTTTGTTTAATTTATATTTACTTAAAATGCAATTTTTTTTTTACTATTTTGAAAATAATGCTTCTTAGAGTTTTACATAAAGCAGTTAGGAAAATTGAAGATTTATCAAAAGGATTAATACTGAAAAACTGTGTAAAACTATTATAAAAATACAAGATCAAATAAAACATCTTTGCCTCTAAAAACGCTGATATATGTCTTTGATCCTATAAACTTCAAGCGAACAAGTAATAAATATTATGAGAAGAAATGTCATCTGACCAATAAATTTCATTGCCAAAGTAACTGTCATTCTAGTAGTAACCAATACGGACCAATCGCTGGAAGTGACAACATTCTGAAAGCGTAGACGATCATGAAGGAGGAAATTACTCTTATTTTATAAGAATATATTCATACACTTGTTTTTCTATTTGTCTGTAGACATAAATGATCGCTAAAGAAATGATACACGCGTACCGCTTCAGCTCTATGTGTAGCTGATATTCATACACATGCCATGCATTTTTATAAATGTAAACAATTCGTGTATAAAGTGAAGGCTCTAGATAACTTCCTACTGGACTCGAATACACCCTGTATAAATCCAACAAATATCATTGCATGAATAGGATAGCAATCCAGGGTCTCACAATCAAAAGACAGCAGTAATTCCCAAATCCACTGGAATCTACGAACGAAAATAATTTCATGGCTCTCTAGTTGTAAATCAAAATGACTTCAAATGTCTAACACGTTTTTTTAGGAATTATCCGTCTATTTTCTTCATAAAAGCATTTATGTAGGCATATATGTACACACACACACACTCATATTTATATATATGTTGACAGACCTTCATGTGGTGGCGTTCTTCTCCTGACGAGCACAACACATGCGACGGTGATGATGAGGACTAGAACGAGGGCCGTGCAGGCAATTGGAACGACGATCTTCAAGTGTTGGAAGAGCTCCCGGTCACTGTCCAAAAGAGAGGTCACAGGGGGAACTGTGGCTGAAAAAATAGAATACCGTCGTTTGCGCATCCAAATTATTAAATATATATATATATATATATATATATATATATATATATATATATATATATATATATATATATATATATATATATATATATATATATATATATATATATATATATATATATATATATATATATATATATATATATATATATATATATATATATATATATATATATATATGTATATATATATATATATATATATATATATATATATATATATATATATATATATATATATATATATATTATATATATATATATATATATATATACATATACATATATATATATAAATATATATATATATATATATATATATATATATATACATATATATATATATACATATTTATATATACATATATATATATATATATATATATATATATATATATATATATATATATATATATATATAATATATATATATATATATATATATATATATATATATATATATATATATACATATATATATATATATATATATATATATATATATATATATATACATATATATATATATATATATATATATATATATATATATATATATATATATATATATATATATATATATATATATATATATATACATATATATATATGCACATATATATACACATATATGCACATATATATATTCGTATATATATATACATATATATATATATATATATATATATATATATTATATATATATATATATATATATATATATACATATATATACATATATATATACATATACATATATATACATATATATATATATACATATATACACATATATATATTCGTACATATATATACATATATATATATATATATATATATATATATATATATATATATATATATATATATATATATATATATATATATATATATAAAGAGGGAGAGAGAGAAGATTTAAAGGAGAATTATATCATATAGTATGAAGCCATACAGACGTACGTCATAATTTGAATAAAAATTTTAAGGATGGAGTTTCACGTGTTCTATAGAAGTTACAGTTTTATGGGATCACCGCCTATGTGTACTCATAAAAAATTAACTTTGTGAGTCCCAGTTGTACGGGCAAATACTCATCAAGCACCATTGAACTGGAAAGAAAAAAATATGATTCATGGATTCATGATGGTATTTTGTTTCTGGGTAACATCAGAAAAATCTGTATCGGGTCAACTTAAAGTTATAATAGTCCTATTTTGTATAATATGGAAGATTGGCTAAAGAGATGTTATTCAATTTTATTATCTCTTATTGGTAAGGCCTCTCTTCAAAATGGTATTAATTTGCATGTCTAAAAATAAATCAATATAAAATTTTACTTTAAACTAAGGAATACAACAAAAACTTTCCAAATGTTCAGAAAATTTTTCAGGGTGATTACCCTATCTCTCGGTTACTATTGAAGTGGACCGCTAGGTTTTATGATTGGTGTGAAAAAGTTTGTTATGACTCATAAAGTAGACATTTATATATTAATTTCCTTGAAAAGTGGAACATATCAGTGATACCATTCTTTGATGGAAGTTGTGTTGCACATCAAAATCGTGAAGCGATTCTGCTTAGTCTTTGAAATACCAGTTGGTTTTGAAACTTTTTTCACCAGCACATCTGTCAGAGATTTAATGTATTTTTGAATCCTTTACGAAGGTCTTTCTGAAAATATGTTTACTCAATTTGTTTTCCAGAAAAGGTGTATTGGAAAGAGTGAAAACACAGGGTCATATAAAAGACAGTTTTTCTTGAATTCTTGGTAGGTGGAATAGAAGTACGGTATTGATAGCCCACGGATTGAGTATGAAAATGGAGAGGAAATATGAATACCTGCTTGTCTAAACTTGTTCAAGTGGAAACAAATATTGCGTCCTGACACGCAAGGACACATGGGAACATCACTTTAGACTGAAGACCAAGTCCACTTTTATGACATGAAAACATTCCGACTGACACCCGTCTTTAAAAACCGAACGAAGGCCAAATGGCAGAGCGCTGCTTTTCAGTATCGGAGTTCCCAGGTTCGAATACCACTGCTTTCATGGATGTTCGTAGCCATTCGAAATTGCCTTTAAGCAGTAGGTACCGGTCTCATTATCCCTCGTGAGCAAAACAGTAGACCGTAGTCCTCCAAACCAAACCAAACCCTTCTTGAAAAATTGAAAGTGCTACAGACCGCAAAACAAGTTATACAGACACAATGTCCGTGTAATTTGGGTAAATACAAATTTGGGTAACATAATCCATGTAATTTGGGTTGGTTTCCTTTTTGAAGGGAAATCTAATGTTTATATTGCCTTACCTAAGGTAAACTGAAAACCACTATTTGACGAAAAATACTAAGATAGTTTAATATATAGGGTTTGCTCTTGTATGATAATGTAAAACTCTGTACAGAAAAGGACACTTCTGAACCTATTCATCGTCTGAGATGAAAGAGATTAAAGTATCCCGGTTAGAGTCCCGATCTGGCTCTATTAGATTTGAATCATTTGCCTTTATTAATATCAACGCTGCCGTAGTGTAACAAGTAAAATGCATGTGCAATAGATCTGAAGAATTATTATAAAATACCGAGTACAGATTTTCTCTAGGATAATTTCTTGAAATTGATTTTATGGCATGAGAAATGTACTAATGTTAATGGCTAATAAGAAGAAAATAGACCTAGGGTTACTTTTTTGTCTGCCAATGTGTTTTATTACTTTGTAATACAGAACCCCTGTGAAAGAAAATGACGAAACTTATTTTCTGAACGTTGCTCACATATTCCGGTAGACTTTTGCTATCGTTATACGCTTAAATCCAAATTTTGTACCTTGGAAAATACCCTGCTACATTTTCAAGACGAACGAAGGATTTTCCAATTAATTTAAGTCCTTATGACTGACTAGTTGCCGAATGGGTAGGATGCTGCTCTTCGGTACCGGAGTGTGTAGTTCGAACTCCTCTTCTGCCATGTATGTTTGTAGCCGTTATGAGTCAACTTTAAGCAATAAATCACGACTTCACTTGCTCCATTGTAGTAAAACAGTAAATTCTACAGTTTCATTTCCAACCATCTGTTTTACTACCCTGTCGAAAATGTTCCAAATCTTTTCTCTTATCCTTTCTTTCAGCTCCTTGATTTTATTTTTTTAATAATAAAATCTTGCATAGAAAACACGTTCAAACCAACCAAGCAATCAAATCATCAGGATTTGGCATTGTATCAGCAGAAGCATGTGTAACAGGTACATTAGCTAACTGCCGTTTGTAAAAACTTTTCTGACCTCTTAGATCTATATTATTGTAGCTCTCCTTTATTTATAAACGCAACTCCTACCAGTTTATCTTGTACTTCGGATAACACATAAGCACGCATACATATCATATATGTATGTATATAAATAATCAGCAGAAGCACATGTAACAGGTACATTAGCTATCTGCCGTTTGTAAAAACTTTTTTGACCTCTTAGATCTATATTATTGTAGCTCTCCTTTATTTAAAAACGCAACTCCTACCAGTTTATCTTTACTTCGGATAACACATAAACACACATACATATCATATATGTATGTATATAAATAAGTATATGTGTATTTATATATATGTATTTATATATGAATATATATGTATAGGTTTATAAATACGTGCATACATATACATAAATATATCCACAGAGAATACGTCTAGGCTTTGCCGTATTTGTAGAAGAAAACAATTCCCTCTCATGGTGGAATTAATCTTCACCGTTTCATCTCAGATCTTTTGTTTGTTTTTTTCTTTTGTTTTCCTTTTCAGAAAAAGAGAGATTACTTCCACTTTTTTATGTGTTTGCGTTTTACTTTGAAACTTCTTCCCATTCCTCAGTGTACCGAACACGCAGCCAAAATACTCTGTTTACTTTTTTCTCCTATTTTTAATGCCGTAATCTTACTTTATTATTTACTTTTTTCTTCTGTGTTCCAGGGAATAATCCTCTCCTAAAGTAGGGGAGTAACGGGGAAAAAAGAAAAATATGACGAAATCTTTAGAGCGGGCTTGAACATTTTTGGTTATTTTTTTCTGTAGGGTCAAGATATTAAATGGAAAATCACATAAAAAATTTCTCCCCCGGATTATAAATTTTTAAATCCGTGTTTATAATACGATATATCTTCCTATTACAATTAATTATGTTGCGGATCACAAAAGATTTTTTTCTCCGGTATTTGACAAAGTAATTTTTATGAGTAAATATTTTTTGAGAATAGAGATTATACACAGAAGGTATTGCTAGCACCCAACAATTTAATTTTGAGTTTCAAATGAATTTTAATGTTTTAGACAGACAACCTGTCCTCCCTTTCTTAAAAAGGCGGAGACACGCGTAGAGTGTGTTCACAGTTCCATGTCCAAGCGCCAATTGACTATTATCTCTTTGCAAGATCATCAAATTGTTCCAAAATGCTTCCGTCTGATCGGATGATACCAAAAGCTTATGCGAGAGTGGGTCTTTTTCATTTATTTTATTATTATAAAAGAGTTATCTTGTTAAAATCGCTTTTAACTCACGTAATTTCTAACTACCCTTTTTTAGGCATGACATATATATATATATATATATATATATATATATATATATATATATATAGAGAGAGAGAGAGAGAGAGAGAGAGAGAGAGAGAGACGGAGTGAGAGAGAGTGCACAGTAAATACGCTATATTAGTTTATGATTCACTAGTGAATGTTTCTTTTTAGTCTTGTTGAACTTCTAACAATTGCACATAGCTTAACATTATCGTACCTTACAAAGTCTACAAAAGTCTACAAAGTCTTCAAAGTCTACAAAAGTCTACAAAGTCTTCAAAGTCTTACAAAGTTACCTGTACATATACAAAGTCTATACAATTTTTTACCAAAGCAAGGATGGAGAATGAGTCATTTTAATTCTGGACTATACATAAAAGCGAGTTATTTAAAACTTTACATATATATTCGTCAGAAGAACATATAATTGCAACGCATTACATTTTATAGCACTTAGGTGGTGCGGCCAAATAAATGCAACATTATGATTGCGGCGAATCTCTTTTACATAGATAAGGTCGTCTGATGAGTAAACTGCACATTCTGATGAGCATTTGTTTATGATATTACTCTCATTCATGTATCAAATTCATTTCTTTTATATGAAAATACGATACCCAATTATTTTGTTATACTTTTGAGAAGTTGCATGATATGACGTAACCCATTTGCTATTAGTCGCAAGGGTAAATAAGACAAGACTAGAGATTAATAGAAAGTTCATCCGAACTAAATTTTGATATTTAAAAAGGAAACTAATCGAGGTATTTAAAGGCTGATATCAGGAAAGGTAGATGTTTTATTCCAAATTAGAAGTAGCTAACAATAAAAAGGAAAATTTCACGAGTATATTTCAGGAAAATTGGCGCATGAGTGATTGTCTTTACTAATAAAGTTGGACAGAAAGATAATATTAGTACATGACTCTGCGATGATTTTAAAAGCAACATGTTTTATGCTAAACATGAATAATATTGTCTTAAACCATTTGTGACGCACCATATTGTGGAGAACGGACAGTTCAAACAGTCTTTTACTTTACTTTCTGTTCTCTCTATTAATAATATTTTTTTTTAATTTGGCTTCAATTTTGAAGTTTCTGAAGGTTGCTGAGATGAATTTGAGTAGGATATATGAATGTATTACCGCCAGAAGTGGTGAGGGTGGCAAAGGGGTACTCAGCGTGGGTTTGTCCGGCATCGTTGTGGGCTGTGACGTGAAGCAAGTAGTGTGTTGCGGGAGTAAGATCCGTGAGAGTAACAGTCCGTTGCTCAGGGAGAATGTGGGTAGAGAGCAGGATCCAGTCGGGGTGATGTACAGGTTTGTACTGCACGACAAAGAAGTGGATAGCACATCCGCCGTCCTGCCACCGGCTCAGGTGGATCACCGCGAATGTCGAATTCACCGTCATCAGGAAATCCACGTCTGGAGCCGTTGGAACTGAAAAAGAAACTTTTTTGAAGAGCCTTTAAAAGGAAAGTAATATAAGTTGTTATCGGGTGTTTCAATAATGGTCTTACAGGTGAATGACAAGTATATTGTTCTACAAGAAGGAAAGACAGGAGAAATTGAAAATGCAACAGTTTACTGATATTGTGCTACGCCGTTGACAAGATGAGTACCCTGCAGCGGTATATTTGAACGATGACTAGTACATTATGAGCTACTAGTGCCTGATCACAGCCGTTATCTTTCCTATGGTGTCATGAACACAAAATAGGGACAGACCAGAAATGGCGTCAAGTACTCATTACAAATGAAAGTAGATTGGTTAATGATTCTGAACTCAGACATACACGAAATGTGCAAGAAATACGAAGTAACCATTTCAACATAATTGAAAGGAGCTGTTTTAAAGCGGTAGAGTTTTCCTTAAGGAATCTATCTTTCGTCATATCCGTAGTGATTTTCCAAGGTGTTCCAGCTACTGGTGTCCGTTTTCTTACCTAGTTTCTCTCTACTGATGTTCGTTTTTCTAGTGGTGATACGGATATCCAGTTCCTCTTCACAACGACAGCACTACTTTATACAGTGGCTGTTGCAGAGTTGTTGAAGAGTTAAGATATCTAATGCATCGATTAGCTGGCAAGGTTTTCGGAGAATTCCTGGAGGAACTTTCAAGGAGACTTTGAAGCATGATACTATCCACCAGAAAAGTCCAAAATTGCTATATGAATTTCAAGAGGAATAGACTACATTGCCTTAACAGCTCCTCTACAACTTTATTTTTAACTTGGAGAGATGATGTAAATTCTATATAGCAGTGAGGGGATTACCTCCAATACTTAAAGCTGTTTTTTCCCTTAAAGTTATCTGTCACTCTGGAAGCTAATTTTTCAATAATTCTCTTTTAATCCTGTGAATTTCTTTTATGGAAAATTTTGATTACCTTTTTTTACATTTCCAATGTTTGTACAACGTAGAAATATTATAATAAAACTTGCAACATTTCGCACCATTTTTGTACAATCTTACATAAAAATTGCTTCTATTTTAGGTTTTGCAGACCAGTATATATTTCTAATGATATTAATATTTTATTAATATAATTCAGTCATCTATTTTTTTCTTTTACTCATCAACATGGTTAAAAAAAATTCCATTTTTTTACTTATTTTATTTGGAATTTCATCTCTATTTAAATGATGAAAGAATACGACAATAAAGTATTAGAGTTATTTTTATAAAAATGTTTCTAAACATTCTTTTACTTGAAATTGACATAGTGATTAAAATATTTTACTCTATACGGAAGCACACTTAAAAGTGATAGACAAAGAAATAAATTCAAAATTAAGAAAAAAAATTATACAAAATTTCAAGTTTCAAGCGTTTTTTTTTTTTTAACTTGTGAGGAAGAATTCGTTGGAGGACTGTCCAAAAATACAACCAAATGTAACGATATTGTGTTAACTATGGGAAAATACGAATGTTGCTTAATTGAAGTGTCGTTATCTACGTGGACCAGTGATTAACACTAGATTTACGGATGTTAATCATATACCTATTTTTACTGAAGTGAGCCAATTTGACTCATGCAAGAAAATTGAAGTTTTTAGCAAAGAAAATAGTTCTAAATTAATTTAAAATTTTTTATTATAAAAAAAAATCATTGAAAACATTTTTTACATACAAAATCTGTTTTCGAAACACATTTTCCGCAAACATATCTATTACATTTAGCACAATGGTTTCTACATCTGTTTCTTTTGCATGATTGTTGAACTTAACAACTCTTCCGTGCGTCAGTAGCATGAATTTCTGTCATTGGAATGGAAGTGTTCTCGACATCTTCTCTATATTTACTTCTTAGCTCTTCAGCCAATTGGAAAATAATATCTTGACTGTTGCTCAGGCCTGATAGGACTAATAAATTTCCTTTTATGGGATTAACTGCTAAACCATTCTAAGAGTCAAATTGGCTCACAACCGTGAAAATAGGACTACCACATTTCATAATGCTAAATGAAGGGGTCTGCGGGGCAGAGGAATGAAATTTTACATATATTTTATTACTTAACTAAAAACCAACGTATGTTTTTGAAAAGTGATATTTAAGTTTTATATATACCCGGTGGCCATAATTAAACTGACAGTGCTCACAGTGTTCTGTAGCGCGATCTATTTGCGAGAATGACGCCACAATTTGTAGGAAGACTAAACAAGGCGGGGGCCCAAGGATTCCGCGAAAAAACAAATTAGTTCCAAAAGTCACCGCCAGGGGTATATTTGGCGCTTTGATATAGAAAATAGAGTGTTAACAAATGCAAATTAATACGGAATAAAATAACCTTTTATTATGCACATTTTCTGATTTAGTTCAAGTGCAATATGGCAACACTTTTAAAAAAGCTTAAAATCTACACAAACACCGATAAAGTTTCGTGATCTGCAATATCACGTACGCTGAGCAGAAGAAGTTCTTTATTCAAATTTTACGTTACATCCATTGGCACAGTTAAGAAATTAATTTCCGTATTGATTTGCATTTGTTAACACTCTATTTTCTATAACACAGCGCCAAATATTCCCCTAGCTTTGACTTTTGGAACTAATTTGTTTTTCGCGGAATCCTTCGTCCCCCGTCTTGTTTAATCTTCCTACAAAATGTGGCGTCATTCTTTCTAATAGGTCGCGCTACAGAACACTGTGAGTACTGTCAGTTTAATTGTGACCACCCGGTATATAGTGATCAAATTTTAATGAGTCAAATTGGCTCGGTCCGTAAGTCTAGTGTTAAAATACCGTGAAAGATGTGAAGATTAGGTCAAGTACTAAGTATAAGAATGCTATTTATTTTGTAATAGTGTAATATAATTAGGAAATCAAGTTAAATAGGAAAGTCTATTTACCTTCTCCTTTGGTGCTGGCCGGCAGAATAGCACTGGGCTGCCCCCTACCTGCGGCGTTAAATGCTACGATGTGAAATTCATACCGCATGCCACATTGCAAGCCATAGAATACGTAATGGTGGCGCTCTTCCGACAGTTGCACTTCCTCCCACTCAGATGTCTTTGCGGACTTCTGGTAGAGGATGTAACCTGAGGTGGAAAAAGAAAAGGGGATAATTTAGCTATCGCAAATCTTGGCATTCTAACGACATGTTTCTTGGACTCCTTTTGTACACTCTGTTACCAATAAGCTATGTGTTTCTAAAACAGCATTACCAGACTGTAATTTTTAATGAAAGCTTTTTAATTGCTACTTTCTGTTTACCCTTACAGTACCTTTATAAAAAAGAATCATCCGAGCTACGCCACCATAGAAACGA